>JAPDOI010001316.1:0-195443 GCA_029168955.1 Aplectana chamaeleonis
TGGGTCCCGCACAGTTTCCACGGCGCGTGGAGCACTTCCAGTTGGGTCCCGCACACTTTCCACGGCGCGTGGCGCACTTCCGATTGGGTCCCACACACTTTCCACGGCACGTGGCGCACTTACAGTTGGGTCCCGCACACTTTCCACGGCCCGTGGCGCACTTCCAGTTGGGTCCCACACACTTTGGCGCGTGGCGCACTTCAGTTGGGGTCGCGCACACTTTACACGGCGCGTGGCGCACTTCCAGTTGGGTCCCGCACACTTTCCACGGCGCGTGGCGCACTTCCGATTTTGTCCACCGCACAATTTCCACTGTGCGTGGCGCACTTCCAGTGTGGTCCCACACACTTTCCACGGCGCGAAGCGCACTTCCAGTTGGGTCCCGCACACTTTCCACGGCCCGTGGCGCACTTCCGATCGGGTCCCACACAATTTCCACGGTGCGTGGCGCACTTCCAGTGTGGTCCCGCACACTTTCCACGGCACGTGGCGCACTTCCAGTTTTGTCTCGCACACTTTCCACGGCGCGTGGTGCACTTTCAGTTGGGTCTCGCACACTTCCAACGGCGCGTGGCGCACTTCCAGTTGGGTCCCAGGCGCGTGGCGCACTTCCAGTTGGGTCGCGCACACTTTACAATGCGCGTGGAGCACTCCCAGTTGGGTCCCGCACACTTTCCACGGCGCGTGGCGCACTTCCAATTGGGTCCCGCACACTTTCCACGGCGCGTGGCGCACTTCCAGTTGGGTCCCACACTTTCCACGGCGCGTGGCGCATTTCCAGTTGGGTCTCGCACACTTTCCACGGCGCGTGGCGCACTTCCAGTTGGGTCTCGCACACTTTCCACGGCGCGTGGCGCACTTCCAATTGGGTCCCACACACTTTCCACGGCGAGTGGCGCACTTCACTGGGTCTCACACTTTCGCGCGTGGCGCACTTCCAGTTGGGTCCCGCACACTTTCCACGGCGCGTGGCGCACTTCCAGTTGGGTCGCACACATTCCACGCGCGTGGCGCACTTACAGTTGAGTCCCGCACACTTTCCACGGCGTGTCGCGCACTTCCAGTTGTGTCCCGTACACTTTCCACGGCGCGTCGCGCACTTCTACTCGGGTCCCACACCTTTTCCACGGCGCGTGGCGCACTTGCAGTTGGGCCCCGCACACTTTACACGGCGGGTCGCTCACTTCCAGTCGTGTCCCGTAAACTTTCCACGGCGTGTCGCGCACTTCCACTTGGGTACCGCAGACTTTCCACAGCACGTAGCGCACTTCTAGTTAGAACGCGAACTCTATACACGGCGCGTGGAGCACTTCCAGTTGGGTCCCGTACATTTTCCATGGCGCGTAGCGCGCTTCCAGTTGGGTTCCACACACTTTCCACGGCGCGTCGCGCACTTCCACTTGGGTACCGCAGACTTTCCACGGCGTGTCGCGCACTTGCAGTTGTGTCCCGTACACTTTCCACGGCGCGTGGCGCATTTCCAGTTGGGTACCGCACACTTTCCACGGCGCGTAGCGCTCTTCCAGTTGGATCGCACACACTTTCCACGGCGTGTCGCGCACTTGCAGCTGTGTCACGCACACTTTCCACGGCGCGTGGCGCATTTCCAGTTGGGTCCCGCACACTTTCCACGGCGCGTGGCGCACTTCCGATTGGGTCCCACACACTTTCCACGGCGCGTGGCGCACTTCCAATTGGGTCTCGCACACTTTCCACGGCGCGTGGCGCACTTCCAGTTGGGTCCCACACACTTTCCGCGGCGCATGGCGCACTTCCAGTTGGGTCTCGCACACTTTACAAGCGCGTGGCGCACTTCCAATTGAGTCCCGCACACTTTCCACGGCGCGTGGCGCACTTCCAATTGGGTGCCGCACACTTTCCACGGCGCGTGGCGCACTTTCAGTTGGGTCCCGCACACTTTCCACGGCCCGTGGCGCACTGTCAGTTGGGTTCCGCACACTTTCCACGGCACGTGGCGCACTTCCAGTTGGGTCTCGCACACTTTCCACGGCGCGTGGCGCACTTCCAAGTTGGTCTCGCACACTTTCAACGGCGCGTGGCGCACTTCCAGTTGGGTCCCACACACTTTCCACGGCGAGCGGCGCACTTCCAATTGGGTCTCGCACACTTTCCAAGCGCGTGGCGCACTTCCAGTTGGGTCCCACACACTTTCCACGGCGCGTGGCGCACTTTCAGTTGGGTCTCGCACGCTTTCCGAGCGCGTGGCACGCACTTCCAGTTGGGTCCCACACACTTTCCACGGCGCGTGGCGCACTTCCAGTTGGGTGCCAGGCGCGTGGCGCATTCCAGTGGGTCCCACACTTTCCACGGCGCGTGGCGCACTTCTAGTTAAGTCCCGCACACTTTACACGGCGCGTGGCGCACTTCAGTTGGGTCCGCACACTTTCCACGGCGCGGCGCACTTCAGTTGGGTGGCGCGTGGCGCACTTCCAGTTAGGTCGCGCACACTTTACAATGCGCGTGGCGCACTCAGTTGGGTCGCGCACACTTTCCAGCACTTTCAGTTGGGTCCCGCACACTTTCCACGGCGCGGGGCGCACTTCCAGTTGGGTCGCGCACACTTTCCTCGACGCGTCGCGCACTGTCAGTTGGGTCCCGCATACGTTCCACGGCGCGTGGCGCACTTCTAGTTGGGTCCCACACACTTTCCACGGCGCGTGGCGCACTTCCAGTTGGGTCCCACACACTTTCCACGGCGCGGGGCGCACTTCCAGTTGGGTCCCACACTTTCCACGGCGCGTGGCGCACTTCCAGTTGGGTCGCGCACACTTTCCACGGCGCGTGGCGCACTTCCAGTTGGGTCCTGCACACTTTCCACGGCGCGTGGCGCTCTTCCAGTTGGGTCTCGCACACTTTTCACGGCGCGTGGCGCACTTCCAGTTGGGTCCTGCACACTTTCCACGGCGCGTGGCGCTCTTCCAGTTGGGTCTCGCACACTTTCCACGGCGCGTGGCGCACTTCCAGTTGGGTCCTGCACACTTTCCACGGCGCGTGGCGCACTTCCAGTTGGGTCCCACACACTTTCCACGGCGCGTGGCGCACTTTCAGTTGGGTGCACACTTTCCACGGCGCGTGGCGCACTTCCAGTTGGGTCCCGCACACTTTCCACGGCGCGTGGCGCACTTCCAGTTGGGTCCGCACACTTTCCACGGCGCGTGGCGCACTTCCAGTTGGGTCCACACACTTTCCACGGCGCGTGGCGCACTTCCAGTTGGGTCCCACGCACTTTCCACGGCGCGTGGCGCACTTCCAGTTGGGTCCCGCACACTTCCCACGGCGCGTGGCGCACTTCCAGTTGGGTCCCACACACTTTCCCACGGCGCGCAGCGCACTTCCAGCTGGGTCGAGCACACTTTACACGTCGCGTGGCGCACTTCCAGTTGGGTCCCGCTCGCTTTACACGGCGCGTGGCGCAGTTCCAGTTGGGTCCCACACACTTTTCAGGGCGCGTCGCGCACTTCCAGTTGGGTCGCGCACACTTTACCCGGCGCGTGGCGCACTTCCAGTTGGGTCCCGCACACTTTACACGGCGCATGGCGCACTTCCATTTGGGTCCGGCACTCTTTCCACGGCGCGTGGCGCACTTCCAGTTGGGTCCTTACACTTTCCACGGCGCGTGGCGCACTTCCAGTTGGGTCCGCACACTTTCCACGGCGCGTGGCGCACTTCCAGTTGGGTCCCGCACACTTTCCACGGCGCGTGGCGCACTTCCAGTTGGGTCTCCGCACACTTTCCACGGCGCGTGGCGCACTTCCAGTTGGGTCCCGCACACTTTCACGGCGCGTGGCGCACTTCCAGTTGGGTCCCGCACACTTTCCACGGCGCGTGGCGCACTTCCAGTTGGGTCTCGCACACTTTCCACGGCGCGTGGCGCACTTCCAGTTGGGTCCGCACACTTTCCCACGGCGGCGCACTTCCAGTTGGGTCCCGGCACATCTTCCACGCGTGGCGCACTTTCAGTTGGGTCCACACGCAATTTCCACGGCGCGTGGCGCACTTTCCAGTTGTGGTCGCTTTCTAACGGCGCGTGGCGCACTTCCAGTTGGGTCTCCACGGCGCGTGGCGCACAGTGCCACATTTCCAGGTGGGCCCCGCACACTTTCCACGGCGCGTCGCGTAGTTCCAGTTGGGTCCCGCACACTTTCCGCGGCGCGTCGCGCACTTTCAGTTGGGTCGCGCATACTTTACACGGCGCGTCGCGCTCTTCCAGTCCGGTTCCGCACGCTTTCCACGGCGCGTGGCGCGATTCCTGTTGGGTACCGCACATTTTCCACGGCGCGTCGCACAGTTTTAGTTGGGTTCCGCACACTTTCCGCGGCGCGTGGCGCACTTCCAGTGGGGTCCCGCGCACTTTCCGCGGCGCGTGGCGCACCTCCAGTTGGGTCGGGCACACTTCCAGCGGCGCGTGGCGCACTTCCAGTTTGGTCCCACAAGCTTTCACGGTGCGTGGCGCGCTTCCAATCTGGTCCGCACACCTTCCACGGCGCATGTCGCACTTCCAGTTGGGTCCCGCACACTTTCCACGGCGCATGGCGCGTTTCCAGTTGGGTCGCGCACACTTTACAATGCGCGTGGCGCACTTCCAGTTGGGTCCCGCACACTTTCCACGGCGCGTGGCGCACTTCCAGTTGGGTCCGCACACTTTCCACGGCGCGTGGCGCACTTCCAGTTGGGTCCCGCACACTTTCCACGGCGCGTGGCGCACTTCCAATGGGGTCTCGCACACTTTCCACGGCGCGTGGCGCACTTAAAGTTGGGTCCCGCACAGTTTCCACGGCGCGTGGCGCACTTCCGATTGGGTCCCGCACACTTTCCACGGCGCGTGGCGCACTTCCAATTGGGTCTCGCACACTTTCCACGGCGCGTGGCGCACTTCCAGTTGGGTCCCGCACACTTTCCACGGCGCGTGGCGCACTTCCAGTTGGGTCCCGCACACTTTCCACGGCGCGTGGCGCACTTCCAGTTGGGTCCGCACACTTTCCACGGCGCGTGGCGCACTTCCAGTTGGGTCCCGCACACTTTCCACGGCGCGTGGCGCACTTCCAGTTGGGTCCCGCACACTTTCCACGGCGCGTGGCGCACTTCCAGTTGGGTCCCGCACACTTTCCACGGCGCGTGGCGCACTTCCAGTTGGGTCCCGCACACTTTCCACGGCGCGTGGCGCACTTCCAGTTGGGTCCGCACACTTTCCACGGCGCGTGGCGCACTTCAGTTGGGTCCACACACTTTCCACGGCGCGTGGCGCACTTCCAGTTGGGTCGCGCACACTTTCCACGGCATGCGCGTGGCGCACTTCAGTTGGGTCCCGCACACTTTCCACGGCGCGTGGCGCACTTCCAGTTGGGTCCGCACACTTTCCACGGCGCGTGGCGCACTTCCAGTTGGGTCCCGCACACTTTCCACGGCGCGTGGCGCACTTCCAGTTGGGTCCGCACACTTTCCACGGCGCGTGGCGCACTTCCAGTTGGGTCCCGCACACTTTCCACGGCGCTTGGCGCACTTCCATTCGGGTCCCGCACACTTTCCACGGCGCGTGGCGCACTTCCACTTGGGTCCCGCACATTTTTCACGGCGCGTGGCGCACTTCCAGTCGGGTCCCGCACACTTTCCACGGCGCTTGGGGCACTTCCACTTGGGTCGAGCACACTTTCCACGGCACGTGGCGCACATCCAGTTGTGTCGCGCACGCTTTCCACGGCGCGTGGCGCACTTCAGTCGGGTCCTGCATACTTTCCGCGGGGCGGGGCGCACCCCCAGTTGGGTCCCTCATATTTTTCACGGCGCGTGGCGCACTTCCAATTGGGTCCCACACACCTTCCATGGCGCGTGCCGCACTTCCGGTTGGGTAGCGCCCCCTTTCCCCGGCGCGTGGCGCCCTTTCAGTTCGGTTTTGCACACTTTTCACGGCGCGTGGCGCACTTCTAGTTGGGTCCCACACTTTCCACGGCGCGTGGCGCACTTCCAGTTGGGTCCGCACTTTCCACGGCGCGTGGCGCACTTCCAATTGGGTCCCACACACCTTCCATGGTGCGCGGCGTACTTCCAGTTGGGTCCCACACACTTACCACGGCGCGTGGCGCGCTTCCAATCGGGTCCCGTACACTTTCCACGGTGCATGGCGCACTTCCAGTTGGGTCGAGCACACTTTCCACGGTGCATGGCGTACTTCCAGTTGGGTCGAGCACACTTTCCACGGCGCGTGGCGCACTTCCAGTCGGGTCCCGCACACTTTCCACGGCGCGTGGCGCACTTCCAGTTGGGTCCCGCACACTTTCCACGGCGCGTGGCGCACTTCCAGTTGGGGACGCACACTTTACACGGCGCGTGGCGCACTTCCAGTTGGGTCCCGCACACTTTCCACGGCGCTTGGCGCACTTCCAGTTGGGTCTCGCACACTTTCCACGGCGCGTGGCGCACTTCCAGTTGGGTCCGCACATTTCCCACGGTGCGTAGCACACTTCCAGTTGGGTCCCGCACACTTTCCACGGCGCGTGGCGCACTTCCAGTCGGGTCCCGCACACTTTCCACGGCGCTTGGCGCACTTCCAGTTGGGTCGAGCACACTTTCCACGGCGCGTTGCGCACTTCCAGTTGGGTCCCGCACACTTTCCACGGCGCTTGGCGCACTTCCATTCGGGTCCCGCACACTTTCCACGGCGCGTGGCGCACTTCCACTTGGGTCCCGCACATTTTCCACGGCGCGTCGCGGACTTCCAGTTGGGTACCGTAGACTTTCCACGGCGCGTGGCGCACTTGCAGTTGGGTCCCACACACTTTCCACGGTGCGTGGCGCACTTCCAGTTGGGTCACGCACACTTTCCACGGCGCGTGGCGCACTTGCAGTTGGGTCCCACACACTTTCCACGGTGCGTAGCGCACTTCCACTTGGGTTACTTTCCACGGGGCGTGGCGCACTTCCAGTTGGGTTCCGCACACTTTCCACGGCGCGTGGCAAACTTCCATTTGGGTGTCGCACACTTTCCACGGCGCGTGGCGCACTTCCAGTTGGGTGTCGCACACTTTCCACGGCGCGTGGCAAACTTCCAGTTGGGTCGCGCACATTTTCCACGGCGCGTCACGCGCTTCCACTTGGGTCCCACACACTTTCCACGGCGCGTGGCGCACTTCCAGTTGGGTGTCGCACACTTTCCACGGCGCGTGGCGCACTTCTAGTTGGGTCCCGCACACTTTCCATGGCGCGTGTCGCACTTCCAGTTGGGTTCCACAAATTTTCCAATGCGCGTGGGGCACTTCCAGTTGGGTTCCACACACTTTCCACGGAGCGGGTCCCACTTCCAGTTGGGTCCCACACACTTTTCCCGGCGCGTGGCGCACTTCCAGTTGGGTCTCGCACACTTTTCATGGCGCGTGGCGCACTTCCAGTTGGGTCTCACACACTTTTCGCGGCGCGTGGCGCACTTCCAGTTGGGTCTCACACACTTTTCGCGGCGCGTGGCGCACTTCCAGTTGGGTCTCGCACACTTTCCACGGCGCGTGGCGCACTTCCAGTTGGGTCCACACACTTTCCACGGCGCGTGGCGCACTTTCAGTTGGGTCCACACACTTTCCACGGCGCGTGGCGCACTTTCAGTTGGGTCGCGCACCCTTTACACGGCGCGTGGCGCACTTCCAGCTGGGTCCCGCACACTTTACACGGCGCGTGGCGCACTTCCAGTTGGGTCCCGCACACTTTCCACGGCGCGTGGCGCACTTCCAGTTGGGTCGCACACTTTCCACGGCGCGTGGCGCACTTCCAGTTGGGTCCCACACACTTTCCACGGCGCGTGGCGCACTTCCAGTTGGGTCCGCACACTTTCCACGGCCCGTGGCGCCCTTCCAGTTTTGTCCCGCACACTTTCCACGGCGCGTGGCGCACTTCCAATTGGGTCCCGCACACTTTCCACGGCGCGTGGCGCACTTCCAGTTGGGTCCCGCACACTTTCCACGGCGCGTGGCGCACTTCCGATTGGGTCCCACACACTTTCCACGGCACGTGGCGCACTTCCAGCTGGGTCCCAGGCGCGTGGCGCACTTCCAATCGGGTCCCGCACACTTTCCACGGCGCGTGGCGCACTTCCAGTTGGGTCCCACACACTTTCCATGGCGCGTGGCGCACTTCAGCCAATGGGTCTCGCACACTTTCCATGGCGCGTGGCGCACTTCCAATTGGGTGCCGCACACTTTCCACGGCCCGTGGCGCACTTCCAGTTTTGTCTCGCACACTTTCCACGGCGCGTGGCGCACTTCCAATGGGGTCCCGCACACTTTCCACGGCGCGTGGCGCACTTCCAGTTGGGTCCCGCACACTTTCCACGGCGCGTGGCGCACTTGCAGTTAGGTCCCACACAGTTTCCAAGGTGCGTGGCGCACTTCCAGTTAGGTCCCGCACACTTTCCACGGTGCGTGGCGCAGTTCCCGTTGGGTCTCGCACACTTTCCACGGCGCGTAGCGCACTTCCAGTTGGGTCCCGCACACTTTCCACGGCGCGTCGCGCACTTCCAGTTGGGTCCCGCACACTTTCCACGGCGTGTGGCCCCTTTCCAGTTGGGTCCCACACACTTTCCACCGCGTGTGGCCCCTTTCCAGTTGGGTCCCACACACTTTTCACGGCGCGTGGCTCACTTCAAGTCGGGTTCAGCACACTTTCCACGGCGTGTGGCCCCTTTCCAGTTGGGTCCCACACCCTTTTCACGGCGCGTGGCGCACTTCCAGTTGGGTCCCGCACACTTTCCACGGCGCGCGGCACACTTCCAGGTTGGTCCCACACACTTTCCACGGCGCGTAGCGCACTTCCAGTGGGTCCTGCACACTTTCCACGGCGCGTGGCGCACTTCCAGTTGGGTCCGCACACTTTCCACGGCGCGTGGCGCACTTCCAGTTGGGTCCCGCACACTTTCCACGGCGCGTGGCGCACTTCCAGTTGGGTCCGCACACTTTCCACGGCGCGTGGCGCACTTCAGTTGGGTCCCGCACACTTTCCACGGCGCGTGGCGCACTTCCAGTTGGGTCCCACACACTTTCCACGGCGCGTGGCGCACTTCCAGTTGGGTCCCGCACACTTTCCACGGCGCGTGGCGCACTTCAGTTGGGTCCGCACTTTCACGGCGCGTGGCGCACTTCCAGTTGGGTCGCGCAGGCGCGTGGCGCACTTCCAATTGGGTCCCGCACACTATCCACGGCGCGTGGCGCACTTCCAGTTGGGTCCCACACACTTTCCACGGCGCGTGGCGCACTTCCAGTTGGGTCCCGCACACTTTCCACGGCGCCTGGCGCACTCCCAGTTGGGTCGCGCACACTTTACACGGCGCGTGGCGCACTTCCAGTTGGGTCCCGCACACTTTACACGGCGCGTGGCGCACTTCCAGTTGGGTCGCGCACACTTTACACGGCGCGTGGCGCACTTCCAATGGGGGACGCAACGCTTTACAAGGCGCGTGGCGCACTTCCAGTTGGGTCGCGCACACTTTCCACGGCACGTGGCGCGCTTCCAGTTGGGTCGCGCACACTTTACACGGCGCGTGGCGCACTTCCAGTTGGGTCGCGCACACTTTCCATGGCGCGTAGCGCACTTCCAGTCGGGTCCCGCGCACTTTCCACGGTGCGTGGCGCACTTGCAGTTGGGTCCCGCACACTTTCCACGGCGCGTGGCGCATTTCCAGTTGGGTCTCGCACACTTTCCACGGCCCGTGGCGCACTTCCAATTGGGTCCCACACACTTTCCGCGGCGCGTGGCGCACTTCCAGTTGGGTCCCGCAAACTTTCCACGGCGCGTGGCGCACTTCCAGGCGGGTCCCGCACACTTTCCACGGCGCGTGGCGCACTTCCAGTTGGGTCTCACACACTTTCCACAGTGCGTGGCGCACTTGCAGTTGGGTCTCGCACAGGTTCCACAGTGCGTGGCGGACTTGCAGTTGGGTCTCGCACACTTTCCACGGCGCGTGGCGCACTTCCAATTGGGTCTCGCACACTTTCCACGGCGCGTGGCGCACTTCCAGTGGGGTCTCGCACACTTTACACGGCGCGTGGCGCACTTCCAATTGGGTCCCACACTTTCACGGCGCGTGGCGCACTTCCAGTTGGGTCCCGCACACTTTCCACGGCGCGTGGCGCACTTCCAGTTGGGTCCCGCACACTTTCCACGGCGCGTGGCGCACTTCCAGTTGGGTCCCGCACACTTTCCACGGCGCGTGGCGCACTTCCAGTTGGGTCCCGCACACTTTCCACGGCGCGTGGCGCACTTCCAGTTGGGTCCCGCACACTTTCCACGGCGCGTGGCGCACTTCCAGTTGGGTCCCGCACACTTTCCACGGCGCGTGGCGCACTTCCAGTTGGGTCCCGCACACTTTCCACGGCGCGTGGCGCACTTCCAGTTGGGTCTCGCACACTTTCCACGGCGCGTGGCGCACTTCAGTTGGGTCCCGCACACTTTCCACGGCGCGTGGCGCACTTCCAGTTGGGTCCCGCACACTTTCCACGGCGCGTGGCGCACTTCCAGTTGGGTCCCGCACACTTTCCACGGCGCGTGGCGCACTTCCAGTTGGGTCCCACACACTTTCCGGCGCGTGGCGCACTTCCAGTTGGGTCCCGCACACTTTCCACGGCGCGTGGCGCACTTCCAGTTGGGTCCCGCACACTTTCCACGGCGCGTGGCGCACTTCCAGTTGGGTCCGCACACTTTCCACGGCGCGTGGCGCACTTCCAGTTGGGTCCCGCACACTTTCCACGGCGCGTGGCGCACTTCCAGTTGGGTCCCGCACACTTTCCACGGCGCGTGGCGCACTTCCAGTTGGGTCCCGCACACTTTCCACGGCGCGTGGCGCACTTCCAGTTGGGTCCCGCACATTTCCACGGCGCGTGGCGCACTTCCAGTTGGCTTTCCGGGCGCGTGGCGCACAGTTGGGTCCCACACTTTCCACGGCGCGTGGCGCACTTCCAGTTGGGTCTCGCACACTTTCCAGCGCGTGGCGCACTTCCAATTGGGTCCCGCACACTTTCCACGGCGCGTGGCGCACTTCCAGTTGGGTCCCACACACTTTCCTTGGCGCGTGGCGCACTTCCAATTCTGTCCCGCACATTTTCCACGGCGCGTGGCGCACTTCTAGTTGGGTCCCACACACTTTCCTTGGCGCGTGGCGCACTTCCAATTCTGTCCCGCACATTTTCCACGGCGCGTGGCGCACTTCTAGTTGGGTCTCGCACACTTTCCATGGCGCGTGGCGCACTTCTAGTTGGGTCCCACACACTTTCCTTGGCGCGTGGCGCACTTCCAATTCTGTCCCGCACATTTTCCACGGCGCGTGGCGCACTTCTAGTTGGGTCCTACACACTTTTCACGGCGCGTGGCGCACTTCCAGTTGGGTCCCGCACACTTTCCACGGCCCGTGGCGCACATCCAGTTGGGTCCCAGGCGCGTGGCGCACTTCCAGTTGGGTCGCGCACACTTTCCACGGCGCGTGGCGCACTTCCAATTGGGTCCCGCACACTTTCCACGGCGCGTGGCGCACTTCCTTTTTGGTGTCGCACACTTTCCACGGCGCGTGGCAAACTTCCAGTTGGGTCGCGCACATTTTCCACGGCGCGTGGAGCACTTCCAGTTGGGGTCCCGCACACTTTCCACGGCGCGTGGCGCACTTCCAGTTGGGTCCCGCACACTTTCCACGGCGCGTGGCGCACTTCCAGTTGGGTCCGCACACTTTCCACGGCGCGTGGCGCACTTCCAGTTGGGTCCCGCACACTTTCCACGGCGCGTGGCGCACTTCCAGTTGGGTCCGCACACTTTCCACGGCGCGTGGCGCACTTCCAGTTGGGTCCCGCACACTTTCCACGGCGCGTGGCGCACTTCCAGTTGGGTCCCGCACACTTTCCACGGCGCGTGGCGCACTTCCAGTTGGGTCCGCACACTTTCCACGGCGCGTGGCGCACTTCCAGTTGGGTCCCGCACACTTTCCACGGCGCGTGGCGCACTTACAGTCGGGTCGCACACACTTTACACGGCGCCTGGCGCACTTCCCGTTGTCCCACACACTTTCCACGGCGCGTGGCGCACTTCCAGTTGGGTCCCGCACACTTTCCACGGCGCGTGGCGCACTTCCAGTTGGGTCCCGCACACTTTCCACGGCGCGTGGCGCACTTCCAGTTGGGTCCGCACACTTTCCACGGCGCGTGGCGCACTTCCAGTTGGGTCCCGCACACTTTCCACGGCGCGTGGCGCACTTCCAGTTGGGTCCCGCACACTTTCCACGGCGCGTGGCGCACTTCCAGTTGGGTCCCGCACACTTTCCACGGCGCGTGGCGCACTTCCAGTTGGGTCCCGCACACTTTCCACGGCGCGTGGCGCACTTCCAGTTGGGTCTCGCACACTTTCCACGGCGCGTGGCGCACTTCCAGTTGGGTCCCGCACACTTTCCACGGCGCGTGGCGCACTTCCAGTTGGGTCCCGCACACTTTACAATGCGCGTGGCGCACTTCCAGTTGGGTCCCGCACACTTTCCACGGCGCGTGGCGCACTTCCAGTTGGGTCCGCACACTTTCCACGGCGCGTGGCGCACTTCCAGTTGGGTCCCGCACACTTTCCACGGCGCGTGGCGCACTTCCAGTTGGGTCTCGCACACTTTCCACGGCGCGTGGCGCACTTCCAGTTGGGTCCGCACACTTTCCACGGCGCGTGGCGCACTTCCAGTTGGGTCCCGCACACTTTCCAACGGCGCGTGGCGCACTTCCAGTTGGGTCCCGCACACTTTCCACGGCGCGTGGCGCACTTCCAGTTGGGTCCCGCACACTTTCCACGGCGCGTGGCGCACTTCCAGTTGGGTCCCACACACACTTTCCACGGCGCGTGGCGCACTTCCAGTTGGGTCCCGCACACTTTCCACGGCGCGTGGCGCACTTCCAGTTGGGTCCGCACACTTTCCACGGCGCGTGGCGCACTTACAGTCGTGTCGCACACACTTTCCACGGCGCGTTTCTCACTTCGAGATTGTGTCCCGCACACTTTCCACGGCGCGTGGCTCACTTTGAGATTGTGTCCCGCACACTTTCCACGGCGCGTGGCGCACTTCCAGTTGGGTCCCGCACACTTTCCACGGCGCGTGGCGCACTTCCAGTTGGGTCCCGTACACTTTCCACGGCGCGTGGCGCACTTCCAGTTGGGTCCCGCACACTTTCCACGGCGCGTGGCGCACTTCCAGTTGGGTCACACTTTCCACGGCGCGTGGCGCACTTCCAGTGGGGTCTCGCACACTTTTCATGGCGCGTGGCGCACTTCCAGTTGGGTCCCGCACACTTTCCACGGCGCGTGGCGCACTTCCAATTGGGTCTCGCACACTTTCCACGGCGCGTGGCGCACTTCCAGTTGGGTCTCGCACACTTTCCACAGTGCGTGGCGCACTTGCAGTTGGGTCTCGCACACTTTCCACGGCGCGTGGCGCACTTCCAATTGGGTCCCACACACTTTCCGCGGCGCATGGCGCACTTCCAGTCGGGTCCCGCGCACTTTCCACAGTGCGTGGCGCACTTGCAGTTGGGTCTCGCACACTTTCCACGGCGCGTGGCGCACTTCCAGTTGGGTCCCGCACACTTTCCACGGCGCGTGGCGCACTTCCAGTTTTGTCTCGCACACTTTCCACGGCGCGTGGCGCACTTCCAGTTGGGTCCCACACACTTTCCACGGCGCGTGGCGCACTTCCAGTTGGGTCCCGCACACTTTCCACGGCCCGTGGCGCACTTCCAGTTGGGTCCCAGGCGCGTGGCGCACTTCCAGTTGGGTCGCGCACACTTTCCACGGCGCGTGGCGCACTTCCAATTGGGTCCCGCACACTTTCCACGGCGCGTGGCGCACTTCCAGTTGGGTCCTGCACACTTTCCACGGCGCGTGGCGCACTTCCGATTGGGTCCCACGCACTTTCCACGGCGCGTGGCGCACTTCCAGTTGGGACCCGCACACTTTCCACGGCCCGTGGCGCACATCCAGTTGGGTCCCAGGCGCGTGGCGCACTTCCAGTTGGGTCGCGCACACTTTCCACGGCGCGTGGCTCACTTCCAGTTGGGTCCCGCGCACTTTCCACGGCGCGTGGCGCACTTCCGATTGGGTCCCACACACTTTCCACGGCGCGTGGCGCACTTCCAGTTGGGTCCCGCACACTTTCCACGGCGCGTGGCGCACTTCCAATTGGGTCCCGCACACTTTCCACGGCGCGTGGAGCACTTCCAGTTGGGTCCCGCACACTTTCCACGGCGCGTGGCGCACTTCCAGTTTTGTCTCGCACACTTTCCACGGCGCGTGGCGCACTTCCAATGGGGTCCCGCACACTTTCCACGGCGCGTGGCGCACTTCCAGTTTGGTGTCGCACACTTTCCACGGCGCGTTGCGCACTTCCAGTTGGGTCGCGCACACTTTCCACGGCGCGTGGCGCACTTCCAGTTTGGTCCCGAACACTTTCCACGGCGCGTGGCTCACTTCTAGATTGTATCCCGCACACTTTCCACAGCGCGTTGCGCATTACCAGTTGGGTACTGCACACTTTCCACGGCGCGTGGCGCACTTCCAGTTGGGTCCCGCACACTTTCCACGGCGCGTGGCGCACTTCCAGTTGAGTCCCGCACAATTTCCACGGTGCGTGGCGCACTTCCAGTGTGGTCCCACACACTTTCCACGGCGCGTGGCGCACTTCCAGTTGGGTCCCGCACACTTTCCACGGCCCGTGGCGCACTTCCGATCGGGTCCCACACATTTTCCACGGCACGTGGCGCACTTCCATTTGGGTCCCGCACACTTTCCACGGCCCGTGGCGCACTTCCAGTTGGGTCCCAGGCGCGTGGCGCACTTTCAGTTGGGTCTCGCACGCTTTCCGAGCGCGGGGCGCACTCCCAGTTGGGTCCCGCACACTTTCCACGGCGCGTGGCGCACTTCCAATTGGGTCCCGCACACTTTCCACGGCGCGTGGCGCACTTCCAGTTGGGTCCCGCACACTTTCCACGGCGCGTGGCGCACTTCCAGTTGGGTCTCGCACACTTTCCAGCGCGTGGCGCACTTCCAATTGGGTCCTACACACTTTCCACGGCGCGTGGCGCACTTCCAATTGGGTCCCGCACACTTTCCACGGCGCGTGGCGCACTTCCAGTTGGGTCCCACACACTTTTCACGGCGCGTGGCGCACTTCCAGTGTGGTCCCGCACACTTTCCACGGCGCGTGGCGCACTTCCAATTGGGTCCCGCACACTTTTCACGGCGCGTGGCGCACTTCCAGTTTTGTCTCGCACACTTTTCACGGCGCGTGGCGCACTTCCAGTTGGGTCCCACACACTTTCCTTGGCGCGTGGCGCACTTCCAATTCTGTCCCGCACATTTTCCACGGCGCGTGGCGCACTTCTAGTTGGGTCCCACACACTTTCCACGGCGCGTGGCGCACTTCCAGTTGGGTCGCGCACACTTTACACGGCGCGTGGCGCACTTCCAGTTGGGTCCCACACACTTTCCACTGCGCGTGACGCACTGCAGTTACCTCCCGCACACTTACCACAGCGCGTGGCTCACTTTGAGATTGTGTCCCGCACACTTTCCACGGCGCGTGGCGCACTTCCAGTTGGGTCCCGCACACTTTCCACGGCGCGTGGCGCACTTTCAGTTGTCCCACACACTTTCCGCGGCGCGTGGCGCACTTCCAGTTGGGTCCACACTTTCCACGGCGCGTGGCCCACTTCCAGTTGGGTCCCGCACACTTTCCACGGCCCGTGGCGCACTTTCAGTTGGGTCGCACACACTTACAATGCGCGTGGCGCACTTCCAGTTGGGTCCCGCACACTTTCCATGGCGCGTGGCACACTCCCAGTTGGGTCCCTCACACTTTCCATGGCGCGTGTCGCATTTCCATTTGGGTCCCGCACACTTCCAACCACGTGTGGCGCACTTCCGGTTGGATCGCGCACACTTTCCACGGCGCGCGGCGCACTACCTGTTGGGTCCTGCGCACTTTCCACATCGTGTGGCGCACTTCCAGTTGGGTCCCACACACTTTCCACGGCGCGTTTCTCACTTCGAGATTGTGTCCCACACACTTTCCACGGCGCGTGGCGCCTTACCAGTTGGGTCCTGCACACTTTCCACATCGTGTGGGGCACTTCCAGTTGTCCCACACACTTTCCACGGCGCGTGGCTCACTTTGAGATTGTGTCCCGCACACTTTCCACGGCGCGTGGCGCACTTCCAGTTGGGTCCCGCACACTTTCCACGGCGCGTGGCGCACTTCAGTTGGGTCCCAGGCGCGTGGCGCAGTTGGGTCTCCACTTTCCACGGCGCGTGGCGCACTTCCAGTTGGGTCCGCACACTTTCCACGGCGCGTGGCGCACTTCCAGTTGGGTCCCGCACACTTTCCACGGCGCGTGGCGCACTTCCAGTTGGGTCCCGCACACTTTCCACGGCGCGTGGCGCACTTCCAGTTGGGTCCCGCACACTTTCCACGGCGCGTGGCGCACTTCCAGTTGGGTCCCGCACACTTTCCACGGCGCGTGGCGCACTTCCAGTTGGGTCCCGCACACTTTCCACGGCGCGTGGCGCACTTCCAGTTGGGTCCCACACTTTCCACGGCGCGTGGCGCACTTCCAGTTGGGTCCCGCACACTTTCCACGGCGCGTGGCGCACTTCCAGTTGGGTCCCGCACACTTTCCACGGCGCGTGGCGCACTTCCAGTTGGGTCCCGCACACTTTCCACGGCGCGTGGCGCACTTCCAGTTGGGTCCGCACACTTTCCACGGCGCGTGGCGCACTTCCAGTTGGGTCCCGCACACTTTCCACGGCGCGTGGCGCACTTCCAGTTGGGTCCCGCACACTTTCCACGGCGCGTGGCGCACTTCCAGTTGGGTCCCGCACACTTTCCACGGCGCGTGGCGCACTTCCAGTTGGGTCCCGCACACTTTCCACGGCGCGTGGCGCACTTCCAGTTGGGTCCCGCACACTTTCCACGGCGCGTGGCGCACTTCCAGTTGGGTCCCGCACACTTTCCACGGCGCGTGGCGCACTTCCAGTTGGGTCCCGCACACTTTCCACGGCGCGTGGCGCACTTCCAGTTGGGTCCCGCACACTTTCCACGGCGCGTGGCGCACTTCCAGTTGGGTCCCGCACACTTTCCACGGCGCGTGGCGCACTTCCAGTTGGGTCCCGCACACTTTCCACGGCGCGTGGCGCACTTCCAGTTGGGTCCCGCACACTTTCCACGGCGCGTGGCGCACTTCCAGTTGGGTCTCGCACACTTTCCACGGCGCGTGGCGCACTTCCAGTTGGGTCCCGCACACTTTCCACGGCGCGTGGCGCACTTCCAGTTGGGTCCGCACACTTTCCACGGCGCGTGGCGCACTTCCAGTTGGGTCCCGCACACTTTCCACGGCGCGTGGCGCACTTCCAGTTGGGTCCGCACACTTTCCACGGCGCGTGGCGCACTTCCAGTTGGGTCCCGCACACTTTCCACGGCGCGTGGCGCACTTCCAGTTGGGTCCCCACACTTTCCACGGCGCGTGGCGCACTTCCAGTTGGGTCGCACACTTTCCACGGCGCGTGGCGCACTTCCAGTTGTCCCGCACACTGTCCACGGCGCGTGGCGCACTTACAGTCGGGTCGCGCACACGTTACACGGCGCGTGGCGCACTTCCAGTTGGGTCCCACACACTTTCCACGGCGCGTGGCTCACTTTGAGATTGTGTCCCGCACACTTTCCACGGCGCGTGGCGCACTTCCAGTTGGGTCCCGCACACTTTCCACGGCGCGTGGCGCACTTTCAGTTGTGTCGCGCACGCTTTCCACGGCGCGTGGCGCACTTCCAGTCGGGTCCCGCACACTTTCCACGGCGCGTGGCGAACTTCCAGTTGGGTCGCACACACTTTACACGGCGCGTCGCGCACTTCCAGTCGGATTCCACACACTTTCCACGGCGCGTGGCGAACTTCCAGTTGGGTCCCGCACACTTTCCACGGCGCGTGGGGCACTTCCAGTTGTCCCACACACTTTCCACGGCGTGAGGCGCCATTCCAGTTGGGTCCCGCACACTGTCCACGGCGCGTGGCGCACTTCCAGTTGGGTCCCACACACTTTCCAAGGCGCGTGGCGCACTTCCAGTTGGGTCCCGCACACTTTTATTGGCGCGTGGCGCACTCCTGACTGGGTCCCGCACACTGTCCACGGCGCGTGGCGCACTTCCAGTTGGGTTAAGCACACCTCCCACGGCGCGTAGCGCACATCCAGTCGGATCCCGCACACTTTCCACGGCGCTTGGCGCACTTTAAGTTGTTTCCCGCACACTTTACACGGCGCGTGGCGCGCTTCCAATCGGGTCCGCACACCTCCCACGGCGCGTAGCGCACTTCCAGTTGGGTCCCGCACACTTTCCACGGCGCATGGCGCACTTCCAGTTGGGTCCCACAAACTTTTCACGGCGCGTGGCGCACTTTCAGTTGAGTCCTGCACACTTTCCACGGCGCGTGGCGCACTTCCAGTTGGGTCCCGCACACTTTCCACGGCGCGTGGCGCACTTCCAGTTGGGTCCCACACTTTCCACGGCGCGTGGCGCACTTCAGATTGGGTCCACACACGCGTGGCGCACTTCCAGTTGGTCCCGCACTTCCAGCTTTCCCAGGCGCGTGGCGCACTTCCAGTTGGGTCCCGCACACTTTCCACGGCGCGTGGCGCACTTCCAGTTTGGTGTCGCACACTTTCCACGGCCCGTGGCGCACTTCCAGTGGGTCCCGCACTTTCCACGGCGCGTGGCGCACTTCCAGTTGGGTCCGCACACTTTTCATGGCGCGTGGCGCACTTCCAATTGGGTCCCGCACACTTTCCACGGCGCGTGGCGCACTTCCAGTTGGGTCTCGCACACTTTCCACGGCGCGTGGCGCACTTCCAGTTGGGTCTCGCACACTTTCCACGGCGCGTGGCGCACTTCCAATTGGGTCCCGCACGCTTTCCACGGCGCGTGGCGCACTTCCAATTGGGTCCCGCACACTTTCCACGGCGCGTGGCGCACTTCCAGTTTTGTCTCGCACACTTTCCACGGCCCGTGGGGCACTTCCAGTTGGGTCGCGCACACTTTACAATGCGCGTGGAGCACTTCCAGTTGGGTCGCGCACACTTTCTACGATGCGTGACGCACTTCCAATCGGGTCCCGCACACTTTCCACGGCGCGTGGCGCACTTCCAGTTGGGTCCCGCACAATTTCCACAACGCGTGGGGCGCTTCCAGTTGGATCCAACACACTTTCCACGGCGCGTGGCGCACGTCCAATCGGGTCCCGCACACTTTCCACGGCGCGTGGCGCACTTCCTGTTTGGTGTCGCACACTTTCCACGGCCCGTGGGGCACTTCCAGTTGCGTCGCGCACACTTTACAATGCGCGTGGAGCACTGCGCGTGGCGCACTTCCAGTTGGGTCCCGCACACTTTCCACGGCGCGTGGCGCACTTCCAATTGGGTCTCGCACACTTTCAACGGCGCGTGGAGCACTTCCAGTTGGGTCCCGCGCACTTTCCACGGCCCGTGGCGCGCTTCCAGCTGGGTCCCAGGCGCGTGGCGCACTTCCAATCGGGTCCCGCACACTTTCCACGGAGTGTGGCGCACTTCCAGTTGGGTCCCGCACACTTTCCACGGCGCGTGGCGCACTTCAAGTCGGTTCCCGCACACTTCCCACGGCGTGTGGCCCCTTTCCAGTTGGGTCCCACACACTTTTCACGGCGCGCAGCGCACCTCTAGATTGGTCCCGCACACTTTCAGGGCGCGTGGCGCGCTTTCAGTCAGGTCCCGCACACTTTCCACGGCGCGTGGCTCACTTCAAGTCGGGTCGCGCACAATTTGCACGACGCGCGGCGTACTTGCAATCGGGGCCGAACACTTTCCACGGCGCGTCGCCCACTTCCAGTTAGGGCCCGAACACTTTACACGGCGCGTGGCGCTTTTCCAGTTGGGTCCCGCTCAATTTCCATGGCGTGTGACGCACTTCCAGTTGGGTCCCACACCTTTTCCACGGCGCGTCGCGCACTCCCAGTTGGGTACCGTAGACTTTCCACGGTGCGTGGCGCAGGTTACGTTGGGTCCCGCACACTTTCCACGGCGCGTGGCGCATTTCTAGTTGGGTACCGCAGACTTTCAACGGCGCGTGGCGCGCTTTCAGTTGGGTCGCGCACACTTTCCATGGCGCGTGGCGCGCTTCCAGTTGGGTCCCGCTCAATTTCCACGGCGCGTGGCACACTTCCAGTTGGGTCGCGCACAATTTGCACGACGCGCGGCGCACTTGCAATCGGGGCCGAACACTTTCCACGGCGCGTCGCCCACTTCCAGTTAGGGCCCGAACACTTTACACGGCGCGTGGCGCTTTTCCAGTTGGCTCCCGCACACTTTACACGGCGCGTGGCGCGCTTCCAGTTGGGCCCCGCACACTCTTCACGGCGCGTCGCGCACTTCCAGTTGGAACGCGCACACTTTCCACGGTGTGTGGAGCACTTCCAATTGGGTCCCACACACTTTCCACCGCGCGTAGCGCACTTCCAGTCGGGTCCCGCACACTTTACACGGCGCGTGGCGCACTTCCAGTTGGGTCCCGCACACTTTCCACGGCGCGTGGCGCACTTCCAGTGGGTCCCGCACACTTTCCCCGGTGCGTGGCGCACTTCCAGTTGGGTCCCGCCCACTTGCCACGGCGCGGGGCGCACTTCGTTGGGTCGCGCACACTTTCCACGGCGCGTGGCGCACTTCCAGTTGGGTGCCGCACACTTTCCACGGCGCGTGGCGCACTTCCAATTGGGTGCCGCACACTTTCCACGGCGCGTGGCGCACTTCCAGTTGGGTCCCGCACACTTTCCACGGCGCGTGGCGCACTTCCAGTTGGGTCTCGCACACTTTCCACGGCGCGTGGCGCACTTCCAATTGGGTCCTACACACTTTCCACGGCGCGTGGCGCACTTCCAATTGGGTCCCGCACACTTTTCACGGCGCGTGGCGCACTTCCAGTTTTGTCTCGCACACTTTTCACGGCGCGTGGCGCACTTCCAGTTATGTCGCGCACAACTTACGGCGCGTGGCGCATTTCCATTTGGGTCCCGCACACTTCCAACCACGTGTGGCGCACTTCCGGTTGGGTCGCGCACACTTTACAATGCGCGTGGAGCACTTCCAGTTGGGTCCGCACACTTTCCATGGCGCGTAGCGCACTTCCACTCGGGTCCCTCACACTTTCCACGGCGCATGGCGCACTTCCAGTTGGGTCCCGCACACTTTCCAGGGCCCGTGGCGCACTTCCAGTTGGGTCGCGCACACTTTCCACGGCGCGTGGCGCACTTCCAGTTGGGTCCCGCACACTTTCCACGGCGCGTGGCGCACTTCCAGTTGGGTCCCACACTTTCCACGGCGCGTGGCGCACTTCCAGTTGGGTCGCGCACACTTTCCAATGCGCGTGGCGCACTTCCAGTTGGGTCCCGCACACTTTCCACGGCGCGTGGCGCACTTCCAGTTGGGTCCCGCACACTTTCCACGGCGCGTGGCGCACTTCCAGTTGGGTCCCGCACACTTTCCACGGCGCGTGGCGCACTTCCAGTTGGGTCCGCACACTTTCCACGGCGCGTGGCGCACTTCCAATTGGGTCCCGCACACGTTCCACGGCGCGTGGCTCACTTCCAGTTGGGTCCCGCACACTTTCCACGGCGCGTGGCGCACTTCCAGTCCGGTCCCGCACTTTTTCCACAGCGCGTGGCGTAATTCCAGTTGGGTCGCGCACACTTTATACGGCGCGTAGCGCACTTCCAGTGTGGTCCCGCACACTTTCCACGGCGCGTGGCGCACTTCCAGTTGGGTCCCACACTTTCCACGGCGCGTGGCGCACTTCCAGTTGGGTCGCGCACACTTTCCATGGCGCGTGGCGCACTTCCAGTAATGTCGCGCACACTTTCCATAGCGCGTGGCGCACTTCCAGTTGGGTCCCGCACACTTTCCACGGCGCGTGGCGCGCTTCCAGTTGGGTCCCGCACACTTTCCATGGCGCGTGGCGCGCTTCCAGTTGGGTCCCGCTCAATTTCCACGGCGCGTGGCCTACTTCCAGTCGGGTACCGCACACTTTTCATGGCGCGTGGCGCACTTCCAGTTGGGTCCGCACACTTTCCACGGCGCGTGGCGCACTTCCAGTTGGGTCCCGCACACTTTCCACGGCGCGTGGCGCACTTCCAGTTGGGTCCGCACACTTTCCACGGCGCGTGGCGCACTTCCAGTTGGGTCCCGCACACTTTCCACGGCGCGTGGCGCACTTCCAGTTGGGTCCCGCACACTTTCCACGGCGCGTGGCGCACTTCCAGTTGGGTCCTCACACTTTCCACGGCGCGTGGCGCACTTCCAGTTGGGTCCCGCACACTTTCCACGGCGCGTGGCGCACTTCCAGTTGGGTCCCGCACACTTTCCACGGCGCGTGGCGCACTTCCAGTTGGGTCCCGCACACTTTCCACGGCGCGTGGCGCACTTCCAGTTGGGTCCCGCACACTTTCCACGGCGCGTGGCGCACTTCCAGTTGGGTCGCACACTTTCCACGGCGCCTGGCGCACTTCCAGTTGGGTCGCGCACACTTTACAATGCGCGTGGAGCACTTCCAGTTGGGTCCCGCACACTTTCCACGGCGCGTGGCGCACTTCCAGTTGGGTCCCGCACACTTTCCACGGCGCGTGGCGCACTTCCGATTGGGTCCCGCACACTATCCACGGCGCGCGGCGCACTTCCAGTCGGGTCCCGCACACTTTCCGCGCCGCGTGGCGCGATTCCAGTTGGGTACCGCACACTTTCCTTGGCGCTTCGCGCACTTCCAGTTGGGTCCCGCACACTTCCCACGGCGCGTGGCGCACTTCCAGTTGGGTCCCGCACACTTTCCACGGCGCGTGGCGCACTTCCAGTTGGGTCCCGCACACTTTCCACGGCGCGTGGCGCACTTCCAGTTGGGTCCCACACACTTTCCACGGCTCGTGGCGCACTTCCAGTTGGGTCCCACGGCGCGTGGCGCACTTCCAGTTGGGTCGCGCACACTTTCCAATGCGCGTAGCGCACTTCCAGTTGGGTCCCGCACAACTTCCACGGCGCGCGGCTCACCTCCAGATTGGTCTCGCACACTTTCAGGGTTCGTGGCGCGCTGTCAAATGGGTCCCGCACAATTTCCACGGCGCGCGGCGCACTTCCAGTCGGTGCCCGCACACTTTCCACGGCACGTGGCGCACTTCCAATTGGGTCCCGCACACTTTCCACGGCGCGTGGCGCACTTCCAATTGGGTCCCGCACACTTTCCACGGCGCGTGGCGCACTTCCAGTTGGGTCGCGCACACTTTACAATGCGCGTGGAGCACTTCCAGTTGGGTCCCGCACACTTTCCAATGCGCGTGGAGCACTTCCAGTTGGGTCCCGCACACTTTCCACGGCGCGTGGCGCACTTCCAATTGGGTCCCGCACACTTTCCACGGCGCGTGGCGCACTTCCAGTTTGATGTCGCACACTTTCCACGGCGCGTGGCGCACTTCCAGTTGCGTCGCGCACACTTTACAATGCGCGTGGCGCACTTTCAGTTGGGTCCCGCACAATTTCCACGGCGCGTGGCGCACTTCCGATTGGGTCCCACACACTTTCCACGGCACGTGGCGCACTTCCAGTTGGGTCTCGCACACTTTCCACGGCGCGTGGCGCACTTCCAGTTGGGTCTCGCACACTTTCCACGGCGCGTGGCGCACTTCCAGTTGGGTCTCGCACACTTCCAACGGCGCGTGGCGCACTTCCAGTTGGGTCTCGCACACTTTACAAGCGCGTGGCGCACTTCCAGTTGGGTCCCGCACACTTTCCACGGCCCGTGGCGCACTTCCAGTTGGGTCCCGCACACTTTCCACGGCCCGTGGCGCACTTCCAGTTGGGTCCCAGGCGCGTGGCGCACTTCCAGTTGGGTCGCGCACACTTTACAATGCGCGTGAAGCACTTCCAGTTGGGTGCCGCACACTTTCCACGGCGCGTGGCGCACTTCCAATTGGGTCCCACACACTTTCCACGGCACGTGGCGCACTTCCAGTTGTGTCCCGCACACTTTCCACGGCCCGTGGCGCACTTCCAGTTTGGTGTCGCACAGTTTCCACGGCCCGTGGGGCACTTCCAGTTGGGTCGCGCACACTTTACAATGCGCGTGGAGCACTTCCAGTTGGGCCCCGCACACTTTCCACGGCGCGTGGCGCACTTCCAATTGGGTCCCGCACACTTTCCACGGCGCGTGGCGCACTTCCGATTGGGTCCCACACACTTTCCACGGCGCGTGGCGCGCTTCCAGTTGGGCTCTGCACAGTTTCCACGGCGTGTGGTGCACTTCCAATCGGGTCGCGCTCACTTCATAGGGCGCGTGGTGCACTTACAGTTAAGTCTCTCACACTTTACACAGTGCGTGCCGCACTTCCAGTTGGGTCTCGCACACTTCGCAGGGCGCGTGGTGCACTTCCAATTCGGTCGCGCACACTTTACACGGCGCGTGGCGCACTTCCAGCTGAGTCCCGCAAACTTTCCACGGCGCGTCGCACACTTCCAGTTGAGTCGCGCACACTTTACACGGTGCGTGGCGCACTTCCAGTGTGGTCCCACACACTTTCCACGGCGCGTGGCGCACTTCCAGTTTTGTCTCGCACAGTTTCCACGGCGCGTGGCGCACTTCAGTTGGGTCTCGCACACTTTCCACGGCCCGTGGCGCACTTCCGGTTGGGTCCCAGGCGCGTGGCGCACTTCCAGTTGGGTGCCGCACACTTTCCACGGCGCGTGGCGCACTTCCAGTTGGGTCCCGCACACTTTCCACGGCGCGTGGCGCACTTCCAATTGGGTCCCGCACACTTTACAATGCGCGTGGAGCACTTCCAGTTGGGTCCCGCACACTTTCCACGGCGCGTGGCGCACTTCCAACTGGGTGCCGCATACTTTCCACGGCGCGTGGCGCACTTTCAGTTGGGTCCCGCACAGTTTCCACGGCGCGTGGCGCACTTCCAGTTGGGTCGCGCACACTTTCCAATGCGCGTGGCGCACTTCCAGTTGGGTCCCGCACACTTTCCACGGCGCGTGGCGCACTTCCAGTTGGGTCCGCACACTTTCCACGGCGCGTGGCGCACTTCCAGTTGGGTCCCGCACACTTTCCACGGCGCGTGGCGCACTTCCAGTTGGGTCCCGCACACTTTCCACGGCGCGTGGCGCACTTCCAGTTGGGTCGCGCACACTTTACAATGCGCGTGGCGCACTTCCAGTTGGGTCCCGCACACTTTCCACGGCGCGTGGCGCACTTCCAGTGGGTGCCGCACACTTTCCACGGCGCGTGGCGCACTTCCAGTTGGGTCCCACGCACTTTTCACGGCGCGTGGCGCACTTCTAGTTGGGTCCTGCACACTTTCAACGGCGCGTGGCGCTTGTCCATTTGGGTCCCACACACTTGCCGCGGCGCGTGGCGCATTTCCAATTGGGTCCCGCACACTTTCCACGGCGCGTGGCGCACTCCCAGTTGAGTCCCGCACACTTTCCACGGCGCGTGGCGCACTTCCAGTTGGGTCCCACACACTTTCCACGGCGCGTGGCGCACTTCCAGTTGGTCCCGCACACATTTCACGGCCCGTGGCGCACTTCCAGTTGGGTCCCGCACAATTTCCACGGCGCGTGGCGCACTTCCAGTTGGGTCCCACACACTTTCCACGGCGCGTGGCGCACTTCTAGTTGGGTCCCTCACACTTTCCACGGCCCGTGGCGCACTTCCAGTTTTGTCTCGCACAGTTTCCACGGCGCGTGGAGCACTTCCAGTTGCGTCGCGCACACTTTACAATGCGCGTGGAGCACTTCCAGTTGGGTCCCGCACACTTTCCACGGCCCGAGGCGCACTTCCAGTTGGGTCCCAGGCGCGTGGCGCACTTCCAGTTGGGTCGCGCACACTTTACAATGCGCGTGGAGCACTTCCAGTTGGGTCCCGCACACTTTCCACGGCCCGAGGCGCACTTCCAGTTGGGTCCCAGGCGCGTGGCGCACTTCCAGTTGGGTCGCGCACACTTTACAATGCGCGTGGAGCACTTCCAGTTGGGTCCCGCACACTTTCCACGGCGAGTGGTGCACTTCCAATTGGGTGCCGCATACTTTCCACGGCGCGTGGCGCACTTTCAGTTGGGTCCCGCACAATTTCCACGGCACGTGGCGCACTTCCAGTTGGGTCTCGCACACTTTCCACGGCGCGTGGCGCACTTCCAATTGGGTCCCGCACACTTTCCACGGCGCGTGGCGCACTTCCAATTGGGTCCCGCACACTTTCCACGGCGCGTGGCGCACTTCCAGTTGGGTCGCGCACACTTTACAATGCGCGTGGAGCACTTCCAGTTGGGTCCCGCACACTTTCCACGGCGCGTGGCGCACTTCCAATTGGGTCCCGCACACTTTCCACGGCGCGTGGCGCACTTCCAGTTGGGTCCCGCACACTTTCCACGGCGCGTGGCGCACTTCCAGTTGGGTCCCGCACACTTTCCACGGCGCGTGGCGCACTTCCGATTGGGTCCCACACACTTTCCACGGCACGTGGCGCACTTCCAGTTGGGTCCCGCACACTTTCCACGGCGCGTGGCGCACTTCCAATTGGGTCCCGCACACTTTCCACGGCGCGTGGCGCACTTCCAGTTGGGTCCCGCACACTTTCCACGGCGCGTGGCGCACTTCCAGTTGGGTCGCGCACACTTTACAATGCGCGTGGAGCACTTCCAGTTGGGTCCCGCACACTTTCCACGGCGCGTGGCGCACTTCCAGTTGGGTCCCGCACACTTTCCACGGCCCGAGGCGCACTTCCAGTTGGGTCCCAGGCGCGTGGCGCACTTCCAGTTGGGTCGCGCACACTTTACAATGCGCGTGGAGCACTTCCAGTTGGGTCCCGCACACTTTCCACGGCGCGTGGCGCACTTCCGATTGGGTCCCGCACACTATCCACGGCGCGTGGCGCACTTCCAATTGGGTCCCGCACACTTTCCACGGCGCGTGGCGCATTTCCAGTTTGGTGTCGCACACTTTCCACGGCTCGTGGGGCACTTCCAGTTGGGTCGCGCACACTTTACAATGCGCGTGGAGCACTTCCAGTTGGGTCTCGCACACTTTCAACGGCGCGTGGCGCACTTCCAATTGGGTCCCACACACTTTCCACGGCGAGTGGTGCACTTCCAATTGGGTCTCGCACACTTTCCAAGCGCGTGGCGCGCTTCCAATTGGGTGCCGCACACTTTCCACGGCGCGCGGCGCACTTCCAGTTGGGTCCCGCACAGTTTCCATGGCGCGTGGTGCACTTCCAGTTGGGTCTCGCACACTTTCAACGGCGCGTGGCGCACTTCCAATTGGGTCCCACACACTTTCCACGGCGAGTGGTGCACTTCCAATTGGGTCTCGCACACTTTCAACGGCGCGTGGCGCACTTCCAATTGGGTGCCGCACACTTTCCACGGCGCGCGGCGCACTTCCAGTTGGGTCCCGCACAGTTTCCATGGGGCGTGGTGCACTTCCAGTTGGGTCTCGCACACTTTCCAAGCGCGTGGCGCGCTTCCAATTGGGTACCGCACACTTTCCACGGCGCGTGGCGCACTTCCAGTTGAGTCCCGCACAATTTCCACGGCGCGTGGTGCACTTCCAGTTGGGTCTGGCACACTTTCAACGGCGCGTGGCGCACTTCCAATTGGGTGCCGCACACTTTCCACGGCGCGCGGCGCACTTCCAGTTGGGTCCCGCACAGTTTCCATGGCGCGTGGTGCACTTCCAATTGGGTCTCGCACACTTTCCAAGCGCGTGGCGCGCTTCCAATTGGGTCCCGCACACTTTCCACGGCGCGTGGCGCACTTCCAGTTGAGTCCCGCACAATTTCCACGGCGCGTGGCGCACTTCCAGTTGGGTCCCACACACTTTCCACGGCGCGTGGCGCACTTCCAGTTGGGTCCCTCACACTTTCCACGGCCCGTGGCGCACTTCCAGTTTTGTCTCGCACAGTTTCCACGGCGCGTGGAGCACTTCCAGTTGGGTCCCGCGCACTTTCCACGGCCCGTGGCGCGCTTCCAGCTGGGTCCCAGGCGCGTGGCGCACTTCCAATTGGGTCCCGCACACTTTCCACGGCGCGTGGCGCACTTCCAGTTTGATGTCGCACACTTTCCACGGCCCGTGGAGCACTTCCAGTTGCGTCGCGCACACTTTACAATGCGCGTGGAGCACTTCCAGTTGGGTCCCGCACACTTTCCACGGCGCGTGGCGCACTTCCAACTGGGTGCCGCATACTTTCCACGGCGCGTGGCGCACTTTCAGTTGGGTCCCGCACAGTTTCCACGGCGCGTGGCGCACTTCCATTTGGGTCGCGCACACTTTACAATGCGCGTGGAGCACTTCCAGTTGGGTCCCGTACACTTTCCACGGCGCGTGGCGCACTTCCAATTGGGTCCCGCACACTATCCACGGCGCGTGGCGCACTTCCAATTGGGTCCCGCACACTTTCCACGGCGCGTTGCGCATTTCCAGTTTGGTGTCGCACACTTTCCACGGCTCGTGGGGCACTTCCAGTTGGGTCGCGCACACTTTACAATGCGCGTGGAGCACTTCCAGTTGGGTCCCGCACACTTTCCACGGCGCGTGGCGCACTTCCAATTGGGTGCCGCACACTTTCCACGGCGCGTGGCGCACTTCCAGTTGGGTCCCGCACAGTTTCCACGGCGCGTGGTGCACTTCCAGTTGGGTCTCGCACACTTTCAACGGCGCGTGGCGCACTTCCAGTTGGGTCCCACACACTTTCCACGGCGAGTGGTGCACTTCCAATTGGGTCCCGCACACTTTCCACGGCGCGTGGCGCACTTCCAGTTGAGTCCCGCACAATTTCCACGGCGCGTGGCGCACTTCCAGTTGGGTCCCACACACTTTCCACGGCGCGTGGCGCACTTCCAGTTTGATGTCGCACACTTTCCACGGCCCGTGGAGCACTTCCAGTTGCGTCGCGCACACTTTACAATGCGCGTGGAGCACTTCCAGTTGGGTCCCGCACACTTTCCACGGCGCGTGGCGCACTTCCAACTGGGTGCCGCATACTTTCCACGGCGCGTGGCGCACTTTCAGTTGGGTCCCGCACAATTTCCACGGCGCGTGGCGCACTTCCGATTGGGTCCCACACACTTTCCACGGCACGTGGCGCACTTCCAGTTGGGTCTCGCACACTTTCCACGGCGCGTGGCGCACTTCCAATTGGGTCCCGCACACTTTCCACGGCGCGTGGCGCACTTCCAATTGGGTCCCGCACACTTTCCACGGCGCGTGGCGCACTTCCAGTTTTGTCTCGCACACTTTCCACGAACACTGCTCGCACTGCTGTCGCCCCGAGAGCGATCGGTCAGCGGCCGAGGCTGCTATTCGCAAACGACAGGGACCGCGGTGCCAGTTCGCCCCTCGGCAACTGCCCCGGCGATGACTTCAGAAATGGGAGGAGCCGGTCCCGCTCCGAGCGAAGGTTTGTCTGAGTAAGCGGGGGGGGGCTCTGTTGTATCGCACCTGGTCACGCCCATTTTCCCGTGCTACAATCCTGTTTATGGCAGGGGAGGGAAACCCCGGGTGATGCTTAGATTTAGTGCGGCACGGTAAAATGGGCGGGGCCAAGTCCATTCTGCCATAGTGGCCCCTCACCGCTAAGATAGTACCCTGTTTGGTTGGAGACATTTCACCTCTGCACCGCAAAAATGGACATGTGCCGGAGACTCTCTGGAATTATTCGTTTATTCGGCCAAATATTCGAATATTGGGTCGTTCGAATATTCGAATAAACGAATTATCCGAAAAATTGACTTTTCCGAATATTCGAATAAACGAATTATTCCAAAAATTGACTTCTCCGAATATTCGAATAAACGAATATTCGGAAAATTGGCTTTTCCGCATATTCGAATAAACAAATCATTCGAAAAATTTACTTTATCGAATAATCGAATTATTCGAATATTCGATTATTTATTTATTCGACCGAATATTCGTTTTCCGAATATTCGTTGACATACTCTAATGCATAGTAGCCGTCGATGAGTTGCAATAATGGGCCGGGGAACCAGGGATCTAGTGAGATCCTTCTGGGTGTTGGTCACATCGCTGTCGAGGGTTATTATACGCGTGGGTCGGTCCTTGCGCGATGCCTTAGCATCGTGCTATGGAACATAAATCCCATCGCGTTCGCGACAATATCCATCAAGGAAACCTTCTCTAAAATAAAATGAATTTTTAATCTGTTTTTCTTCGCTATGAAAATGTTATGATTCGGCATTGTGATATTTGTGAGAAGCTCGTTAAAAGATGTGAAGTACGTAGTACATTAGATTTGCTGCCGAGATGTCGTACATTCGTGCCGTGGCAGTGTGGAGGAAAGAAGATCGCCTCCGTGCAAACCGACGTCAACCCCTCCGAGAAGAGGGTTTCTGTCATGGGAGAGGTGCTGGTCGGCCGCAGCTCTCCTGAGGATTCTACTACAAAGGGCCGGCGTCGAGAGGAATCCAGGTCCAGCGCAGAAGTACCTATGCGCCACGTGCAGCAAGGATGTCAACTGGAGACATACCAGCGTCCAGTGCTTCGGATGCCAAAGGTGGGTGCACTTCTCCTGTTCGGGCCTCAGTTCTGTGAGGCATCATGACTCATCCTTTCGTTGTGTTCCATGCTCTGCCCCCAGCAACTCTGATTCCTCATTTACCAACCGCCCCCTCTCCATTGTTCACATTAATCTCAACGGCCTTCGCAACAAGTTATCTGAACTCTCTCTATTTGCACGTTCTCATCACCCGGATGTTATCATGGTTCAAGAAACCAAGCTCTCTCCTTCTACCACTTACCCCCAGCCTAACATTCCGGGATACACCGCCTATCACATGCCAAGGTCTGCTCTTGGGGGCGGAGTGTCTACTTTCGTGCAATCTGCCATACCTTCTCATATTATCCCTAATACTCCTAAGGACGGCACTCTCGAGTACATTCCTGTACACCTCCCCCTCAAAACCCCTTTATCTCTATTTAACATCTACATTCCTCCTATAACATCTTGTCCCCCCTCTTATAATCCTATTCCCCTCCTTAAGCAGTTGTACGACTGCTCACTCTCCCCTTCAGCTGTCTTTGCGGGTGACTTCAATGCTCACACGTTCTGTTCCGCTCTTGATTCTGACGCCAGAGGGAAGATGTCGAAGAGTGGGCTGAGGAGTGTGACCTGGTTATCCTCAATGATGACCAGCCCACTCGTCTCCCTGCCAACGGCCGACCTTCTAGCCCAGATATCTCTCTTGTGTCATCCAATCTTTCTAATGCTTGCACGTGGTCCACATCCACAACTCTCTCCAGTGATCACATTCCCGTCTTTGTCTATATTGATCTCTCTGACTCTCTTGCCCCTTACTCTGGTTTTCGTCATCGTACTTATCTTAATTTAGGCCTAGCAGACTGGACCCTGTTCAGTGATGTTGCACTCCGCCATGCGGTCGACTACCCATGGAATGGTGATGTTCATCAGAAAGAGCGCCATCTAACAAGTGCCATCCGCAAGACCATGAAAGCAGCAATTCCTGAGGGTCGTGCCAAGACCTTTTTTCAAAATGTCAGCAGGGAAATAATGCAGAAGATAAGAACCAGAGATGAGAAGAGAGCCGCAGATCATCTAGACCCGGAGATTGCTGTGCTGGATAATGAGATCAAGCAGGATCTAGATAAGAACAAGAAGGAATGCTGGGAGAAGTTCACTGAAAAGCTGAATTTCAAGGCGGACGGAACTACGACGTGGAAAGTCTTGAGGAAAATTTCCGGAAAGTCCGCTCCCCCGATGAGCTCCGCTATTGAGTTCGAGGAAAACATCTTCAAATCAGGGAAAGCGGCTGCTTACGCACTCGGCGAGAACTTTTTCATCACACGCACCAAGCGAGGCGTGCAAAACAGAGTCACGGTTAGAGAGCTGAGCCGGTTGCCGCTCATGAACGCTTCTGAGGCCTTTACTCTCACACAAGTTGAGAAGGCAATCAAAGAAATGCGAAATTCGAAGGCTATCGGACCTGACGGTATCTCCCCAGCCATCCTGAAGAAGCTTCCCACGGAACTTCTACCGATGCTTGCAGATATCATTAACACTTCTTTCCGGACCTGCACTCTACCCCAAGCTTGGAAGACAGCCAATGTGATACCGCTGCCAAAGCCAGGCAAGTCCCAAAGCACGGCGAAAGGCTTTCGACTAATAAGCCTGTTATCGCCCGTCGCTAAATTAGCTGAAAAGTTGATCGTGACTGACCTGGTTGATCAAAATGAGCGACAGCAGCATCAGCATGGGTTCAGGAAACTTCACTCTACTACTACTGCTCTAGTGGAGATCGTGAGCTTTGCGGTTGATGGGTTCAACATGAGAAAGCCCCTGAGAACGGTGGCCGTCGCCCTCGACCTGAGCAAAGCGTTTGACTCTGTTAACTTGGGACTGCTGTCCGAGAAACTGCTCAAGTCGTCGCTACCATCATGGCAGAAGCGATGGATTGCAGCTTTCACGAAAGGCCGCCGGGCTAAGGTTCTGTTCCAGAATCACATATCCGATAGCATTCCAATAGCAGCCGGTGTTCCGCAAGGCGGAGTGTTGTCCCCTGCCCTATTTAGCCTGTATCTTGAGGACATCCCCGAGCCTCCCAATGATGTAAAGATTGTTATGTATGCCGACGACATCACCATCATGTGCCAGGACCGTGACCTGCAAATAGCCGCTAACAAGATCAGCGCCTATCTCGTCGAGTTGAAGCTCTTCCTCGATAAAATGATGCTCACAGTCTCTGCTGCAAAATCCTCTGTTTCAGTGTTCACAACAAACACCAAGGAACACAGTGCTCATCCAGATGTCAAATGGGATGGTAACCTGTTGCCAGCAGCCAAATTCCCCAAGCTGCTTGGCCTTATTCTTGATCCGTCACTGAAGTTCCACAAAAACGCGGAACAGAAACAAACAGTCGTCAAGGCTAGGCTTAATATCTTGAGAGCTCTCGGAGGAACATCATGGGGAAGCAGCCGAGAGACAATATTGAGAACCTACAGAGCAATACTTCAGCCGGCTCTGGAATATGCGGCACCAGTGTGGCAGCACCTGGTGTCTGACAGCTCCTGGAATAAGCTGCAGCGTGTACAGAATGCTGCGCTAAGAATTGCTACCGGTTGTGCAAGGAGCTCCCCAATAGAACATCTTCACGCGGAGGCCTGCATACTGCCGGTCAAGGAGCATTGTGAACTCCAGGCACAGCAGATGTATATTAATGTTCTGAGACAGCCGAATCATCCAACAAAGAGAATCATGAAGCCCATAAGAGAGAGGTCGATTAGGACGCCGTTCGCCGATGCTCCTCGTGAAGTTGATGCACAGAGATGGGCCGACTCCAACATGAAGAGGCTTCGTCTTCTGCGTGAGGAGCACACCCAGTTTGTTCGAGGATATCTAACGAAGGCGGCTGTGAACCCTATCTTAGGAGCAGTGCCGCCTCGGGTTTGCGAGTCCGAGTCTCAACTCGGCAGACGAGCCAGATGTGCTCTTGCCTCGCTGCGCTGTGGTCACTCTATACTGCTCATGTCTTACGTCAACAAGATCGACAGCAGCCGACCAGACGCATGCCCGGACTGTGGTGCTCCCGGACACGACACGGCGCACTTGTTCATGTGCCCGAAGAGACCTACCTCCTTGACCACAATGGACCTTTGGACGAATCCTGTCAAGGCCGCCCAGTTCCTCAACCTATGACAAAAACCACTTCGAGGCTGCAGAAGAAGAAGAAGAAACATTAGATTTGGCATGGAGCTTAACACCGAATAAACGTTGAAAATTTGTTGAACTGATGTACTACTGGTTTGACGGTGCTTTTTTTCACAAAATATCGAAAACTTAGTGTGGCATTGGCAGGCCAAATTACCCGCCATTTGGAAACAAACAAATGCCCACGGCTGATGTCTTTTTTTTATATCGCACCTACCTGAAAACCTTCAAAAATATAGAGGAAATAACATAATACTATGACAATGCGAATCCAGTCAGCACGAATGTGTGCACTCGGTAAGACGCGCGTGGTATGGCCTTTCAGTGCATCATAAAATTTTCGATGCTTAGTTGAAAGTATACATCGGATCCGACTCACTCATTTTCGGATATCCATTCGAATGAACCGAAATTTTCGTGATTCAAAATCCGAATCACCGAAAAAACGTCAAAATCCGAATGATTCAAAATCTGAGTCACCGAAAAAACGTCGAAATCAGAGTGATCCAAAATCCGATTCACCGAAAAAACGTGAGATCCGAATGATCCAAAATCCGAATTACCGAAAAAACGTCAAAATCCGAATGATTAAAAACCTGAATCACCGAAATGTGCCATGAGTCGGATAATGATTCGGATACCGAATATCCGGAATATATGTCATTATTCGGGTCGGATAACGAGTCGGATATTGGCAGGTTCGGTATGCACTATTACTTAACACTTAAGAGACCGCCTGCTCCACGGCGAATTTCCACAGCCGACCGGTGCGCTCCACGGATAATCGTTTCCGTGGGTGACATGTGTGGACACGCGGTCCGCTGGGAACCATTTTGATCGGAGCAGGCTTTCTTACTTACACAACCAGTACTCCATTTCCACTCCAGCTGAGAGTACAGAGAGTAAATAGAGAATTGAAGTAAGGCCATAGTGAAGCAATGATCCACCGCTTTCTTACGGGCCTGCTTTGGCTTGATTTTGGAAGGTATTTCAACGTTGCATGCACAAGGTGCTTTGAAACACTTTTTGCAAATTTTTGGGCCTGCTGATCGCACAATAAACGTTTGTCTCTCGACTTCTAAAATTTTCTGCAGGGTACAGGTAATGGTCAGAGCTGAGCCATGCGGAGCCAACCTCAAGTATTCGAAATTTGAAAAATGAACGAACTTCTACTATGCAATGTCCTACTGAACCTCATGGAGAACTTTCGGCGGACTCATAAACTTTGACCTGCAATATTGTCCGATGTAACCCAAGAGAATTCCATCAAAAATCTCAAAATGGGAATGAGATTTATAATCACCACCCCCCCCCAAATGACCACCTGAGCGGAGTCGCGCCAAAACCTCAAACGTTTGTCAACGGATAACGAACGACAGACAACAACGGTGCTTTTGAAATCTTGAAAAAAAAACATCATTTGATTGTTCTTCAAGGACTCCAAATATCCCCGTAGTGGAGTATCAACAAAATTTTGAGCATGGAACTATTCACAGGTTTTCACCACCCCCCCCCTCTCAAGTTATTTCCCTCTTGCAGTTTAGCGAAATCTGCAACAAAGATAAACGATGGCTAACATACCGCAATCGACGGAAATTTTATTGAAAATTGCAAAGTAAACATCGGAACCTTGTGCAGCAGCTCGAATGGCCCTCGGGACCAAGACAGCAAAATTTCAAACTATGACCTACTGCAGTTATCTCAAATAGGTGGCACTGCTATTCCGACAATCAACTAGAAGACATCAGTTACGTGATGAGCATCATCTTAATAATCCCCTTTCGCAAAGTTTGGGACAATTTTTTTCCCACCAAAGAAGCTAGGAAAATCGAAAAGTGCCATTTCCGGAGGTGGTAGTAAAATTACTAAGAACACTCAAAATGCTTGACCACTGTGAATGTATATAGTTTACATTATTAAGAACCTATTCGTGTTTGAGCAGGACTTCACGCATTAGAACTTCAGAAAATATTGAAAGTTTTATGGCGTGGGTGCGCAGTGTGGACACGCGGTCCGAGGGGCAAAACAGCCGTGGGTGCGCAGTGTGGACACGCGGTCTCTAAAGTGTTAAAAGAGTGCATCTGATGTCGCGACTCGGCATTTCACTGTACTGCAGCCATGCAGGTGCGTTATTACAGTGTAGACATCCACTTGGCGCGTATTGCGAAATTTCCGCCGCATTTTCTACGCATCGCCAGCGCAGATTTTGTTCAAACTTGGCAATGCTCCTCTTGGTTTAGTGGTACGACTGGCTCCCAAAACCACGTGTATTGATCGAACGGGCAACCCTGTTATAAGAGATTTAGACAGGAACTCGCGGGTGTTTACGAATTCGATGTGGACGATTGGTACTCATGTTGCCCATTCATACTAATGCTTTAACATTACACTCACTATGAAGATATTGTGAAGAATGGACAGATTTGTTGAAGGCAGTGTTCACGATGGAAACCATTTTTGAGTTTTCTTTGGAAATCGAAAGGTGCGGGGATCATGGCAGCAGCAAAAGATGCGGGGATCATGGCAGCAGCAATGTCAGAAAAACGGCTAAAAAAGTGCCCAAACAGCCCTACACGGCCCCTTTGTGTGAAGCGCAATTCCCGCCCACTCCCTTCAACGCCCATTGATCGAAACATACAACTGAACACTCTCTGAAGAGGAAACAATACATAAATTGGGTGAATTGTTCAATGCGTGCATCATGGAGCATGGTTTGATCTCTTGGTATTCGTGTTTTTTGCTTAAGTTAGTTTTTCTGTTCTTTGCTTTGATCAATAGCTGTTGAAAGGGGTGGGCGGGGATTGCGCTTTACACACAAGTTCAGGGCTATTTGGAGCGGTTTCTTAGCCGTTTTTTCGACTTTGATACTGCCATAAGCCCCGCCCCTTTCAATTTTCGGTCAAAACTTGAAGACAGTTTTTATCATGAACACTGCCTTCGGAATAGGATTGGTTTGCAAATATTTCGAGAGAAAGATGATAATCAATGAAATGTTTTCTCATGTTACAGTTGAAAAAACTTTTCTTTCTTGAAGATTTCTGCCAGATTTTCGATACTTTTTGGGTTATACCAACCTGTATCCGACCGGATATCCGACTCGGATATTTCGATTCCGACTCACCGAAAAGAGGTCAAAATCCGATTGATCCAAATTCCGAATCACCGAAAAAACGTAATTTTCTGATTGATCCGAGATCCGACTATCCGTTTAGCGTACTTATTCGAATGATTCGGATTATCCGATGTTGTTATTTCGAATCTATCCGCTTGAGTAGAATATCCGCGACCTTCGATTTTTGAGTTATCCGAAATCCAAGTATCCGAAATTTTTTGATTCGGACCCAATGTACAGTTTTTAGTGCTCCGCCAAATCAGTAGTACATCATTTCAACAAATTTTCAACGTTTCTTCGGTGGTAAATCCCATTCCAACTCTGATGTAATAAGTACTTCACATTATTTAACGAGCTCCTCACAAATACCACTATGCTATATCATAACCCTTTTATAGCGAAGCAAAACTGTTGAGAATAACTCCTATGTTCAAAGACGATCCGATCGTAGCATTTTTGAGAATCTTCAAAAGTAGTGCTTGGCTAGCGAAATTTCCTCATTGTGAAGCTTCGCACCAAATTACATTGCATTTTCCAAATATGGGCAAACGAGCCTCAGATTCGTGATCAGCACCTTAAACAACACCTAAAAAAAAGTTTAACCTCTATCCGAGTTTTTTTGAACGCCCTAAAGATTTCCATTTGTGTACCCCTTTTCTCTTCGCAAAGCTATGATATTGCCCACTTTTGGGGATCTCTTGTAAATCTCTGAGGCATTTAGAGGATTCGGAAAACAGACTGTCAATGTGTTCATTCAATCTCATCTCATTAATGAAGCCTCTAGGTGTGTCCGCATCAGGTTAGGGGCTGTTTGGAATCATCACTCACTATCAGTTACGAATTACGATTCACGAATCACGAGGAGATTGAAAAAAATACGATTAGCGATTTACGGAATTCAAGAATTTATTTACGCACAACCGTGCCACCAACAATTGTTATAAAAATCTGCTTGGTGTGATTCTGAGTAGAACTTAGAAGATTTGGCGTGAAAGAAAACGTCGTTATTGCTTGCCTGCGCCTACTCCTTCATTCAAACGCATCGAACACGACGAAAACCAAAATCAAGCTTTTGCGTTCAGTGGAACTAGTTGGTCATAACAATGTTACTCAGAAAGTTTGGAGTTTGAGAATCGCCTCTAAATAAAGATTTGCTTACCTTAAAATGGCTTCGTTTGTTTGGGGGGTCGGCCTTGGGGTCCATCCGTTGTTACAAAGAACAAAACTCCGTGGTTGCTGCCGGCGAGCGTGCCTTGACGCGTCGTAGGGCGCAATGTACACGCCAGTTGATTTCACATTCGGCATCGATCGGAAGCAGCTGACAGCAATGGATGCAGCAGGTTGGTAACTCGTTTTAATTTTGTTCAAGTGGTTGTTCCAGGTGGAAAATCGAAAGCTTCCAACGCTGCGCCTAGGAACGAATCGTAGAACTGCTCCTTGCGTTCTCCGCGCAACTATTTTGTCATCATCCTTTGACCGCATTGTTTTGCAAATTCACAATATTCAGCAATCTCGAAGCTCTATTCTTTCTCGGTTAGCTGACTTAGAGTCCAAAAAGAATTCGTCCAGTGGGTCTCCGTCCTTGCAGAAAATTCTGTTGTATTCCACTATGGTGAGGGTTAAGGCGGACAGCCAAAAGATCGATGAAAAGTCGCGCATGATCACTTGGGGGGCATTGATGAGCAGGCAAGCGAGGAGTCAACCCGTCGATTTGATCGCGAGGTCCTCAAGGAGGCCGTTTTAACCTCTGGAAATAAGGAACTCGCACGTGAGTTTGAGCATGGGCACATCACGTGCCATCGCTACCCTGTTGGGAAACCGCGTAAAGTCGGAACTTGTGGGCGGATAATTAAGGTTAGTTTGCCTAACCAATGCCTGAGGGACTCGCTCCTCGCCCATTTGCGAAGTGGGAGGCAAAGCCTTACTCAGCGCTTTGTTCACTCGTTCGCCCGAAGCGACTACACCCCCGAGAAATGGAGTCTGGATCGGCAGCTGCGTAATGAAGCAGGAGACCAGAACGCTAGGGAAGGTAAACTGGCTTATATCGTGCATGATTTCGACATTGTCAAGCTTAGGTCTCCACGGGAACTACCTAGACGCCCGGATGCTGGTAGAAATCTAGCAGGGCCCGGTGCGAATGAGTCGGTTGTTTTGGATGCTACACTTGACAGTGTCGACAGTTCGCAGGTTCATATTCAAACCTTGGGAGATTCATCTCAGCGCTAACTCAATGAAATTTCTACTCGCCTCCCACATGGCCCTGGTACTCCTCCGGTCCCCCTTTCCGTTAGTAGTTCCTTGAATACAGCATGTCCCCAGTTGTCTCCTCAATCGGATTTTTTGAAGACAGTTCTTCTATTTACTGCACGTTCCATATGCAATAAGCTTCCCGATCTATTTTATTTGCTTTCCACCAACCCTCTTATGATTTTCATCACCGAAACGTGGTGCAAGCCAGATGTTATACACGATTCCACGCTGTGTCCTGACCCTAAGTATGAATTATACAGATGTGATAGAGAGAGCTCTACACCAGGTGGCGGGGTTTTAGCTTTAGTTCAAAGCAGTCTCTCTCACTATCTATTTAGCTCAAGAAACTTCTCTCCCTACTGCCAGTGTTTAATTTTGCACATTTATACCACATCTATTTCTACCTACATAATTCTGCTCTACCGCAGCCCCACATGTGAAGCCCTTCATTTCCACGATGCCTTAGCGTATATTTCGGAAAATATCAGCGAAAATTCCAACAGTATAGTCCTGGGAGATATGAACTTCCCAACAATTAAATGGAGCGAGACGAGAGATACTAACAAGGTTTATGGATCCGCCCGCGAGTTCCTTCAGTTTTGTGAGGAATATTCACTTTCCCAACTTGCTACTATTCCTACAATTGGTGAAAACACGCTTGATTTGGTTTTAACTAACAATCAGGAAATTATTCAAGATGTGAGTGTTCTCGCGCCTTTCTCCACCTCAGACCACACAACTGTTTCGTTCGAAATTCGCTTGGCAGTCAACAATCCCGTTTCCAACTCTTTCTATTTTGACTACTCCAATGGCAACTACTCTGCCATTTGCGAGCAACTTTTGAGTATCAATTGGCGCGACATCATATCACATTGCAACTCCGCTGATGAGTGTTACCATATCTTTCTAAAGCATTGTAGAAGGCTGATCGAGGTGTTTATTCCAATCACGTCACGAACTCAAACTGGATTTCGCTATCCCTCATACATTCGAAAACTTGCGCAGAAGGCCTCGAGACTATACCATGCTCGTTCCAGCATTGGTATTCAGAAATATTTCCGTTTTTCTAGAAGACTGAAGCGTGAACTATAGGAGCTTAATCTGCGCAAAGAAGAGAAAGTCGTTTCTTCTCGTAATTCAAAGGGGTTTTACAAATTCATCAACAGAAAACTAGAGCTGAAAAACAGTATTCTATATATCCTGAATACCAATGGTGGACCCTGCAAGACTGAGCTGGAGAAAGCGAGAGTTTTCGCAACATTTTTTCAAGTCTGTTTACAAACATCATTCCTGCCACAATGACAAAAATTGCCCCGCGTTCACTTCCTCGAAAATCGACTTTTTAGACATCACCAGTGAAACAGTCTACACGACTTTGCTACGCCTTCCACCCAGGTACTCCACTTCACCAGGCAACATCCCGTATATTTTCTTGAAAAAGGCAGCTCTTGGGTTAACACCTGCGCTTACACTTGTTTTCAACTGGTGTCTTCTTCATGGTGAGGTTCCTTCATTATGGAAGGACAGTTTTGTGAAGCCGATATTCGAAAAAAAAGGGGATAAAACAGATGTAAAGAATTATAGACCAATCTGTCTGACTTCATGCACTAGCAAAGTTCTTGAACGCATTGTTTGTAAACAACTTTATGATTACCTTCGTGAAAACAGTCTAATTATAAGGTTGCAACACGGATTCCTAGCAAAAAAGTCCACCATTACGGCATTAATTACAACGATTCCCCAGTGGCAGAAGACAGTGGACTCACGTGGATATATTACAACATGTTATTTAGATTATTCGAAAGCTTTTGACTCTATTCATCTTGGCCTCCTCGTTGCAAAATCATAGCTTATGGTATAGACGGTTGGCTGCTGAAATTCCTTCAGTCCTTTCTGAGCGGACGCACTCAGCAGGTTTTCATCAATGGGGTTTTTTCCGATACTTACCCAACTCCTAGTGGTGTCCCCCAAGACACCTGCCTAGGACCGTTAATGTTTCTGCTTTACATTAATGATTTGCCAAAATATATTCCGCATGGAGTTGAGTGTCCTATCTATGCCGACGACTCCAAATTATTTTCTTTCAATAATTCCCACATACTTCAGCAGGCTTTAGATGCTGTGCTTGATTGGTCCGACAAATGGTTACTCAACATCTCCTATGATAAAACCGTTGTAATGTGCATTGGTAGTAGTCATCCACGTGGGTCCTCATTCATGCTGGGTAACCGCGAACTTCGTATTGTCGACTCGGTGCGTGATCTCGGGATTGTTTACTCCGACTCTCTTTCTTTCAAAGGCTATATTGAGAAAATAGTGGCATCCGCTTACACAAAGTCTAACTTTACACTTAGGGCTTTTCAAACTCGGAACGCGGCCACACTTTTCAAACTTTTCACCACCTTTGTAAGGCCACTGCTCGAATATTGTACTCCAATTCGGTCCCCTTCAAAACAAGTGTATATTCAGAAAGTTGAAAGGGTTCAAAAGAGGTTCACAAAAAGGGTATTTGCAAGAAACGGGTTGTATGAAGTCAGTTACCAAGAGCGCCTGTCCCAATTAGGTGCTACCTCTCTGCAATTTATAAGAGTGATTTATGATGAGAACCTTTTGTTCAAAATTGTAATGAACTACCTTGACATTGACAGAGACGATGTTTTTGCTTTTTCTGCATTCAACCGGAAAACTAGAGGTCACTCATTTCGTATTTTTACAGGTTCCGTATACTCCAATCTGTTTCTAGAGTCGTTTTTGGTCCGAGCTTCCAGCACTTGGAATCAGTTGCCATTATCTATGATACTGTCGTCGACGCCAGGAAGTTTTAGCGGCAAACTAGAAGAAAATCCAAGACAGAAAGGATTGTTCTAGCCACCGTTCCCGTTTCAGTCTATTCATAATCATTCTCATCATCCACTTCTCTTGCAATCACTCTCCCTCGATATATTTCACCGGAAGCCTATTCACTTCACCTCGTTTCGTTCTCTTTTTTTTTGTTTGTTTTTATGAGCTCTTATGGTTTTTGCATGTCCATTTGTTTGCGAAAACATTGAAGCCCCGATATGACCTAAATAACGGAAAATTTGAGCTGAAGTGTAACTCTGAAAGTTTTGATCTAGGGCTACAATACAGGCGGACTCTCTCACTGCCGCTTGTCTTTTGTTTGTCTCCTTGCTGGGCTACCGCCTGGTAGGTAGTAGAACGCCAAAGCAGGTCAATAGGCTTGTGGAACTTGTGAAACACATTTGTCCAACATGTGGAGCCGCATACGTTAACATTACCATCTCAGACAAGACTTCTGTGCGCAGCGCAATGTTCCCGTATCAAATGGGCGTCAATCACTATTCATCCGATTGATTTCTATGAGGCCAATCACACTTCATTTGTTGTTCACCTTGGTTTCCGAAACTGTAATTGGCCACAATAAATAAATAAACTATCCCAAGTTGATATCGGCGCGAACATCGAATTTGTTTTAACTACCTTCAAATGAATTTTTCTTGAAACGTTGACGTTTTTAGGAGGCCTTTTACAACCTTAAGCCACTATAGGGATATAGCATTACGGAAACGCCGAAAACCCATATATGGTCTCCATCGTGTACGACGCCTTCGAGAGCTGTGCGGCACACACATCTTAGGAAAATGTTTAACTTTGTCTGTAAGTCGACTTCATAGGAATGTCAGATCGCGCCCAAAACATTTTCTCGTATGAAAACATGGAACAGGTACCGTTCTTGGTTTCAAATCCATTGATTCTGCATTTCTTCTCTGGTAATGCGTCCAGATCAACAGGGTTCCATGGAATCGAATTCAGACTTACATTCACTGGCAGTCTGCTGAGCCTTACTGGCGCGGGTGGAGAGGGACACATCTGAGCATAAAAAATCTCTCCAACTCATACTAAACGAGGGACCTGTTTCTCTTCCTCTTGCAGCGTGATCGTTTCACCTCACCTCATCTCTGATAGGAATGATTTCGAGTATGGCAGCGTAGTCGTCATGTTTGATTGCACCCACAGCTCGCTTTCTATGAGAGGTGCCCTTGGAGAAGATCACGATTGCGTTTCCACTAAATGTGCAAACATGAAGAATAACAGTATACACGATCTAGACATTTCATATGATAACCACATCAGCTAAGAGGTTTACATTTCGAACTACTCAGAACTTTTTGGATTACTTGAGTCCCAGCATTGACCAGTAAAATCAACTTGAATTCGATTAATTTAGCTTGAAACCAGTTTATTTGAACTAAGGATCGACTTATGTTAAAGGCCGTCAATTATGAATTGATTTCAGAGTAATTGTAGCCCCACTTTGCGCTCAATCACGGTGAAACAAGTTGCAATTCACTTTGCCGATTGATTAGGGATGCTATAACGGTAATAACAAGCCTCGATTGAGCCAAATTCAGCGTTACGGTATCAACAGCTAGATATCAGAATAAGAGTTCAGAATCAATCTTTAAAATCGGGACAGGGTCTCTCTACACAAGGAGGGAGGAACACGGACGAGATTCATTGCTGACGCGACGCGCGCGGCGGAACTTTTTATCCTACTACCCCATCACTGGAGCGCGCTTGCCACAAGCTCACGAGATTTCACGAGCTTTCATGTTTCTATTCATTCTAACATGCCTTTTCATTATGTTCCTGAGTTGTTCCTCTGATCATCTTATCCTGGACACTCATTTCAAGGATTATAATTTGCCACCGGCACAAAATTCTCACGGAAGGGAAGTAATTTTTCTTACCAGAGTTTCCATGAGTAGGTCCCAATATCGTGTTATCTCTATCACCGGTGAGGCTGTTTCCCTAATCCCTAGTGTGTTCAGTTTCAGCCGCTCATCTCCGGAGAAAGATGGTGTGTGAATGAAAACACACAGCTCTCAATTTCTTTTATACACTATCAATTGGGTATCATCAATTTTGTTTACCGTGAGAATTTTGTGCCGGTGGCAATTTATAATCGTCTCTCGTGCCGTTGTACCGCTTGAGGTATGACACCGCTAAGGCCCCGGTCATAGTTGGATGAGCCGACGTCTTCAGCCCGGTCGATACACACAGAATGCATATGAAATGGGATGCAAAAATCACTCGGTGTATCCCTCCAACCCCCCCCCCCCTCCCCAACACCCCCCAACACCCACATGGTCGTTACGTATGAACAACATGGTGAGGTGAAGCTGAGAAAATCACTCGGTGTATCCCTTAAACACCCCCCCCCCTCTCGCACTCCCCAACACCCACCCGGTCGATACGTACGTTTAAAATGATGAAGTGAGGTTGAGAAAATCACTCGGTGTATCCGACGCTGTCGATATCCATGCTATACGTGGATGACGGCGGATGAGAAAATCACCGGGTGGGCGGACCGATGATGAAACATTGCGTATCACTAGAAAGCTATCCACACTGCTACCCCCGTTTTTTTCACTATGCTCTCCTTCACTATTTCTCTGAACAGGTGCAATCCTGTTGGCCACGTAATCATCGTCATATCTAGTTGGATACACCGAGTGATTTTCTCAACCTCACCCCTTCATTTTAATCATACGTATCGACCGGGTGGGTGTTGGGGGGTGCTGGGGGGAGTCGGTGGATTACAGATGCAAATAGCACCACCTCTGACCAGGGCCTAAGGGGGGTCCACTCAGGAATCAGTTGGAGAATGAATGATACAGCCTCCAGAAATCGAAGTATTTCCATGGAGTTTCCACGAAAACAATGACTGATTACGCTCTTAGGCATATGATATCAGCCAAAATTTTCATATTCATAGATGAATCATTTCATTTTCTTGAGTGCCCCCCCCCAAACCGTTTCAATCCCCGCTTGATATTTATAGAAAATGTAATATGGGATTAAAGATCGAGCACCAGTTTAGATGTAGTGATGGGATCGTTGCCGCCGACAACCAGTTTGGCTATGGATTATGAAACATGAAGAAATAGTCATATGAGAATCAATAAACACATGAAATGTCATGAAATCTCGCGAGATTGTGGCAGGCGCGCTCCAGTGATGGGTTAATCAGATAAAAAATTTCCACCGCGCGCGTCGCGTCAGCATGAAATCTTGTTCGTGCTCCTCCCTCCGTGTGTAGAGAGACCCTGTCCCTTAAAATCGGCCGGTTGCTTTATCAATTGATGGTGATCACGATTGATCACGTCGTAATGTGCCTATCAAAAGCACGACCGGAATAAAAGACGCCTCATCTTTCTCGAGTCCTCAGTCGGCATTCTGATGCCGGCCCTGGAAGGTGAGTTGGGGTCACTCTGCGGAGGCCAGCTTATTTTTGACCGCTGGGGGATGGAGGGCATCCCCCGGCTGGAAGGGAGGGGGCGGTTTCGGCCGCGGTCTGCGGTGACGGTCGTCCTTCACAGCTGATGTTCTGAGTAATACATTCCATCCGATGATTTTTCGATCAGAACAAAAACAGCTTCCTATCTTTAACTTCAGCTTCACTTCCCACAGAGAAAACCTTTCCCTATCAAGAATCATTGTATCATTCGTATGATATGAGTTTTGCGGCAAAATCGCTCTCTAGGGCTTGCCGATTTTATTATATCCGAAAGTATCCGTTTATCCGATCCAAAATTTAAACGTGTGCCGTAATTCGAGATTACTCGTAGAAAAACTTTCATTCAAACGGCCTAGGGTGATCTGCTGATATTTCAATCTTGATGAATCACAAAATGTCCTTTATGGATTCTAATAAGCCAAATAGGTGAGCGAAAATTGCGATTTTGATTTTATCCGAAATTTTCCGGATAGAATGTACAGTTTGTCGCAATGGTAAAAGGTTATGGTGCGGATGCGGAAAAACTAAAAAAAAGACCGAAAAAAACCTAAAACTACAGTGGAAAACCTGGCACTTTGCCAGATCTCGTCATCGATCGACAGCACAGCTGATTTTCTGAATGAGTTACGGTTTTTGTTATTTTTTTCTTATTTTTTTCTGCTTTATTTCTATTCTTGACTCCTTGATATTGGAAATAGAGGCTGTTCTTACTGCGTGAGCGGAATAAGCCGTTTGCTCTCACTTTAAAGTGTCTTTTTTGAGTTCTTCTCCCAAAATAAAAAAACGGCGCATTCCCTTCGCACTCTAAGAAAAGCCCCTACTCGCAATTTTACAAGGGTCAGAAACAAAAAGAAGCAGAAACAAGCATGAAAAAAAGAAAACCCGTAACTCACCCAGAAAATCAGCTGTGGTGTCGATCGATTACGAAATCTGTCAAAGCGACAGGTTATCCACCGTAGTTTTGGTGCTGTTTTATGCTTATCCTTTTTTTAAATACGATGAATCTGTGCGTGCGATGCCTTTGATGTTTTTGGATAGTTTTGGATAGCCAGAGACGTGAGAAGTGTTTTTGTCTTTCTGAACAATGCAAAATAAGTTGAGCTCGCGAAATGATAACAATCAGCAGAACCGTTGCAGACTGATCTGTGATACAATGGTTTATTGAGGAGACACCTCTCCGTACCACACTTGTACAATGAATGAATGAGCTGCCTATGACTACTTGCATCTCCTGAAAAAAGGTAACGGATGCGGCCTTCGATCGCAGGTCCCGCCTTCGATGAGACACCACGGGGGCAGACGAGAGCGCGAGGTATCATAAGACGCCCCTCCCCCTCATCCATCCCTCCGCGCCATGGTTCCGCACTGGTGCGGCCCCCACAGGGGTGGGGTCTGAGCTCCGGAGGGGTGGAAGCGGGGGCCTGCTTTTCTGACGAAGACAATTTTAGCCGAAGCGTTTGTGAGTAAAAACCGCCAGGAACAGTTTTTCACGTAGATTTCAAATATAGATTGCGATTTACCTAAAAGGCTGGTTTAACTGATTCACGAGTCGCGGAGTTCAATTAGGAAGTTCAGGGTGAAGTTAAGGTCTTCTCAGAATAAAAGTCACGACATATGAATCCAGCATGTAAGAAGTTCAAAGCAATTTGACGACTGAATGCTTAATGATTTCTGCAAATGATTTCCATGAGTCACGAGAGTTGATATTTGAGTTGAGCGGGGTCGATTCACCCTTTATAATCACTTTCACAATCTCAGATGAACGCTGAAGACCGCTACGCTATACGGGATCACACCTTTATCAGGTGTTCTCCCGCAGAAAGTGGTCAATTTTGAGAACTACGAGTCATGAGAGTAGGACGTTGAGGTCCAGCGTGGTCGATGTACCTTGGTTACAAAGTTTCATCATCTTAGATGAACGCTGAAGACCGCCGTCAATTTTGGAAACTAGGAGTCAAGAGAGTAGGACGTTGAAGTCCAGCGTGGTCGATGTACCCTGGTTATAAAGTTTCGCCATCTCAGATGAACGCTGAAGACCGCTACACTATACGGAATCACACCTTTCTCAGGTGTAGTCCCGCAGAAACTCGTCAATTTTGAAAACTAGGAGTCATGAGAGTAGGACGTTAAAGCCCAGCGTGGTCGATGTACCCTGGCTACAATGTTTCACCATCTCAGATGAACGCTGAAGACCGCTACACTATTAGGGATCACACCTTTATCAGGTGTTGTCCCGCAGAAAGTGGTCAATTTTGAGAACTACGAGTCATGAGAGTAGGACGTTGAGGTCCAGCGTGGTCGATGTACCTTGGTTACAAAGTTTCACCATCTTAGATGAACGCTGAAGACCGCCGTCAATTTTGGAAACTAGGAGTCAAGAGATAAGGACGTTGAAGTCCAGCGTGGTCGATGTACCCTGGTTATAAAGTTTCGCCATCTCAGATGAACGCTGAAGACCGCCGTCAATTTTGGAAACTATGAGTCACTCAGATCTTTGTGGGAAGTTCCCGAGGACAATAGACCTGATTCGGTCGTTCTCAGATCATTGTGGAGAGAGGAGCGAGACGTCCCCCCAGAGGGGGACGTCTCGCCCCTTTCTCCTCGAATTATACACAACGATAAGACGTTCGAAACAGTCAACTCGGGGGAGAACAAGGGAAGTTTGCTTCACGGTTGTTCCCATGGCCTCCCCCCGAACATGATGAACGCGAAAACAAAGCCGCAGCGTATACGGTGATGCAGACGGGCTAGTCGCGAGGTGGTCTCGCACTTCGCAAGTTGAGATGGTAGATCTGCCACTCAAGGACTACGTATGGCATCTCTGTCTGGATTTCAGAGGAGCTAATAAGCTTCTCTATAACCTTTAGTCAGAGGTGAATATTTTTGGATCGATCGCAGTTTTTCAGGAATAGGAGACCGTCGAAAACAGCGAGTTCGAGCAAGGTGTTTTTCGATCGATCATTGAACAATGGGAAAATCTGCAGTCGGAAAGTCTTGGGAAGACCTGCAGTCAGGTGAACAAGATAACTTCTGCTGTGGGAACTTCCCCTATTACTCTGCTGTCGAGACGTCCCCTTCGCCTCCCCCCCCCAATTCGGGGGAAGTTCCCCAGTTGTTTCGAGGGAAATTCTGCTGTCGTTCTCGGGAACTTCCCCGCGAATATCTGAGCATGAGAGTAGAACGTTGAAATCCAGCGTGGTCGATTTACCCTGGTTACAAAGTTTCATCATCTCAGATGAACGCTGAAGACCGCTACACTATACGGGATCACACCTTTCTCAGGTGTTGTCCCGCAGAAAGTCGTCAATTTTGAAAACTAAGAGTCATGCGAGTAGGACCTTTGAGACCAGCGTGGTCGATGTACCCTGGTGACAAAGTTTCACCATCTCAGATGAACGCTGAAGATCGCTACACTATACGGGATCACACCTTTCTCTGGTGTTGTCCCGCAGAAAGTCGTCAATTTTGAAAACTAGGAGTCATGAGAGTAGGACGTTTGAGTCCAGCGTGGTCGATTTACCCTGGTTACAAAGTTTCACCATCTCAGATGAACGCTGAACACCGCTACACTATACGGGATCACACCTTTCTAAGGTGTACTCTCGCAGAAAGTCGTCAATTTTGAAAACTAGGAGTCTTGAGAGTAGGACGTCTAAGTCCAGCGTGGTCGATGTACCCTGGTTACAAAGTTTCGTCATATCAGATGAACGCTGAAGACCGCTACACTATACGGGATCACACCTTTCTCAGGTGTAGTCCCGCAGAAACTCGTCAATTTTGAAAACTAAGAGTCATGCGAGTAGGACCTTTGAGACCAGCGTGGTCGATGTACCCTGGTGACAAAGTTTCACCATCTCAGATGAACGCTGAAGACCGCCGTCAATTTTGGAAACTATGAGTCATGAGAGTAGGACGTTGAAGTCCAGCAAGGTCGATTTGCCCTGGTTACAAAGTTTCGCCATATCAGATGGACGCTGAAGACCGCTACACTATACGGGATCACACCTTTCTAAGGTGTACTCTCGCAGAAAGTCGTCAATTTTGAAAACTAGGAGTCTTGAGAGTAGGACGTCCAAGTCCAGCGTGGTCGATGTACCCTGGTTACAAAGTTTCGCCATATCAGATGACCGCTGAAGGCCGCTACACTATACGGGATCACACCTTTCTCAGGTGTAGTCTCGCAAAAAGTCGTCAATCTTGAAAACTAGGAGTCATGAGAGTAGGACGTTAAAGCCCAGCGTGGTCGATGTACCTTGGGGTGATAGTAAACTTGCCAAACTACGATGTTAACCAAGGCTTTTAACATCAATGTTAACTATGAGGTTATCAGTCTTGACTGAAATCGGCGTACTAATATCTAGAGCCAAAGTAAGTTAATATTGGAAATCCTGGGGTCAAAGTTTGAAGTTACATGCTCTTAAACTACCATCATACCCCCTAGAAAATCACGATCGTGAACATTGATGCTCGCTCATTAATCGGCGCCCTCCACAGGTCAGCGATGAGACACTGGGCATGTTGAGGAGTGCGCTAGACGGCGATGGCGGGTTAGGCTGAAAAGTCCTCGAGAGGACTTTTTAGCATAACCCGCCAACTCCGGGTTTCTCACCCATCATCACTGGAGCCGTGATTGGGCCAAGAACCGTCTAAATAGACGCCACTTCCCCCAACGGCTGGCGCACCGTACGTCAAGCGCAGTGATAACGCGATCAATAGCCAATTATTGCCTCCCTCGGTCAGCTGACTGCTTCCCTCCAAATCATTTTTTTGCTGAGCGTTTTGCGTGCTCGATTTTCTTGTGTTTTTCAATTTTACGAGGACTACGAATTGAGGTTATTGTGACCGAGAAATCCGTCTGTGGATTAACTAGACCAGAACGCGCAGAAATTTGAATTTGAAGTCTCTAACTCCAAGTTTCAGATCTCTTTTGTTTTTTTCCTATGATAAAATTATGGAAAATTTGCTGTTCACTTTTATGTGATCATGTATTTTTGTTTTCTCATGTTTTCTTTTTTTTTTGTTTTCTTTTCTATGCCAAATTCAAGAAAGAGAGAAAAGTTATGCTTTGTCTTTTTAATCTCCGCAGTATCGACTAAAATTGAAACCGAAACCATTTAATAGTCCAATAGTTCGATTACTTGAATGTTTGCTCATTCGGAAATTTTAATTTTATGTTTTTTCGATTATTCGGTTCATTTTGTTATTTCAATAATTCGTTTTTTTTATATTCGATACATTCGGGATTCTTGAGTAATCGATTCTTTCGATATTTCAATTATTCGGTTTCTCGAATACGTGGCCAATTCAAGGGCACATTTGAGCGTCCAGAATTTGGATTTGAAAGCATTTACTGAACTTTCATTTAAATTGAACGGAGAGGTTTTCGACTTCACTTATATTTTTTCGGAGAAAACATATGAGGCGTTATTCGAAATTGTTCAAGTGCACAGAATTTTCGAAAAGGCCATTGAATGGGTTCAATCATTCAAAAGTTTTCGCAGTTGATTAATCGAATTCTTTCTTCATTCGAGGTGGTATTTGAATCATTCATTTGCAACATATCGTGGAATGCTCGTATCTAGTAGGTAAAATATAATGCTGCGACTCAAGCGTTTGCGATCGTCTTTTTGAATATGTTCGGAATTTATTTTTTTCGAGCATGTGATTTCAAAAAATTGTTGGCGAAGTACTTTTCGCAAACTCGTGAATGAATATATTTTCCAACGAACGCTGAAAAAAATTCGAATTCAGAACCTTCAAATTTGCCTAGTGAGTAATTAATGGTTCTCCATGGGGTTGGATTAAACATGAGGAAATTTGTCACATTTATCCGAGAAAATGTTCAAAACAACAAACAATAACTGAAAAAGAAAAGTAATAAATTTTAAGCTGTGTTCATGAAGAGTTTGAAATTCTTTCCAAAGTCAACGGGAAGGTTTCATTCTGCAAGCGCATGCTTTCAAAAGTATTTTTCAGACAGGCTCTGAAGGAGTAGGGCTACTGCGGAGGCGAAAGTGACAATGTGTGTGTTTTCTATTTTTTCAAGCTACTTCAGAAAGTAAATATTTCAGGGCCACCGCAAAAGTGAGTTGTAAGGTTCTCATAATCAACGGTTGAGAAAAACATAGTAGACCTGAAATTTTGAAAGAAGGCCTTTCATATCAACCTTCCAGCAAGCTTTAGCCTAGCTTATCCAGTGACAGATTTCTCCTGCCAGTTTCACCTGAAATCACGATTCTCGTTAAATTAAAACAGCGACGAGAAAAATCAGGATCTTATCAAAATTTGATGAAGAATAAGCAAACACAGTTAAGACATTTAGCTGAATTAATCAATCAACGAAAGTAAGGCGAGAAGACGAGAAGGAGTGACTCTACAAGAACAAGGTTATGAGGCTGTCCGCGTAAGATTCGAGATAGATCGGAATACAAAAAAATTGCCTTTTTCAAAATTCATATAGCTAGACCCCCCCCCATAAAACTCCGGCGGTGTATGCTTCCAGAATTTTCAGAAAATTTCTTTTTAAATGTTACGAAATCCCAAAGTTGGGATTTTTTGAACATTCCTTAGTCTAGATGTAAATGTGTGGCGTAATGCGATGTCGCGCTGCTCTTTTCGGTGCAATCACGGGTTCAGATCCGCACTCATCGACTTTTACACATGCATGTGCATAAGTTCATGATGAGAATTGGTTCTCGTACGTTAAGATCATAACGGCTTGGTGCAGAGCGATGTGTCGCTGTTGGTGAACCGGCGTTCGCGGGATCGTTTACCAGAGGCAGCCATTTTTGCGAACGATTATGTGGCAGTTCCCAGTTGGTTCGAGGGTAACTTCAATGTCTCACACCTTAATTCTTCCTAGTTATCGTGACATGATCACGGTTCCTAACTCTCAGTTTCGGCAAGTTTACTATCAACCCTGGTTACAAAGTTTCACCATCTCAGATGAACGCTGAAGACCGCCGTCAATTTTGGAAACTATGAGTCATGAGAGTAGGACGTTGAAGTCCAGCAAGGTCGATTTGCCCTATTTACAAAGTTTCATCTTCTAAGATGACCGCTGAAGGCCGCTACACTATACGGGATCACACCTTTCTCAGGTGTAGTCTCGCAGAAAGTCGTCAATCTTGAAAACTAGGAGTCATGAGAGTAGGACGTTGAAGTGCAGCGTGGTCGATGTACCCTGGTTACAAAGTTTCGCCATATCAGATGAACGCTGAAGACCGCTACACTACACGGGATCACACCTTTCTAAGGTGTACTCTCGCAGAAAGCCGTCAATTTCGAAAACTAGGAGTCATGAGAGTAGGACGTTAAAGCCCAGCGTGGTCGACGTACCCTGGTTACGAAGTTTCACCATCTCAGATGAACGCTGAAGACCGCCGTCAATTTTGGAAACTATGAGTCATGAGAGTAGGACGTTGAAGTCCAGCAGGGTCGATTTGCCCTATTTACAAAGTTTCATCTTCTAAGATGACCGCTGAAGGCCGCTACACTATACGGGATCACACCTTTCTCAGGTGTAGTCTCGCAGAAGTCGTCAATCTTGAAAACTAGGAGTCATGAGAGTAGGACGTTGAAGTGCAGCGTGGTCGATGTACCCTGGTTACAAAGTTTCGCCATATCAGATGAACGCTGAAGACCGCTACACTACACGGGATCACACCTTTCTAAGGTGTACTCTCGCAGAAAGCCGTCAATTTCGAAAACTAGGAGTCATGAGAGTAGGACGTTAAAGCCCAGCGTGGTCGACGTACCCTGGTTACGAAGTTTCACCATCTCAGATGAACGCTGAAGACCGCCGTCAATTTTGGAAACTATGAGTCATGAGAGTAGGACGTTGAAGTCCAGCAAGGTCGATTTGCCCTATTTACAAAGTTTCATCTTCTAAGATGACCGCTGAAGGCCGCTACACTATACGGGATCACACCTTTCTCAGGTGTAGTCTCGCAGAAAGTCGTCAATCTTGAAAACTAGGAGTCATGAGAGTAGGACGTTGAAGTGCAGCGTGGTCGATTTACACTGGTTACAAAGTTTCATCCTCTAAGATGAACGCTGAAGGCCGCTACACTATACGGGATCACACCTTTCTCAGGTGTAGTCTCACAGGAACTCGTCAATTTTGAAAACTAGGAGTCATGAGAGTAGGATGTTGAAGTCCAGCAAGGTCGATTTACCCTGGTTACAAAGTTTCATCATCTAAGATGAACGCTGAAGACTGCTACACTGTAGGGGTCTCACCTTTCAGGTGTAGTCTCACCGGAAGTCATTCATTTTGGAAACTATGAGTCATGAGAGTAGGACGTTGAAGTCCAGCGTGGTCGATTTACCCTGGATACAGAGTTTCACCATCTCAGATGAACGCTGAAGATCGCTACACTATACGGGATCACACCCTTCTCAGGTGTGGTCTCACCGGAAGTCGTCAATTTTGAAAAGTAGGAGTCATGAGAGTAGGATATTTGAATCCAGCGTGGTCGATTTACCCTGGATACAAATTTTCACCATCTCAGATGAACGCTGAAGATCGCTACACTATACGGGATCACACCTTTCTCAGGTGTGGTCTCACCGGAAGTCGTCATATTTGAAAAGTAGGAGTCATGAGAGTAGGATATTTGAATCCAGCGTGGTCGATTTACCCTGGATACAAATTTTCACCATCTCAGATGAACGCTGAAGATCGCTACACTATGTGGGATCACACCTTTCTCAGGTGTGGTCTCACCGGAAGTCGTCATATTTGAAAAGTAGGAGTCATGAGAGTAGGATATTTGAATCCAGCGTGGTCGATTTACCCTGGATACAAATTTTCACCATCTCAGATGAACGCTGAAGATCGCTACACTATACGGGATCACACCTTTCTCAGGTGTGGTCTCACCGGAAGTCGTCAATTTTGAAAAGTAGGAGTCATGAGAGTAGGATATTTGAATCCAGCGTGGTCGATTTACCCTGGATACAAATTTTCACCATCTCAGATGAACGCTGAAGATCGCTACACTATACGGGATCACACCTTTCTCAGGTGTGGTCTCACCGGAAGTCGTCAATTTTGAAAAGTAGGAGTCATGAGAGTAGGATATTTGAATCCAGCGTGGTTGATTTACCCTGGATACTATTTTTCACCATCTCAGATGAACGCTGAAGATCGCTACACTATGTGGGATCACACCTTTCTCAGGTGTGGTCTCACCGGAAGTTGTCATATTTGAAAAGTAGGAGTCATGAGAGTAGGATATTTGAATCCAGCGTGGTCGATTTACCCTGGATACAAATTTTCACCATCTCAGATGAACGCTGAAGATCGCTACACTATACGGGATCACACCCTTCTCAGGTGTGGTCTCACCGGAAGTCGTCAATTTTGAAAAGTAGGAGTCATGAGAGTAGGATATTTGAATCCAGCGTGGTCGATTTACCCTGGATACAAATTTTCACCATCTCAGATGAAAGCTGAAGATCGCTACACTATATGGGATCACACCTTTCTCAGGTGTGGTCTCACCGGAAGTCGTCAATTTTGAAAAGTAGGAGTCATGAGAGTAGGATATTTGAATCCAGCGTGGTCGATTTACCCTGGATACAAATTTTCACCATCTCAGATGAACGCTGAAGATCGCTACACTATGTGGGATCACACCTTTCTCAGGTGTGGTCTCACCGGAAGTCGTCAATTTTGAAAAGTAGGAGTCATGAGAATAGGATATTTGAATCCAGCGTGGTCGATTTACTCTGGATACAAATTTTCACCATCTCAGATGAACGCTGAAGATCGCTACACTATACGGGATCACACCTTTCTCAGGTGTGGTCTCACCGGAAGTCGTCAATTTTGAAAAGTAGGAGTCGTGAGAGTAGGATATTTGAATCCAGCGTGGTCGATTTACTCTGGATACAAATTTTCACCATCTCAGATGAACGCTGAAGATCGCTACACTATACGGGATCACACCTTTCTCAGGTGTGGTCTCACCGGAAGTCGTCAATTTTGAAAAGTAGGAGTCATGAGAGTAGGATATTTGAATCCAGCGTGGTCGATTTACCCTGGATACTATTTTTCGCCATCTCAGATGAACGCTGAAGATCGCTACACTATGTGGGATCACACCTTTCTCAGGTGTGGTCTCACCGGAAGTCGTCAATTTTGAAAAGTAGGAGTCGTGAGAGTAGGATATTTGAATCCAGCGTGGTCGATTTACTCTGGATACAAATTTTCACCATCTCAGATGAACGCTGAAGATCGCTACACTATACGGGATCACACCTTTCTCAGGTGTGGTCTCACCGGAAGTCGTCAATTTTGAAAAGTAGGAGTCATGAGAGTAGGATATTTGAATCCAGCGTGGTCGATTTACCCTGGATACAAATTTTCACCATCTCAGATGAAAGCTGAAGATCGCTACACTATATGGGATCACACCTTTCTCAGGTGTGGTCTCACCGGAAGTCGTCAATTTTGAAAAGTAGGAGTCATGAGAGTAGGATATTTGAATCCAGCGTGGTCGATTTACTCTGGATACAAATTTTCACCATCTCAGATGAACGCTGAAGATCGCTACACTATACGGGATCACACCTTTCTCAGGTGTGGTCTCACCGGAAGTCGTCAATTTTGAAAAGTAGGAGTCGTGAGAGTAGGATATTTGAATCCAGCGTGGTCGATTTACTCTGGATACAAATTTTCACCATCTCAGATGAACGCTGAAGATCGCTACACTATACGGGATCACACCTTTCTCAGGTGTGGTCTCACCGGAAGTCGTCAATTTTGAAAAGTAGGAGTCATGAGAGTAGGATATTTGAATCCAGCGTGGTCGATTTACCCTGGATACTATTTTTCACCATCTCAGATGAACGCTGAAGATCGCTACACTATGTGGGATCACACCTTTCTCAGGTGTGGTCTCACCGGAAGTCGTCAATTTTGAAAAGTAGGAGTCATGAGAGTAGGATATTTGAATCCAGCGTGGTCGATTTACCCTGGATACAAATTTTCACCATCTCTGATGAACGCTGAAGATCGCTACACTATGTGGGATCACACCTTTCTCAGGTGTGGTCTCACCGGAAGTCGTCAATTTTGAAAAGTAGGAGTCATGAGAGTAGGATATTTGAATCCAGCGTGGTCGATTTACCCTGGATACAAATTTTCACCATCTCAGATGAAAGCTGAAGATCGCTACACTATATGGGATCACACCTTTCTCAGGTGTGGTCTCACCGGAAGTCGTCAATTTTGAAAAGTAGGAGTCATGAGAGTAGGATATTTGAATCCAGCGTGGTCGATTTACCCTGGATACAAATTTTCACCATCTCAGATGAAAGCTGAAGATCGCTACACTATATGGGATCACACCTTTCTCAGGTGTGGTCTCACCGGAAGTCGTCAATTTTGAAAAGTAGGAGTCATGAGAGTAGGATATTTGAATCCAGCGTGGTTGATTTACCCTGGATACTATTTTTCACCATCTCAGATGAACGCTGAAGATCGCTACACTATATGGGATCACACCTTTCTCAGGTGTGGTCTCACCGGAAGTCGTCAATTTTGAAAAGTAGGAGTCATGAGAGTAGGATATTTGAATCCAGCGTGGTCGATTTACCCTGGATACAAATTTTCACCATCTCAGATGAACGCTGAAGATCACTACACTATACGGGATCACACCTTTCTCAGGTGTGGTCTCACCGGAAGTCGTCAATTTTGAAAAGTAGGAGTCATTAGAATAGGATATTTGAATCCAGCGTGGTCGATTTACCCTGGGTACAAATTTTCACCATCTCTGATGAACGCTGAAGATCGCTACACTATGTGGGATCACACCTTTCTCAGGTGTGGTCTCTCCGGAAGTCGTCAATTTTGAAAAGTAGGAGTCATGAGAGTAGGATATTTGAATCCAGCGTGGTCGATTTACCCTGGATACAAATTTTCACCATCTCTGATGAACGCTGAAGATCGCTACACTATGTGGGATCACACCTTTCTCAGGTGTGGTCTCTCCGGAAGTCGTCAATTTTGAAAAGTAGGAGTCATGAGAGTAGGATATTTGAATCCAGCGTGGTCGATTTACCCTGGATACAAATTTTCACCATCTCTGATGAACGCTGAAGATCGCTACACTATGTGGGATCACACCTTTCTCAGGTGTGGTCTCACCGGAAGTCGTCAATTTTGAAAAGTAGGAGTCATGAGAGTAGGATATTTGAATCCAGCGTGGTCGATTTACCCTGGATACAAATTTTCACCATCTCAGATGAACGCTGAAGATCGCTACACTATGTGGGATCACACCTTTCTCAGGTGTGGTCTCACCGGAAGTCGTCAATTTTGAAAAGTAGGAGTCATGAGAGTAGGATATTTGAATCCAGCGTGGTCGATTTACCCTGGATACAAATTTTCACCATCTCAGATGAACGCTGAAGATCGCTACACTAGACGGGATCACACCTTTCTCAGGTGTGGTCTCACCGGAAGTCGTCAATTTTGAAAAGTAGGAGTCATGAGAGTAGGATATTTGAATCCAGCGTGGTCGATTTACCCTGGATACAAATTTTCACCATCTCAGATGAAAGCTGAAGATCGCTACACTATATGGGATCACACCTTTCTCAGGTGTGGTCTCACCGGAAGTCGTCAATTTTGAAAAGTAGGAGTCATGAGAGTAGGATATTTGAATCCAGCGTGGTCGATTTACCCTGGATACAAATTTTCACCATCTCAGATGAACGCTGAAGATCGCTACACTATACGGGATCACACCCTTCTCAGGTGTGGTCTCACCGGAAGTCGTCAATTTTGAAAAGTAGGAGTCATGAGAGTAGGATATTTGAATCCAGCGTGGTCGATTTACCCTGGATACAAATTTTCACCATCTCAGATGAAAGCTGAAGATCGCTACACTATATGGGATCACACCTTTCTCAGGTGTGGTCTCACCGGAAGTCGTCAATTTTGAAAAGTAGGAGTCATGAGAGTAGGATATTTGAATCCAGCGTGGTCGATTTACCCTGGATACAAATTTTCACCATCTCAGATGAACGCTGAAGATCGCTACACTATACGGGATCACACCCTTCTCAGGTGTGGTCTCACCGGAAGTCGTCAATTTTGAAAAGTAGGAGTCATGAGAGTAGGATATTTGAATCCAGCGTGGTCGATTTACCCTGGATACAAATTTTCACCATCTCAGATGAAAGCTGAAGATCGCTACACTATATGGGATCACACCTTTCTCAGGTGTGGTCTCACCGGAAGTCGTCAATTTTGAAAAGTAGGAGTCATGAGAGTAGGATATTTGAATCCAGCGTGGTCGATTTACTCTGGATACAAATTTTCACCATCTCAGATGAACGCTGAAGATCGCTACACTATACGGGATCACACCTTTCTCAGGTGTGGTCTCACCGGAAGTCGTCAATTTTGAAAAGTAGGAGTCATGAGAGTAGGATATTTGAATCCAGCGTGGTCGATTTACCCTGGATACAAATTTTCACCATCTCAGATGAACGCTGAAGATCGCTACACTATACGGGATCACACCTTTCTCAGGTGTGGTCTCACCGGAAGTCGTCAATTTTGAAAAGTAGGAGTCATGAGAGTAGGATATTTGAATCCAGCGTGGTCGATTTACCCTGGATACAAATTTTCACCATCTCAGATGAAAGCTGAAGATCGCTACACTATATGGGATCACACCTTTCTCAGGTGTGGTCTCACCGGAAGTCGTCAATTTTGAAAAGTAGGAGTCATGAGAGTAGGATATTTGAATCCAGCGTGGTCGATTTACTCTGGATACAAATTTTCACCATCTCAGATGAACGCTGAAGATCGCTACACTATACGGGATCACACCTTTCTCAGGTGTGGTCTCACCGGAAGTCGTCAATTTTGAAAAGTAGGAGTCATGAGAGTAGGATATTTGAATCCAGCGTGGTCGATTTACCCTGGATACTATTTTTCGCCATCTCAGATGAACGCTGAAGATCGCTACACTATGTGGGATCACACCTTTCTCAGGTGTGGTCTCACCGGAAGTCGTCAATTTTGAAAAGTAGGAGTCATGAGAGTAGGATATTTGAATCCAGCGTGGTCGATTTACCCTGGATACAAATTTTCACCATCTCAGATGAACGCTGAAGATCGCTACACTATACGGGATCACACCCTTCTCAGGTGTGGTCTCAACGGAAGTCGTCATATTTGAAAAGTAGGAGTCATGAGAGTAGGATATTTGAATCCAGCGTGGTCGATTTACCCTGGATACAAATTTTCACCATCTCAGATGAACGCTGAAGATCGCTACACTATGTGGGATCACACCTTTCTCAGGTGTGGTCTCACCGGAAGTCGTCAATTTTGAAAAGTAGGAGTCATGAGAGTAGGATATTTGAATCCAGCGTGGTCGATTTACCCTGGATACAAATTTTCACCATCTCAGATGAACGCTGAAGATCGCTACACTATACGGGATCACACCTTTCTCAGGTGTGGTCTCACCGGAAGTCGTCAATTTTGAAAAGTAGGAGTCATGAGAGTAGGATATTTGAATCCAGCGTGGTCGATTTACCCTGGATACAAATTTTCACCATCTCAGATGAACGCTGAAGATCGCTACACTATACGGGATCACACCTTTCTCAGGTGTGGTCTCACCGGAAGTCGTCAATTTTGAAAAGTAGGAGTCATGAGAGTAGGATATTTGAATCCAGCGTGGTCGATTTACCCTGGATACAAATTTTCACCATCTCAGATGAACGCTGAAGATCGCTACACTATACGGGATCACACCTTTCTCAGGTGTGGTCTCACCGGAAGTCGTCAATTTTGAAAAGTAGGAGTCATGAGAGTAGGATATTTGAATCCAGCGTGGTCGATTTACCCTGGATACAAATTTTCACCATCTCAGATGAACGCTGAAGATCGCTACACTATGTGGGATCACACCTTTCTCAGGTGTGGTCTCACCGGAAGTCGTCAATTTTGAAAAGTAGGAGTCGTGAGAGTAGGATATTTGAATCCAGCGTGGTCGATTTACTCTGGATACAAATTTTCACCATCTCAGATGAACGCTGAAGATCGCTACACTATACGGGATCACACCTTTCTCAGGTGTGGTCTCACCGGAAGTCGTCAATTTTGAAAAGTAGGAGTCATGAGAGTAGGATATTTGAATCCAGCGTGGTCGATTTACCCTGGATACAAATTTTCACCATCTCAGATGAACGCTGAAGATCGCTACACTATACGGGATCACACCTTTCTCAGGTGTGGTCTCACCGGAAGTCGTCAATTTTGAAAAGTAGGAGTCATGAGAGTAGGATATTTGAATCCAGCGTGGTCGATTTACCCTGGATACAAATTTTCACCATCTCAGATGAACGCTGAAGATCGCTACACTATACGGGATCACACCCTTCTCAGGTGTGGTCTCACCGGAAGTCGTCAATTTTGAAAAGTAGGAGTCATGAGAGTAGGATATTTGAATCCAGCGTGGTCGATTTACCCTGGATACAAATTTTCACCATCTCAGATGAAAGCTGAAGATCGCTACACTATATGGGATCACACCTTTCTCAGGTGTGGTCTCACCGGAAGTCGTCAATTTTGAAAAGTAGGAGTCATGAGAGTAGGATATTTGAATCCAGCGTGGTTGATTTACCCTGGATACTATTTTTCACCATCTCAGATGAACGCTGAAGATCGCTACACTATGTGGGATCACACCTTTCTCAGGTGTGGTCTCACCGGAAGTTGTCATATTTGAAAAGTAGGAGTCATGAGAGTAGGATATTTGAATCCAGCGTGGTCGATTTACCCTGGATACAAATTTTCACCATCTCTGATGAACGCTGAAGATCGCTACACTATGTGGGATCACACCTTTCTCAGGTGTGGTCTCTCCGGAAGTCGTCAATTTTGAAAAGTAGGAGTCATGAGAGTAGGATATTTGAATCCAGCGTGGTCGATTTACCCTGGATACAAATTTTCACCATCTCAGATGAAAGCTGAAGATCGCTACACTATATGGGATCACACCTTTCTCAGGTGTGGTCTCACCGGAAGTCGTCAATTTTGAAAAGTAGGAGTCATGAGAGTAGGATATTTGAATCCAGCGTGGTTGATTTACCCTGGATACTATTTTTCACCATCTCAGATGAACGCTGAAGATCGCTACACTATGTGGGATCACACCTTTCTCAGGTGTGGTCTCACCGGAAGTTGTCATATTTGAAAAGTAGGAGTCATGAGAGTAGGATATTTGAATCCAGCGTGGTCGATTTACCCTGGATACAAATTTTCACCATCTCAGATGAACGCTGAAGATCGCTACACTATACGGGATCACACCCTTCTCAGGTGTGGTCTCACCGGAAGTCGTCAATTTTGAAAAGTAGGAGTCATGAGAGTAGGATATTTGAATCCAGCGTGGTCGATTTACCCTGGATACAAATTTTCACCATCTCAGATGAACGCTGAAGATCGCTACACTATACGGGATCACACCTTTCTCAGGTGTGGTCTCACCGGAAGTCGTCAATTTTGAAAAGTAGGAGTCATGAGAGTAGGATATTTGAATCCAGCGTGGTCGATTTACCCTGGATACTATTTTTCACCATCTCAGATGAACGCTGAAGATCGCTACACTATACGGGATCACACCTTTCTCAGGTGTGGTCTCACCGGAAGTCGTCATATTTGAAAAGTAGGAGTCATGAGAGTAGGATATTTGAATCCAGCGTGGTCGATTTACCCTGGATACAAATTTTCACCATCTCAGATGAACGCTGAAGATCGCTACACTATATGGGATCACACCTTTCTCAGGTGTGGTCTCACCGGAAGTCGTCAATTTTGAAAAGTAGGAGTCATGAGAGTAGGATATTTGAATCCAGCGTGGTCGATTTACCCTGGATACAAATTTTCACCATCTCAGATGAACGCTGAAGATCGCTACACTATACGGGATCACACCTTTCTCAGGTGTGGTCTCACCGGAAGTCGTCAATTTTGAAAAGTAGGAGTCATGAGAGTAGGATATTTGAATCCAGCGTGGTCGATTTACCCTGGATACAAATTTTCACCATCTCAGATGAAAGCTGAAGATCGCTACACTATATGGGATCACACCTTTCTCAGGTGTGGTCTCACCGGAAGTCGTCAATTTTGAAAAGTAGGAGTCATGAGAGTAGGATATTTGAATCCAGCGTGGTCGATTTACCCTGGATACAAATTTTCACCATCTCAGATGAACGCTGAAGATCGCTACACTATACGGGATCACACCCTTCTCAGGTGTGGTCTCAACGGAAGTCGTCATATTTGAAAAGTAGGAGTCATGAGAGTAGGATATTTGAATCCAGCGTGGTCGATTTACCCTGGATACAAATTTTCACCATCTCAGATGAACGCTGAAGATCGCTACACTATACGGGATCACACCCTTCTCAGGTGTGGTCTCACCGGAAGTCGTCAATTTTGAAAAGTAGGAGTCATGAGAGTAGGATATTTGAATCCAGCGTGGTCGATTTACCCTGGATACAAATTTTCACCATCTCAGATGAACGCTGAAGATCGCTACACTATGTGGGATCACACCTTTCTCAGGTGTGGTCTCACCGGAAGTCGTCAATTTTGAAAAGTAGGAGTCATGAGAGTAGGATATTTGAATCCAGCGTGGTCGATTTACCCTGGATACAAATTTTCACCATCTCAGATGAACGCTGAAGATCGCTACACTATACGGGATCACACCTTTCTCAGGTGTGGTCTCACCGGAAGTCGTCAATTTTGAAAAGTAGGAGTCATGAGAGTAGGATATTTGAATCCAGCGTGGTCGATTTACCCTGGATACAAATTTTCACCATCTCAGATGAACGCTGAAGATCGCTACACTATACGGGATCACACCCTTCTCAGGTGTGGTCTCAACGGAAGTCGTCATATTTGAAAAGTAGGAGTCATGAGAGTAGGATATTTGAATCCAGCGTGGTCGATTTACCCTGGATACAAATTTTCACCATCTCAGATGAACGCTGAAGATCGCTACACTATGTGGGATCACACCTTTCTCAGGTGTGGTCTCACCGGAAGTCGTCAATTTTGAAAAGTAGGAGTCATGAGAGTAGGATATTTGAATCCAGCGTGGTCGATTTACCCTGGATACAAATTTTCACCATCTCAGATGAACGCTGAAGATCGCTACACTATACGGGATCACACCCTTCTCAGGTGTGGTCTCACCGGAAGTCGTCAATTTTGAAAAGTAGGAGTCATGAGAGTAGGATATTTGAATCCAGCGTGGTCGATTTACCCTGGATACAAATTTTCACCATCTCAGATGAAAGCTGAAGATCGCTACACTATATGGGATCACACCTTTCTCAGGTGTGGTCTCACCGGAAGTCGTCAATTTTGAAAAGTAGGAGTCATGAGAGTAGGATATTTGAATCCAGCGTGGTCGATTTACCCTGGATACAAATTTTCACCATCTCAGATGAACGCTGAAGATCGCTACACTATGTGGGATCACACCTTTCTCAGGTGTGGTCTCACCGGAAGTTGTCATATTTGAAAAGTAGGAGTCATGAGAGTAGGATATTTGAATCCAGCGTGGTCGATTTACCCTGGATACAAATTTTCACCATCTCTGATGAACGCTGAAGATCGCTACACTATGTGGGATCACACCTTTCTCAGGTGTGGTCTCACCGGAAGTCGTCAATTTTGAAAAGTAGGAGTCATGAGAGTAGGATATTTGAATCCAGCGTGGTCGATTTACCCTGGATACAAATTTTCACCATCTCAGATGAACGCTGAAGATCGCTACACTATACGGGATCACACCTTTCTCAGGTGTGGTCTCACCGGAAGTCGTCAATTTTGAAAAGTAGGAGTCATGAGAGTAGGATATTTGAATCCAGCGTGGTCGATTTACCCTGGATACAAATTTTCACCATCTCAGATGAACGCTGAAGATCGCTACACTATGTGGGATCACACCTTTCTCAGGTGTGGTCTCACCGGAAGTCGTCAATTTTGAAAAGTAGGAGTCATGAGAGTAGGATATTTGAATCCAGCGTGGTCGATTTACCCTGGATACAAATTTTCACCATCTCAGATGAAAGCTGAAGATCGCTACACTATATGGGATCACACCTTTCTCAGGTGTGGTCTCACCGGAAGTCGTCAATTTTGAAAAGTAGGAGTCATGAGAGTAGGATATTTGAATCCAGCGTGGTCGATTTACCCTGGATACAAATTTTCACCATCTCAGATGAACGCTGAAGATCGCTACACTATACGGGATCACACCCTTCTCAGGTGTGGTCTCACCGGAAGTCGTCAATTTTGAAAAGTAGGAGTCATGAGAGTAGGATATTTGAATCCAGCGTGGTCGATTTACCCTGGATACAAATTTTCACCATCTCAGATGAAAGCTGAAGATCGCTACACTATATGGGATCACACCTTTCTCAGGTGTGGTCTCACCGGAAGTCGTCATATTTGAAAAGTAGGAGTCATGAGAGTAGGATATTTGAATCCAGCGTGGTCGATTTACCCTGGATACAAATTTTCACCATCTCAGATGAACGCTGAAGATCGCTACACTATACGGGATCACACCTTTCTCAGGTGTGGTCTCACCGGAAGTCGTCAATTTTGAAAAGTAGGAGTCATGAGAGTAGGATATTTGAATCCAGCGTGGTCGATTTACCCTGGATACAAATTTTCACCATCTCAGATGAACGCTGAAGATCGCTACACTATACGGGATCACACCCTTCTCAGGTGTGGTCTCAACGGAAGTCGTCATATTTGAAAAGTAGGAGTCATGAGAGTAGGATATTTGAATCCAGCGTGGTCGATTTACCCTGGATACAAATTTTCACCATCTCAGATGAACGCTGAAGATCGCTACACTATACGGGATCACACCCTTCTCAGGTGTGGTCTCACCGGAAGTCGTCAATTTTGAAAAGTAGGAGTCATGAGAGTAGGATATTTGAATCCAGCGTGGTCGATTTACCCTGGATACAAATTTTCACCATCTCAGATGAAAGCTGAAGATCGCTACACTATATGGGATCACACCTTTCTCAGGTGTGGTCTCACCGGAAGTCGTCAATTTTGAAAAGTAGGAGTCATGAGAGTAGGATATTTGAATCCAGCGTGGTCGATTTACCCTGGATACAAATTTTCACCATCTCAGATGAAAGCTGAAGATCGCTACACTATATGGGATCACACCTTTCTCAGGTGTGGTCTCACCGGAAGTCGTCAATTTTGAAAAGTAGGAGTCATGAGAGTAGGATATTTGAATCCAGCGTGGTCGATTTACCCTGGATACAAATTTTCACCATCTCAGATGAAAGCTGAAGATCGCTACACTATATGGGATCACACCTTTCTCAGGTGTGGTCTCACCGGAAGTCGTCAATTTTGAAAAGTAGGAGTCATGAGAGTAGGATATTTGAATCCAGCGTGGTCGATTTACCCTGGATACAAATTTTCACCATCTCAGATGAACGCTGAAGATCGCTACACTATACGGGATCACACCTTTCTCAGGTGTGGTCTCACCGGAAGTCGTCAATTTTGAAAAGTAGGAGTCATGAGAGTAGGATATTTGAATCCAGCGTGGTCGATTTACCCTGGATACAAATTTTCGCCATCTCAGATGAACGCTGAAGATCGCTACACTATGTGGGATCACACCTTTCTCAGGTGTGGTCTCACCGGAAGTCGTCAATTTTGAAAAGTAGGAGTCGTGAGAGTAGGATATTTGAATCCAGCGTGGTCGATTTACTCTGGATACAAATTTTCACCATCTCAGATGAACGCTGAAGATCGCTACACTATACGGGATCACACCTTTCTCAGGTGTGGTCTCACCGGAAGTCGTCAATTTTGAAAAGTAGGAGTCATGAGAGTAGGATATTTGAATCCAGCGTGGTCGATTTACCCTGGATACAAATTTTCACCATCTCAGATGAACGCTGAAGATCGCTACACTATACGGGATCACACCTTTCTCAGGTGTGGTCTCACCGGAAGTCGTCAATTTTGAAAAGTAGGAGTCGTGAGAGTAGGATATTTGAATCCAGCGTGGTCGATTTACTCTGGATACAAATTTTCACCATCTCAGATGAACGCTGAAGATCGCTACACTATACGGGATCACACCTTTCTCAGGTGTGGTCTCACCGGAAGTCGTCAATTTTGAAAAGTAGGAGTCGTGAGAGTAGGATATTTGAATCCAGCGTGGTCGATTTACTCTGGATACAAATTTTCACCATCTCAGATGAACGCTGAAGATCGCTACACTATACGGGATCACACCTTTCTCAGGTGTGGTCTCACCGGAAGTCGTCAATTTTGAAAAGTAGGAGTCATGAGAGTAGGATATTTGAATCCAGCGTGGTTGATTTACCCTGGATACTATTTTTCACCATCTCAGATGAACGCTGAAGATCGCTACACTATGTGGGATCACACCTTTCTCAGGTGTGGTCTCACCGGAAGTTGTCATATTTGAAAAGTAGGAGTCATGAGAGTAGGATATTTGAATCCAGCGTGGTCGATTTACCCTGGATACAAATTTTCACCATCTCAGATGAAAGCTGAAGATCGCTACACTATATGGGATCACACCTTTCTCAGGTGTGGTCTCACCGGAAGTCGTCAATTTTGAAAAGTAGGAGTCATGAGAGTAGGATATTTGAATCCAGCGTGGTCGATTTACCCTGGATACAAATTTTCACCATCTCAGATGAACGCTGAAGATCGCTACACTATATGGGATCACACCTTTCTCAGGTGTGGTCTCACCGGAAGTCGTCATATTTGAAAAGTAGGAGTCATGAGAGTAGGATATTTGAATCCAGCGTGGTCGATTTACCCTGGATACAAATTTTCACCATCTCAGATGAACGCTGAAGATCGCTACACTATGTGGGATCACACCTTTCTCAGGTGTGGTCTCACCGGAAGTCGTCAATTTTGAAAAGTAGGAGTCATGAGAGTAGGATATTTGAATCCAGCGTGGTCGATTTACCCTGGATACAAATTTTCACCATCTCAGATGAAAGCTGAAGATCGCTACACTATATGGGATCACACCTTTCTCAGGTGTGGTCTCACCGGAAGTCGTCAATTTTGAAAAGTAGGAGTCATGAGAGTAGGATATTTGAATCCAGCGTGGTCGATTTACCCTGGATACAAATTTTCACCATCTCAGATGAACGCTGAAGATCGCTACACTATACGGGATCACACCCTTCTCAGGTGTGGTCTCAACGGAAGTCGTCATATTTGAAAAGTAGGAGTCATGAGAGTAGGATATTTGAATCCAGCGTGGTCGATTTACCCTGGATACAAATTTTCACCATCTCAGATGAACGCTGAAGATCGCTACACTATGTGGGATCACACCTTTCTCAGGTGTGGTCTCACCGGAAGTCGTCAATTTTGAAAAGTAGGAGTCATGAGAGTAGGATATTTGAATCCAGCGTGGTCGATTTACCCTGGATACAAATTTTCACCATCTCAGATGAACGCTGAAGATCGCTACACTATACGGGATCACACCTTTCTCAGGTGTGGTCTCACCGGAAGTCGTCAATTTTGAAAAGTAGGAGTCATGAGAGTAGGATATTTGAATCCAGCGTGGTCGATTTACCCTGGATACAAATTTTCACCATCTCTGATGAACGCTGAAGATCGCTACACTATGTGGGATCACACCTTTCTCAGGTGTGGTCTCACCGGAAGTCGTCAATTTTGAAAAGTAGGAGTCATGAGAGTAGGATATTTGAATCCAGCGTGGTCGATTTACCCTGGATACAAATTTTCACCATCTCAGATGAAAGCTGAAGATCGCTACACTATATGGGATCACACCTTTCTCAGGTGTGGTCTCACCGGAAGTCGTCAATTTTGAAAAGTAGGAGTCATGAGAGTAGGATATTTGAATCCAGCGTGGTCGATTTACCCTGGATACAAATTTTCACCATCTCAGATGAACGCTGAAGATCGCTACACTATACGGGATCACACCTTTCTCAGGTGTGGTCTCACCGGAAGTCGTCAATTTTGAAAAGTAGGAGTCATGAGAGTAGGATATTTGAATCCAGCGTGGTCGATTTACCCTGGATACAAATTTTCACCATCTCAGATGAACGCTGAAGATCGCTACACTATACGGGATCACACCCTTCTCAGGTGTGGTCTCACCGGAAGTCGTCAATTTTGAAAAGTAGGAGTCATGAGAGTAGGATATTTGAATCCAGCGTGGTCGATTTACCCTGGATACAAATTTTCACCATCTCAGATGAACGCTGAAGATCGCTACACTATACGGGATCACACCTTTCTCAGGTGTGGTCTCACCGGAAGTCGTCAATTTTGAAAAGTAGGAGTCATGAGAGTAGGATATTTGAATCCAGCGTGGTCGATTTACCCTGGATACAAATTTTCACCATCTCAGATGAACGCTGAAGATCGCTACACTATACGGGATCACACCTTTCTCAGGTGTGGTCTCACCGGAAGTCGTCAATTTTGAAAAGTAGGAGTCATGAGAGTAGGATATTTGAATCCAGCGTGGTCGATTTACCCTGGATACAAATTTTCACCATCTCAGATGAACGCTGAAGATCGCTACACTATACGGGATCACACCTTTCTCAGGTGTGGTCTCACCGGAAGTCGTCAATTTTGAAAAGTAGGAGTCATGAGAGTAGGATATTTGAATCCAGCGTGGTCGATTTACCCTGGATACAAATTTTCACCATCTCAGATGAACGCTGAAGATCGCTACACTATGTGGGATCACACCTTTCTCAGGTGTGGTCTCACCGGAAGTCGTCATATTTGAAAAGTAGGAGTCATGAGAGTAGGATATTTGAATCCAGCGTGGTCGATTTACCCTGGATACAAATTTTCACCATCTCAGATGAACGCTGAAGATCGCTACACTATACGGGATCACACCTTTCTCAGGTGTGGTCTCACCGGAAGTCGTCATATTTGAAAAGTAGGAGTCATGAGAGTAGGATATTTGAATCCAGCGTGGTCGATTTACCCTGGATACAAATTTTCACCATCTCAGATGAACGCTGAAGATCGCTACACTATATGGGATCACACCTTTCTCAGGTGTGGTCTCACCGGAAGTCGTCAATTTTGAAAAGTAGGAGTCATGAGAGTAGGATATTTGAATCCAGCGTGGTCGATTTACCCTGGATACAAATTTTCACCATCTCTGATGAACGCTGAAGATCGCTACACTATGTGGGATCACACCTTTCTCAGGTGTGGTCTCACCGGAAGTCGTCAATTTTGAAAAGTAGGAGTCATGAGAGTAGGATATTTGAATCCAGCGTGGTCGATTTACCCTGGATACAAATTTTCACCATCTCAGATGAAAGCTGAAGATCGCTACACTATATGGGATCACACCTTTCTCAGGTGTGGTCTCACCGGAAGTCGTCAATTTTGAAAAGTAGGAGTCATGAGAGTAGGATATTTGAATCCAGCGTGGTCGATTTACCCTGGATACAAATTTTCACCATCTCAGATGAAAGCTGAAGATCGCTACACTATATGGGATCACACCTTTCTCAGGTGTGGTCTCACCGGAAGTCGTCAATTTTGAAAAGTAGGAGTCATGAGAGTAGGATATTTGAATCCAGCGTGGTCGATTTACCCTGGATACAAATTTTCACCATCTCAGATGAACGCTGAAGATCGCTACACTATGTGGGATCACACCTTTCTCAGGTGTGGTCTCACCGGAAGTCGTCAATTTTGAAAAGTAGGAGTCATGAGAGTAGGATATTTGAATCCAGCGTGGTCGATTTACCCTGGATACAAATTTTCACCATCTCAGATGAACGCTGAAGATCGCTACACTATACGGGATCACACCCTTCTCAGGTGTGGTCTCACCGGAAGTCGTCAATTTTGAAAAGTAGGAGTCATGAGAGTAGGATATTTGAATCCAGCGTGGTCGATTTACCCTGGATACAAATTTTCACCATCTCAGATGAAAGCTGAAGATCGCTACACTATATGGGATCACACCTTTCTCAGGTGTGGTCTCACCGGAAGTCGTCAATTTTGAAAAGTAGGAGTCATGAGAGTAGGATATTTGAATCCAGCGTGGTCGATTTACCCTGGATACAAATTTTCACCATCTCAGATGAACGCTGAAGATCGCTACACTATACGGGATCACACCTTTCTCAGGTGTGGTCTCACCGGAAGTCGTCATATTTGAAAAGTAGGAGTCATGAGAGTAGGATATTTGAATCCAGCGTGGTCGATTTACCCTGGATACAAATTTTCACCATCTCAGATGAACGCTGAAGATCGCTACACTATATGGGATCACACCTTTCTCAGGTGTGGTCTCACCGGAAGTCGTCAATTTTGAAAAGTAGGAGTCATGAGAGTAGGATATTTGAATCCAGCGTGGTCGATTTACCCTGGATACAAATTTTCACCATCTCAGATGAACGCTGAAGATCGCTACACTATACGGGATCACACCCTTCTCAGGTGTGGTCTCACCGGAAGTCGTCAATTTTGAAAAGTAGGAGTCATGAGAGTAGGATATTTGAATCCAGCGTGGTCGATTTACCCTGGATACAAATTTTCACCATCTCAGATGAAAGCTGAAGATCGCTACACTATATGGGATCACACCTTTCTCAGGTGTGGTCTCACCGGAAGTCGTCATATTTGAAAAGTAGGAGTCATGAGAGTAGGATATTTGAATCCAGCGTGGTCGATTTACCCTGGATACAAATTTTCACCATCTCAGATGAACGCTGAAGATCGCTACACTATACGGGATCACACCCTTCTCAGGTGTGGTCTCACCGGAAGTCGTCAATTTTGAAAAGTAGGAGTCATGAGAGTAGGATATTTGAATCCAGCGTGGTCGATTTACCCTGGATACAAATTTTCACCATCTCAGATGAACGCTGAAGATCGCTACACTATACGGGATCACACCCTTCTCAGGTGTGGTCTCACCGGAAGTCGTCAATTTTGAAAAGTAGGAGTCATGAGAGTAGGATATTTGAATCCAGCGTGGTCGATTTACCCTGGATACAAATTTTCACCATCTCAGATGAAAGCTGAAGATCGCTACACTATATGGGATCACACCTTTCTCAGGTGTGGTCTCACCGGAAGTCGTCAATTTTGAAAAGTAGGAGTCATGAGAGTAGGATATTTGAATCCAGCGTGGTTGATTTACCCTGGATACTATTTTTCACCATCTCAGATGAACGCTGAAGATCGCTACACTATGTGGGATCACACCTTTCTCAGGTGTGGTCTCACCGGAAGTTGTCATATTTGAAAAGTAGGAGTCATGAGAGTAGGATATTTGAATCCAGCGTGGTCGATTTACCCTGGATACAAATTTTCACCATCTCTGATGAACGCTGAAGATCGCTACACTATGTGGGATCACACCTTTCTCAGGTGTGGTCTCACCGGAAGTCGTCAATTTTGAAAAGTAGGAGTCGTGAGAGTAGGATATTTGAATCCAGCGTGGTCGATTTACTCTGGATACAAATTTTCACCATCTCAGATGAACGCTGAAGATCGCTACACTATACGGGATCACACCTTTCTCAGGTGTGGTCTCACCGGAAGTCGTCAATTTTGAAAAGTAGGAGTCATGAGAGTAGGATATTTGAATCCAGCGTGGTTGATTTACCCTGGATACTATTTTTCACCATCTCAGATGAACGCTGAAGATCGCTACACTATGTGGGATCACACCTTTCTCAGGTGTGGTCTCACCGGAAGTTGTCATATTTGAAAAGTAGGAGTCATGAGAGTAGGATATTTGAATCCAGCGTGGTCGATTTACCCTGGATACAAATTTTCACCATCTCTGATGAACGCTGAAGATCGCTACACTATGTGGGATCACACCTTTCTCAGGTGTGGTCTCACCGGAAGTCGTCAATTTTGAAAAGTAGGAGTCATGAGAGTAGGATATTTGAATCCAGCGTGGTCGATTTACCCTGGATACAAATTTTCACCATCTCAGATGAAAGCTGAAGATCGCTACACTATATGGGATCACACCTTTCTCAGGTGTGGTCTCACCGGAAGTCGTCAATTTTGAAAAGTAGGAGTCATGAGAGTAGGATATTTGAATCCAGCGTGGTCGATTTACCCTGGATACAAATTTTCACCATCTCTGATGAACGCTGAAGATCGCTACACTATGTGGGATCACACCTTTCTCAGGTGTGGTCTCACCGGAAGTCGTCAATTTTGAAAAGTAGGAGTCATGAGAGTAGGATATTTGAATCCAGCGTGGTCGATTTACCCTGGATACAAATTTTCACCATCTCAGATGAAAGCTGAAGATCGCTACACTATATGGGATCACACCTTTCTCAGGTGTGGTCTCACCGGAAGTCGTCATATTTGAAAAGTAGGAGTCATGAGAGTAGGATATTTGAATCCAGCGTGGTCGATTTACCCTGGATACAAATTTTCACCATCTCAGATGAACGCTGAAGATCGCTACACTATGTGGGATCACACCTTTCTCAGGTGTGGTCTCACCGGAAGTCGTCAATTTTGAAAAGTAGGAGTCATGAGAGTAGGATATTTGAATCCAGCGTGGTCGATTTACCCTGGATACAAATTTTCACCATCTCTGATGAACGCTGAAGATCGCTACACTATGTGGGATCACACCTTTCTCAGGTGTGGTCTCACCGGAAGTCGTCAATTTTGAAAAGTAGGAGTCATGAGAATAGGATATTTGAATCCAGCGTGGTCGATTTACCCTGGATACTATTTTTCGCCATCTCAGATGAACGCTGAAGATCGCTACACTATGTGGGATCACACCTTTCTCAGGTGTGGTCTCACCGGAAGTCGTCAATTTTGAAAAGTAGGAGTCATGAGAGTAGGATATTTGAATCCAGCGTGGTCGATTTACCCTGGATACAAATTTTCACCATCTCAGATGAAAGCTGAAGATCGCTACACTATATGGGATCACACCTTTCTCAGGTGTGGTCTCACCGGAAGTCGTCAATTTTGAAAAGTAGGAGTCATGAGAGTAGGATATTTGAATCCAGCGTGGTCGATTTACCCTGGATACAAATTTTCACCATCTCAGATGAAAGCTGAAGATCGCTACACTATATGGGATCACACCTTTCTCAGGTGTGGTCTCACCGGAAGTCGTCAATTTTGAAAAGTAGGAGTCATGAGAGTAGGATATTTGAATCCAGCGTGGTCGATTTACCCTGGATACAAATTTTCACCATCTCAGATGAAAGCTGAAGATCGCTACACTATATGGGATCACACCTTTCTCAGGTGTGGTCTCACCGGAAGTCGTCAATTTTGAAAAGTAGGAGTCATGAGAGTAGGATATTTGAATCCAGCGTGGTCGATTTACCCTGGATACAAATTTTCACCATCTCAGATGAACGCTGAAGATCGCTACACTAGACGGGATCACACCTTTCTCAGGTGTGGTCTCACCGGAAGTCGTCAATTTTGAAAAGTAGGAGTCATGAGAGTAGGATATTTGAATCCAGCGTGGTCGATTTACCCTGGATACAAATTTTCACCATCTCTGATGAACGCTGAAGATCGCTACACTATGTGGGATCACACCTTTCTCAGGTGTGGTCTCACCGGAAGTCGTCAATTTTGAAAAGTAGGAGTCATGAGAGTAGGATATTTGAATCCAGCGTGGTCGATTTACCCTGGATACAAATTTTCACCATCTCAGATGAAAGCTGAAGATCGCTACACTATATGGGATCACACCTTTCTCAGGTGTGGTCTCACCGGAAGTCGTCAATTTTGAAAAGTAGGAGTCATGAGAGTAGGATATTTGAATCCAGCGTGGTCGATTTACCCTGGATACAAATTTTCACCATCTCAGATGAAAGCTGAAGATCGCTACACTATATGGGATCACACCTTTCTCAGGTGTGGTCTCACCGGAAGTCGTCAATTTTGAAAAGTAGGAGTCATGAGAGTAGGATATTTGAATCCAGCGTGGTCGATTTACCCTGGATACAAATTTTCACCATCTCAGATGAACGCTGAAGATCGCTACACTATACGGGATCACACCTTTCTCAGGTGTGGTCTCACCGGAAGTCGTCAATTTTGAAAAGTAGGAGTCATGAGAGTAGGATATTTGAATCCAGCGTGGTCGATTTACCCTGGATACAAATTTTCACCATCTCAGATGAACGCTGAAGATCGCTACACTATGTGGGATCACACCTTTCTCAGGTGTGGTCTCACCGGAAGTCGTCAATTTTGAAAAGTAGGAGTCATGAGAGTAGGATATTTGAATCCAGCGTGGTCGATTTACCCTGGATACAAATTTTCACCATCTCTGATGAACGCTGAAGATCGCTACACTATGTGGGATCACACCTTTCTCAGGTGTGGTCTCACCGGAAGTCGTCAATTTTGAAAAGTAGGAGTCATGAGAGTAGGATATTTGAATCCAGCGTGGTCGATTTACCCTGGATACAAATTTTCACCATCTCAGATGAACGCTGAAGATCGCTACACTATGTGGGATCACACCTTTCTCAGGTGTGGTCTCACCGGAAGTTGTCATATTTGAAAAGTAGGAGTCATGAGAGTAGGATATTTGAATCCAGCGTGGTCGATTTACCCTGGATACAAATTTTCACCATCTCTGATGAACGCTGAAGATCGCTACACTATGTGGGATCACACCTTTCTCAGGTGTGGTCTCACCGGAAGTCGTCAATTTTGAAAAGTAGGAGTCATGAGAGTAGGATATTTGAATCCAGCGTGGTCGATTTACCCTGGATACAAATTTTCACCATCTCAGATGAAAGCTGAAGATCGCTACACTATATGGGATCACACCTTTCTCAGGTGTGGTCTCTCCGGAAGTCGTCAATTTTGAAAAGTAGGAGTCATGAGAGTAGGATATTTGAATCCAGCGTGGTCGATTTACCCTGGATACAAATTTTCACCATCTCAGATGAAAGCTGAAGATCGCTACACTATATGGGATCACACCTTTCTCAGGTGTGGTTTCACCGGAAGTCGTCAATTTTGAAAAGTAGGAGTCATGAGAGTAGGATATTTGAATCCAGCGTGGTCGATTTACCCTGGATACAAATTTTCACCATCTCTGATGAACGCTGAAGATCGCTACACTATGTGGGATCACACCTTTCTCAGGTGTGGTCTCACCGGAAGTCGTCAATTTTGAAAAGTAGGAGTCATGAGAGTAGGATATTTGAATCCAGCGTGGTCGATTTACCCTGGATACAAATTTTCACCATCTCTGATGAACGCTGAAGATCGCTACACTATGTGGGATCACACCTTTCTCAGGTGTGGTCTCACCGGAAGTCGTCAATTTTGAAAAGTAGGAGTCATGAGAGTAGGATATTTGAATCCAGCGTGGTCGATTTACCCTGGATACAAATTTTCACCATCTCTGATGAACGCTGAAGATCGCTACACTATGTGGGATCACACCTTTCTCAGGTGTGGTCTCACCGGAAGTCGTCAATTTTGAAAAGTAGGAGTCATGAGAGTAGGATATTTGAATCCAGCGTGGTCGATTTACCCTGGATACAAATTTTCACCATCTCTGATGAACGCTGAAGATCGCTACACTATGTGGGATCACACCTTTCTCAGGTGTGGTCTCTCCGGAAGTCGTCAATTTTGAAAAGTAGGAGTCATGAGAGTAGGATATTTGAATCCAGCGTGGTCGATTTACCCTGGATACAAATTTTCACCATCTCAGATGAACGCTGAAGATCGCTACACTATGTGGGATCACACCTTTCTCAGGTGTGGTCTCACCGGAAGTTGTCATATTTGAAAAGTAGGAGTCATGAGAGTAGGATATTTGAATCCAGCGTGGTCGATTTACCCTGGATACAAATTTTCACCATCTCAGATGAAAGCTGAAGATCGCTACACTATATGGGATCACACCTTTCTCAGGTGTGGTCTCACCGGAAGTCGTCAATTTTGAAAAGTAGGAGTCATGAGAGTAGGATATTTGAATCCAGCGTGGTCGATTTACCCTGGATACAAATTTTCACCATCTCTGATGAACGCTGAAGATCGCTACACTATGTGGGATCACACCTTTCTCAGGTGTGGTCTCACCGGAAGTCGTCAATTTTGAAAAGTAGGAGTCATGAGAGTAGGATATTTGAATCCAGCGTGGTCGATTTACCCTGGATACAAATTTTCACCATCTCAGATGAACGCTGAAGATCGCTACACTATGTGGGATCACACCTTTCTCAGGTGTGGTCTCACCGGAAGTTGTCATATTTGAAAAGTAGGAGTCATGAGAGTAGGATATTTGAATCCAGCGTGGTCGATTTACCCTGGATACAAATTTTCACCATCTCTGATGAACGCTGAAGATCGCTACACTATGTGGGATCACACCTTTCTCAGGTGTGGTCTCACCGGAAGTCGTCAATTTTGAAAAGTAGGAGTCATGAGAGTAGGATATTTGAATCCAGCGTGGTCGATTTACCCTGGATACAAATTTTCACCATCTCTGATGAACGCTGAAGATCGCTACACTATGTGGGATCACACCTTTCTCAGGTGTGGTCTCACCGGAAGTCGTCAATTTTGAAAAGTAGGAGTCATGAGAATAGGATATTTGAATCCAGCGTGGTCGATTTACCCTGGATACTATTTTTCACCATCTCTGATGAACGCTGAAGATCGCTACACTATGTGGGATCACACCTTTCTCAGGTGTGGTCTCACCGGAAGTCGTCAATTTTGAAAAGTAGGAGTCATGAGAATAGGATATTTGAATCCAGCGTGGTCGATTTACCCTGGATACTATTTTTCGCCATCTCAGATGAACGCTGAAGATCGCTACACTATGTGGGATCACACCTTTCTCAGGTGTGGTCTCACCGGAAGTCGTCAATTTTGAAAAGTAGGAGTCGTGAGAGTAGGATATTTGAATCCAGCGTGGTCGATTTACTCTGGATACAAATTTTCACCATCTCTGATGAACGCTGAAGATCGCTACACTATGTGGGATCACACCTTTCTCAGGTGTGGTCTCACCGGAAGTCGTCAATTTTGAAAAGTAGGAGTCATGAGAGTAGGATATTTGAATCCAGCGTGGTCGATTTACCCTGGATACAAATTTTCACCATCTCAGATGAAAGCTGAAGATCGCTACACTATATGGGATCACACCTTTCTCAGGTGTGGTCTCACCGGAAGTCGTCAATTTTGAAAAGTAGGAGTCATGAGAGTAGGATATTTGAATCCAGCGTGGTCGATTTACCCTGGATACAAATTTTCACCATCTCAGATGAACGCTGAAGATCGCTACACTATGTGGGATCACACCTTTCTCAGGTGTGGTCTCACCGGAAGTTGTCATATTTGAAAAGTAGGAGTCATGAGAGTAGGATATTTGAATCCAGCGTGGTCGATTTACCCTGGATACAAATTTTCACCATCTCTGATGAACGCTGAAGATCGCTACACTATGTGGGATCACACCTTTCTCAGGTGTGGTCTCACCGGAAGTCGTCAATTTTGAAAAGTAGGAGTCATGAGAGTAGGATATTTGAATCCAGCGTGGTCGATTTACCCTGGATACAAATTTTCACCATCTCTGATGAACGCTGAAGATCGCTACACTATGTGGGATCACACCTTTCTCAGGTGTGGTCTCACCGGAAGTCGTCAATTTTGAAAAGTAGGAGTCATGAGAGTAGGATATTTGAATCCAGCGTGGTCGATTTACCCTGGATACAAATTTTCACCATCTCAGATGAAAGCTGAAGATCGCTACACTATATGGGATCACACCTTTCTCAGGTGTGGTCTCACCGGAAGTCGTCAATTTTGAAAAGTAGGAGTCATGAGAGTAGGATATTTGAATCCAGCGTGGTTGACTTACCCTGGATACTATTTTTCACCATCTCAGATGAACGCTGAAGATCGCTACACTATATGGGATCACACCTTTCTCAGGTGTGGTCTCACCGGAAGTCGTCATATTTGAAAAGTAGGAGTCATGAGAGTAGGATATTTGAATCCAGCGTGGTCGATTTACCCTGGATACAAATTTTCACCATCTCAGATGAACGCTGAAGATCGCTACACTATATGGGATCACACCTTTCTCAGGTGTGGTCTCACCGGAAGTCGTCAATTTTGAAAAGTAGGAGTCATGAGAGTAGGATATTTGAATCCAGCGTGGTCGATTTACCCTGGATACAAATTTTCACCATCTCAGATGAAAGCTGAAGATCGCTACACTATATGGGATCACACCTTTCTCAGGTGTGGTCTCACCGGAAGTCGTCATATTTGAAAAGTAGGAGTCATGAGAGTAGGATATTTGAATCCAGCGTGGTCGATTTACCCTGGATACAAATTTTCACCATCTCAGATGAACGCTGAAGATCGCTACACTATGTGGGATCACACCTTTCTCAGGTGTGGTCTCACCGGAAGTTGTCATATTTGAAAAGTAGGAGTCATGAGAGTAGGATATTTGAATCCAGCGTGGTCGATTTACCCTGGATACAAATTTTCACCATCTCAGATGAACGCTGAAGATCGCTACACTATACGGGATCACACCCTTCTCAGGTGTGGTCTCACCGGAAGTCGTCAATTTTGAAAAGTAGGAGTCATGAGAGTAGGATATTTGAATCCAGCGTGGTCGATTTACCCTGGATACAAATTTTCACCATCTCAGATGAACGCTGAAGATCGCTACACTATACGGGATCACACCCTTCTCAGGTGTGGTCTCACCGGAAGTCGTCAATTTTGAAAAGTAGGAGTCATGAGAGTAGGATATTTGAATCCAGCGTGGTCGATTTACCCTGGATACAAATTTTCACCATCTCAGATGAAAGCTGAAGATCGCTACACTATATGGGATCACACCTTTCTCAGGTGTGGTCTCACCGGAAGTCGTCAATTTTGAAAAGTAGGAGTCATGAGAGTAGGATATTTGAATCCAGCGTGGTCGATTTACCCTGGATACAAATTTTCACCATCTCAGATGAAAGCTGAAGATCGCTACACTATATGGGATCACACCTTTCTCAGGTGTGGTCTCACCGGAAGTCGTCAATTTTGAAAAGTAGGAGTCATGAGAGTAGGATATTTGAATCCAGCGTGGTCGATTTACCCTGGATACAAATTTTCACCATCTCTGATGAACGCTGAAGATCGCTACACTATGTGGGATCACACCTTTCTCAGGTGTGGTCTCACCGGAAGTCGTCAATTTTGAAAAGTAGGAGTCATGAGAGTAGGATATTTGAATCCAGCGTGGTCGATTTACCCTGGATACTATTTTTCACCATCTCAGATGAACGCTGAAGATCGCTACACTATATGGGATCACACCTTTCTCAGGTGTGGTCTCACCGGAAGTCGTCAATTTTGAAAAGTAGGAGTCATGAGAGTAGGATATTTGAATCCAGCGTGGTCGATTTACCCTGGATACAAATTTTCACCATCTCAGATGAACGCTGAAGATCGCTACACTATGTGGGATCACACCTTTCTCAGGTGTGGTCTCACCGGAAGTCGTCAATTTTGAAAAGTAGGAGTCATGAGAGTAGGATATTTGAATCCAGCGTGGTCGATTTACCCTGGATACAAATTTTCACCATCTCAGATGAAAGCTGAAGATCGCTACACTATATGGGATCACACCTTTCTCAGGTGTGGTCTCACCGGAAGTCGTCATATTTGAAAAGTAGGAGTCATGAGAGTAGGATATTTGAATCCAGCGTGGTCGATTTACCCTGGATACAAATTTTCACCATCTCAGATGAACGCTGAAGATCGCTACACTATGTGGGATCACACCTTTCTCAGGTGTGGTCTCACCGGAAGTCGTCAATTTTGAAAAGTAGGAGTCATGAGAGTAGGATATTTGAATCCAGCGTGGTCGATTTACCCTGGATACAAATTTTCACCATCTCAGATGAAAGCTGAAGATCGCTACACTATATGGGATCACACCTTTCTCAGGTGTGGTCTCACCGGAAGTCGTCATATTTGAAAAGTAGGAGTCATGAGAGTAGGATATTTGAATCCAGCGTGGTCGATTTACCCTGGATACAAATTTTCACCATCTCAGATGAACGCTGAAGATCGCTACACTATGTGGGATCACACCTTTCTCAGGTGTGGTCTCACCGGAAGTCGTCAATTTTGAAAAGTAGGAGTCATGAGAGTAGGATATTTGAATCCAGCGTGGTCGATTTACCCTGGATACAAATTTTCACCATCTCAGATGAAAGCTGAAGATCGCTACACTATATGGGATCACACCTTTCTCAGGTGTGGTCTCACCGGAAGTCGTCAATTTTGAAAAGTAGGAGTCATGAGAGTAGGATATTTGAATCCAGCGTGGTTGATTTACCCTGGATACTATTTTTCACCATCTCAGATGAACGCTGAAGATCGCTACACTATGTGGGATCACACCTTTCTCAGGTGTGGTCTCACCGGAAGTCGTCAATTTTGAAAAGTAGGAGTCATGAGAGTAGGATATTTGAATCCAGCGTGGTCGATTTACCCTGGATACAAATTTTCACCATCTCTGATGAACGCTGAAGATCGCTACACTATGTGGGATCACACCTTTCTCAGGTGTGGTCTCACCGGAAGTCGTCAATTTTGAAAAGTAGGAGTCATGAGAATAGGATATTTGAATCCAGCGTGGTCGATTTACCCTGGATACAAATTTTCACCATCTCAGATGAACGCTGAAGATCGCTACACTATGTGGGATCACACCTTTCTCAGGTGTGGTCTCACCGGAAGTCGTCAATTTTGAAAAGTAGGAGTCATGAGAGTAGGATATTTGAATCCAGCGTGGTCGATTTACCCTGGATACAAATTTTCACCATCTCAGATGAACGCTGAAGATCGCTACACTATACGGGATCACACCTTTCTCAGGTGTGGTCTCACCGGAAGTCGTCAATTTTGAAAAGTAGGAGTCATGAGAGTAGGATATTTGAATCCAGCGTGGTCGATTTACCCTGGATACAAATTTTCACCATCTCAGATGAACGCTGAAGATCGCTACACTATACGGGATCACACCCTTCTCAGGTGTGGTCTCACCGGAAGTCGTCAATTTTGAAAAGTAGGAGTCATGAGAGTAGGATATTTGAATCCAGCGTGGTCGATTTACCCTGGATACAAATTTTCACCATCTCAGATGAACGCTGAAGATCGCTACACTATATGGGATCACACCTTTCTCAGGTGTGGTCTCACTGGAAGTCGTCATATTTGAAAAGTAGGAGTCATGAGAGTAGGATATTTGAATCCAGCGTGGTCGATTTACCCTGGATACAAATTTTCACCATCTCAGATGAACGCTGAAGATCGCTACACTATACGGGATCACACCCTTCTCAGGTGTGGTCTCAACGGAAGTCGTCATATTTGAAAAGTAGGAGTCATGAGAGTAGGATATTTGAATCCAGCGTGGTCGATTTACCCTGGATACAAATTTTCACCATCTCAGATGAACGCTGAAGATCGCTACACTATGTGGGATCACACCTTTCTCAGGTGTGGTCTCACCGGAAGTCGTCAATTTTGAAAAGTAGGAGTCGTGAGAGTAGGATATTTGAATCCAGCGTGGTCGATTTACTCTGGATACAAATTTTCACCATCTCAGATGAACGCTGAAGATCGCTACACTATACGGGATCACACCCTTCTCAGGTGTGGTCTCACCGGAAGTCGTCAATTTTGAAAAGTAGGAGTCATGAGAGTAGGATATTTGAATCCAGCGTGGTCGATTTACCCTGGATACAAATTTTCACCATCTCAGATGAACGCTGAAGATCGCTACACTATGTGGGATCACACCTTTCTCAGGTGTGGTCTCACCGGAAGTTGTCATATTTGAAAAGTAGGAGTCATGAGAGTAGGATATTTGAATCCAGCGTGGTCGATTTACCCTGGATACAAATTTTCACCATCTCAGATGAACGCTGAAGATCGCTACACTATGTGGGATCACACCTTTCTCAGGTGTGGTCTCACCGGAAGTCGTCAATTTTGAAAAGTAGGAGTCGTGAGAGTAGGATATTTGAATCCAGCGTGGTCGATTTACTCTGGATACAAATTTTCACCATCTCAGATGAACGCTGAAGATCGCTACACTATACGGGATCACACCTTTCTCAGGTGTGGTCTCACCGGAAGTCGTCAATTTTGAAAAGTAGGAGTCATGAGAGTAGGATATTTGAATCCAGCGTGGTCGATTTACCCTGGATACAAATTTTCACCATCTCAGATGAAAGCTGAAGATCGCTACACTATATGGGATCACACCTTTCTCAGGTGTGGTCTCACCGGAAGTCGTCAATTTTGAAAAGTAGGAGTCATGAGAGTAGGATATTTGAATCCAGCGTGGTCGATTTACTCTGGATACAAATTTTCACCATCTCAGATGAACGCTGAAGATCGCTACACTATACGGGATCACACCTTTCTCAGGTGTGGTCTCACCGGAAGTCGTCAATTTTGAAAAGTAGGAGTCATGAGAGTAGGATATTTGAATCCAGCGTGGTCGATTTACCCTGGATACAAATTTTCACCATCTCAGATGAACGCTGAAGATCGCTACACTATACGGGATCACACCTTTCTCAGGTGTGGTCTCACCGGAAGTCGTCAATTTTGAAAAGTAGGAGTCATGAGAGTAGGATATTTGAATCCAGCGTGGTCGATTTACCCTGGATACAAATTTTCACCATCTCAGATGAACGCTGAAGATCGCTACACTATGTGGGATCACACCTTTCTCAGGTGTGGTCTCACCGGAAGTCGTCATATTTGAAAAGTAGGAGTCATGAGAGTAGGATATTTGAATCCAGCGTGGTCGATTTACCCTGGATACAAATTTTCACCATCTCAGATGAACGCTGAAGATCGCTACACTATACGGGATCACACCCTTCTCAGGTGTGGTCTCACCGGAAGTCGTCAATTTTGAAAAGTAGGAGTCATGAGAGTAGGATATTTGAATCCAGCGTGGTCGATTTACCCTGGATACAAATTTTCACCATCTCAGATGAAAGCTGAAGATCGCTACACTATATGGGATCACACCTTTCTCAGGTGTGGTCTCACCGGAAGTCGTCATATTTGAAAAGTAGGAGTCATGAGAGTAGGATATTTGAATCCAGCGTGGTCGATTTACCCTGGATACAAATTTTCACCATCTCTGATGAACGCTGAAGATCGCTACACTATGTGGGATCACACCTTTCTCAGGTGTGGTCTCACCGGAAGTCGTCAATTTTGAAAAGTAGGAGTCATGAGAATAGGATATTTGAATCCAGCGTGGTCGATTTACCCTGGATACTATTTTTCGCCATCTCAGATGAACGCTGAAGATCGCTACACTATGTGGGATCACACCTTTCTCAGGTGTGGTCTCACCGGAAGTTGTCATATTTGAAAAGTAGGAGTCATGAGAGTAGGATATTTGAATCCAGCGTGGTCGATTTACCCTGGATACAAATTTTCACCATCTCAGATGAACGCTGAAGATCGCTACACTATACGGGATCACACCCTTCTCAGGTGTGGTCTCACCGGAAGTCGTCAATTTTGAAAAGTAGGAGTCATGAGAGTAGGATATTTGAATCCAGCGTGGTCGATTTACCCTGGATACAAATTTTCACCATCTCAGATGAACGCTGAAGATCGCTACACTATGTGGGATCACACCTTTCTCAGGTGTGGTCTCACCGGAAGTCGTCAATTTTGAAAAGTAGGAGTCATGAGAGTAGGATATTTGAATCCAGCGTGGTCGATTTACCCTGGATACAAATTTTCACCATCTCTGATGAACGCTGAAGATCGCTACACTATGTGGGATCACACCTTTCTCAGGTGTGGTCTCACCGGAAGTCGTCAATTTTGAAAAGTAGGAGTCATGAGAGTAGGATATTTGAATCCAGCGTGGTCGATTTACCCTGGATACAAATTTTCACCATCTCAGATGAAAGCTGAAGATCGCTACACTATATGGGATCACACCTTTCTCAGGTGTGGTCTCACCGGAAGTCGTCAATTTTGAAAAGTAGGAGTCATGAGAGTAGGATATTTGAATCCAGCGTGGTCGATTTACTCTGGATACAAATTTTCACCATCTCAGATGAACGCTGAAGATCGCTACACTATACGGGATCACACCTTTCTCAGGTGTGGTCTCACCGGAAGTCGTCAATTTTGAAAAGTAGGAGTCATGAGAGTAGGATATTTGAATCCAGCGTGGTCGATTTACCCTGGATACAAATTTTCACCATCTCAGATGAACGCTGAAGATCGCTACACTATACGGGATCACACCCTTCTCAGGTGTGGTCTCACCGGAAGTCGTCAATTTTGAAAAGTAGGAGTCATGAGAGTAGGATATTTGAATCCAGCGTGGTCGATTTACCCTGGATACAAATTTTCACCATCTCAGATGAACGCTGAAGATCGCTACACTATGTGGGATCACACCTTTCTCAGGTGTGGTCTCTCCGGAAGTCGTCAATTTTGAAAAGTAGGAGTCATGAGAGTAGGATATTTGAATCCAGCGTGGTCGATTTACCCTGGATACAAATTTTCACCATCTCTGATGAACGCTGAAGATCGCTACACTATGTGGGATCACACCTTTCTCAGGTGTGGTCTCTCCGGAAGTCGTCAATTTTGAAAAGTAGGAGTCATGAGAGTAGGATATTTGAATCCAGCGTGGTCGATTTACCCTGGATACAAATTTTCACCATCTCTGATGAACGCTGAAGATCGCTACACTATGTGGGATCACACCTTTCTCAGGTGTGGTCTCACCGGAAGTCGTCAATTTTGAAAAGTAGGAGTCATGAGAGTAGGATATTTGAATCCAGCGTGGTCGATTTACCCTGGATACAAATTTTCACCATCTCAGATGAACGCTGAAGATCGCTACACTATACGGGATCACACCTTTCTCAGGTGTGGTCTCACCGGAAGTCGTCAATTTTGAAAAGTAGGAGTCATGAGAGTAGGATATTTGAATCCAGCGTGGTCGATTTACCCTGGATACAAATTTTCACCATCTCAGATGAACGCTGAAGATCGCTACACTATACGGGATCACACCTTTCTCAGGTGTGGTCTCACCGGAAGTCGTCAATTTTGAAAAGTAGGAGTCATGAGAGTAGGATATTTGAATCCAGCGTGGTCGATTTACCCTGGATACTATTTTTCACCATCTCAGATGAACGCTGAAGATCGCTACACTATACGGGATCACACCTTTCTCAGGTGTGGTCTCACCGGAAGTCGTCAATTTTGAAAAGTAGGAGTCATGAGAGTAGGATATTTGAATCCAGCGTGGTCGATTTACCCTGGATACAAATTTTCACCATCTCAGATGAAAGCTGAAGATCGCTACACTATATGGGATCACACCTTTCTCAGGTGTGGTCTCACCGGAAGTCGTCAATTTTGAAAAGTAGGAGTCATGAGAGTAGGATATTTGAATCCAGCGTGGTCGATTTACCCTGGATACAAATTTTCACCATCTCAGATGAACGCTGAAGATCGCTACACTATGTGGGATCACACCTTTCTCAGGTGTGGTCTCACCGGAAGTTGTCATATTTGAAAAGTAGGAGTCATGAGAGTAGGATATTTGAATCCAGCGTGGTCGATTTACCCTGGATACAAATTTTCACCATCTCAGATGAACGCTGAAGATCGCTACACTATGTGGGATCACACCTTTCTCAGGTGTGGTCTCACCGGAAGTCGTCAATTTTGAAAAGTAGGAGTCATGAGAGTAGGATATTTGAATCCAGCGTGGTCGATTTACTCTGGATACAAATTTTCACCTTCTCAGATGAACGCTGAAGATCGCTACACTATACGGGATCACACCTTTCTCAGGTGTGGTCTCACCGGAAGTCGTCAATTTTGAAAAGTAGGAGTCATGAGAGTAGGATATTTGAATCCAGCGTGGTCGATTTACCCTGGATACAAATTTTCACCATCTCAGATGAACGCTGAAGATCGCTACACTATACGGGATCACACCTTTCTCAGGTGTGGTCTCACCGGAAGTCGTCAATTTTGAAAAGTAGGAGTCATGAGAGTAGGATATTTGAATCCAGCGTGGTCGATTTACCCTGGATACAAATTTTCACCATCTCAGATGAACGCTGAAGATCGCTACACTATACGGGATCACACCTTTCTCAGGTGTGGTCTCACCGGAAGTCGTCAATTTTGAAAAGTAGGAGTCATGAGAGTAGGATATTTGAATCCAGCGTGGTCGATTTACCCTGGATACAAATTTTCACCATCTCAGATGAACGCTGAAGATCGCTACACTATACGGGATCACACCTTTCTCAGGTGTGGTCTCACCGGAAGTCGTCAATTTTGAAAAGTAGGAGTCATGAGAGTAGGATATTTGAATCCAGCGTGGTCGATTTACCCTGGATACAAATTTTCACCATCTCAGATGAACGCTGAAGATCGCTACACTATACGGGATCACACCTTTCTCAGGTGTGGTCTCACCGGAAGTTGTCATATTTGAAAAGTAGGAGTCATGAGAGTAGGATATTTGAATCCAGCGTGGTCGATTTACCCTGGATACTATTTTTCGCCATCTCAGATGAACGCTGAAGATCGCTACACTATGTGGGATCACACCTTTCTCAGGTGTGGTCTCACCGGAAGTCGTCAATTTTGAAAAGTAGGAGTCGTGAGAGTAGGATATTTGAATCCAGCGTGGTCGATTTACTCTGGATACAAATTTTCACCATCTCAGATGAACGCTGAAGATCGCTACACTATACGGGATCACACCTTTCTCAGGTGTGGTCTCACCGGAAGTCGTCAATTTTGAAAAGTAGGAGTCATGAGAGTAGGATATTTGAATCCAGCGTGGTCGATTTACCCTGGATACAAATTTTCACCATCTCAGATGAACGCTGAAGATCGCTACACTATGTGGGATCACACCTTTCTCAGGTGTGGTCTCACCGGAAGTCGTCAATTTTGAAAAGTAGGAGTCGTGAGAGTAGGATATTTGAATCCAGCGTGGTCGATTTACCCTGGATACAAATTTTCACCATCTCAGATGAACGCTGAAGATCGCTACACTATACGGGATCACACCTTTCTCAGGTGTGGTCTCACCGGAAGTCGTCAATTTTGAAAAGTAGGAGTCATGAGAGTAGGATATTTGAATCCAGCGTGGTCGATTTACCCTGGATACAAATTTTCACCATCTCAGATGAACGCTGAAGATCGCTACACTATACGGGATCACACCCTTCTCAGGTGTGGTCTCACCGGAAGTCGTCAATTTTGAAAAGTAGGAGTCATGAGAGTAGGATATTTGAATCCAGCGTGGTCGATTTACCCTGGATACAAATTTTCACCATCTCAGATGAAAGCTGAAGATCGCTACACTATATGGGATCACACCTTTCTCAGGTGTGGTCTCACCGGAAGTCGTCAATTTTGAAAAGTAGGAGTCATGAGAGTAGGATATTTGAATCCAGCGTGGTCGATTTACCCTGGATACAAATTTTCACCATCTCAGATGAACGCTGAAGATCGCTACACTATGTGGGATCACACCTTTCTCAGGTGTGGTCTCACCGGAAGTCGTCATATTTGAAAAGTAGGAGTCATGAGAGTAGGATATTTGAATCCAGCGTGGTCGATTTACCCTGGATACAAATTTTCACCATCTCAGATGAACGCTGAAGATCGCTACACTATACGGGATCACACCCTTCTCAGGTGTGGTCTCACCGGAAGTCGTCAATTTTGAAAAGTAGGAGTCATGAGAGTAGGATATTTGAATCCAGCGTGGTCGATTTACCCTGGATACAAATTTTCACCATCTCAGATGAACGCTGAAGATCGCTACACTATACGGGATCACACCCTTCTCAGGTGTGGTCTCACCGGAAGTCGTCAATTTTGAAAAGTAGGAGTCATGAGAGTAGGATATTTGAATCCAGCGTGGTCGATTTACCCTGGATACAAATTTTCACCATCTCAGATGAACGCTGAAGATCGCTACACTATGTGGGATCACACCTTTCTCAGGTGTGGTCTCACCGGAAGTTGTCATATTTGAAAAGTAGGAGTCATGAGAGTAGGATATTTGAATCCAGCGTGGTCGATTTACCCTGGATACAAATTTTCACCATCTCTGATGAACGCTGAAGATCGCTACACTATGTGGGATCACACCTTTCTCAGGTGTGGTCTCACCGGAAGTCGTCAATTTTGAAAAGTAGGAGTCATGAGAGTAGGATATTTGAATCCAGCGTGGTCGATTTACCCTGGATACTATTTTTCACCATCTCAGATGAACGCTGAAGATCGCTACACTATACGGGATCACACCTTTCTCAGGTGTGGTCTCACCGGAAGTCGTCAATTTTGAAAAGTAGGAGTCATGAGAGTAGGATATTTGAATCCAGCGTGGTCGATTTACCCTGGATACAAATTTTCACCATCTCAGATGAACGCTGAAGATCGCTACACTATGTGGGATCACACCTTTCTCAGGTGTGGTCTCACCGGAAGTCGTCAATTTTGAAAAGTAGGAGTCATGAGAGTAGGATATTTGAATCCAGCGTGGTCGATTTACCCTGGATACAAATTTTCACCATCTCAGATGAACGCTGAAGATCGCTACACTATGTGGGATCACACCTTTCTCAGGTGTGGTCTCACCGGAAGTTGTCATATTTGAAAAGTAGGAGTCATGAGAGTAGGATATTTGAATCCAGCGTGGTCGATTTACCCTGGATACAAATTTTCACCATCTCAGATGAACGCTGAAGATCGCTACACTATACGGGATCACACCCTTCTCAGGTGTGGTCTCACCGGAAGTCGTCAATTTTGAAAAGTAGGAGTCATGAGAGTAGGATATTTGAATCCAGCGTGGTCGATTTACCCTGGATACAAATTTTCACCATCTCAGATGAACGCTGAAGATCGCTACACTATGTGGGATCACACCTTTCTCAGGTGTGGTCTCACCGGAAGTTGTCATATTTGAAAAGTAGGAGTCATGAGAGTAGGATATTTGAATCCAGCGTGGTCGATTTACCCTGGATACAAATTTTCACCATCTCAGATGAACGCTGAAGATCGCTACACTATACGGGATCACACCTTTCTCAGGTGTGGTCTCACCGGAAGTCGTCAATTTTGAAAAGTAGGAGTCATGAGAGTAGGATATTTGAATCCAGCGTGGTCGATTTACCCTGGATACAAATTTTCACCATCTCAGATGAACGCTGAAGATCGCTACACTATGTGGGATCACACCTTTCTCAGGTGTGGTCTCACCGGAAGTTGTCATATTTGAAAAGTAGGAGTCATGAGAGTAGGATATTTGAATCCAGCGTGGTCGATTTACCCTGGATACAAATTTTCACCATCTCAGATGAACGCTGAAGATCGCTACACTATATGGGATCACACCTTTCTCAGGTGTGGTCTCACCGGAAGTCGTCAATTTTGAAAAGTAGGAGTCATGAGAGTAGGATATTTGAATCCAGCGTGGTCGATTTACCCTGGATACAAATTTTCACCATCTCAGATGAACGCTGAAGATCGCTACACTATGTGGGATCACACCTTTCTCAGGTGTGGTCTCACCGGAAGTCGTCAATTTTGAAAAGTAGGAGTCGTGAGAGTAGGATATTTGAATCCAGCGTGGTCGATTTACTCTGGATACAAATTTTCACCATCTCAGATGAACGCTGAAGATCGCTACACTATACGGGATCACACCTTTCTCAGGTGTGGTCTCACCGGAAGTCGTCAATTTTGAAAAGTAGGAGTCATGAGAGTAGGATATTTGAATCCAGCGTGGTCGATTTACCCTGGATACAAATTTTCACCATCTCAGATGAACGCTGAAGATCGCTACACTATACGGGATCACACCTTTCTCAGGTGTGGTCTCACCGGAAGTCGTCAATTTTGAAAAGTAGGAGTCATGAGAGTAGGATATTTGAATCCAGCGTGGTCGATTTACCCTGGATACTATTTTTCGCCATCTCAGATGAACGCTGAAGATCGCTACACTATGTGGGATCACACCTTTCTCAGGTGTGGTCTCACCGGAAGTCGTCAATTTTGAAAAGTAGGAGTCATGAGAGTAGGATATTTGAATCCAGCGTGGTCGATTTACCCTGGATACAAATTTTCACCATCTCAGATGAACGCTGAAGATCGCTACACTATACGGGATCACACCCTTCTCAGGTGTGGTCTCAACGGAAGTCGTCATATTTGAAAAGTAGGAGTCATGAGAGTAGGATATTTGAATCCAGCGTGGTCGATTTACCCTGGATTCAAATTTTCACCATCTCAGATGAACGCTGAAGATCGCTACACTATACGGGATCACACCCTTCTCAGGTGTGGTCTCACCGGAAGTCGTCAATTTTGAAAAGTAGGAGTCATGAGAGTAGGATATTTGAATCCAGCGTGGTCGATTTACCCTGGATACAAATTTTCACCATCTCAGATGAAAGCTGAAGATCGCTACACTATATGGGATCACACCTTTCTCAGGTGTGGTCTCACCGGAAGTCGTCAATTTTGAAAAGTAGGAGTCATGAGAGTAGGATATTTGAATCCAGCGTGGTCGATTTACCCTGGATACAAATTTTCACCATCTCTGATGAACGCTGAAGATCGCTACACTATGTGGGATCACACCTTTCTCAGGTGTGGTCTCACCGGAAGTCGTCAATTTTGAAAAGTAGGAGTCATGAGAGTAGGATATTTGAATCCAGCGTGGTCGATTTACCCTGGATACAAATTTTCACCATCTCAGATGAACGCTGAAGATCGCTACACTATGTGGGATCACACCTTTCTCAGGTGTGGTCTCACCGGAAGTTGTCATATTTGAAAAGTAGGAGTCATGAGAGTAGGATATTTGAATCCAGCGTGGTCGATTTACCCTGGATACAAATTTTCACCATCTCTGATGAACGCTGAAGATCGCTACACTATGTGGGATCACACCTTTCTCAGGTGTGGTCTCACCGGAAGTCGTCAATTTTGAAAAGTAGGAGTCGTGAGAGTAGGATATTTGAATCCAGCGTGGTCGATTTACTCTGGATACAAATTTTCACCATCTCAGATGAACGCTGAAGATCGCTACACTATACGGGATCACACCTTTCTCAGGTGTGGTCTCACCGGAAGTCGTCAATTTTGAAAAGTAGGAGTCATGAGAGTAGGATATTTGAATCCAGCGTGGTCGATTTACCCTGGATACAAATTTTCACCATCTCAGATGAACGCTGAAGATCGCTACACTATACGGGATCACACCCTTCTCAGGTGTGGTCTCACCGGAAGTCGTCAATTTTGAAAAGTAGGAGTCATGAGAGTAGGATATTTGAATCCAGCGTGGTCGATTTACCCTGGATACAAATTTTCACCATCTCAGATGAACGCTGAAGATCGCTACACTATACGGGATCACACCCTTCTCAGGTGTGGTCTCACCGGAAGTCGTCATATTTGAAAAGTAGGAGTCATGAGAGTAGGATATTTGAATCCAGCGTGGTCGATTTACCCTGGATACAAATTTTCACCATCTCAGATGAACGCTGAAGATCGCTACACTATACGGGATCACACCTTTCTCAGGTGTGGTCTCACCGGAAGTCGTCATATTTGAAAAGTAGGAGTCATGAGAGTAGGATATTTGAATCCAGCGTGGTCGATTTACCCTGGATACAAATTTTCACCATCTCAGATGAACGCTGAAGATCGCTACACTATATGGGATCACACCTTTCTCAGGTGTGGTCTCACCGGAAGTCGTCAATTTTGAAAAGTAGGAGTCATGAGAGTAGGATATTTGAATCCAGCGTGGTTGATTTACCCTGGATACTATTTTTCACCATCTCAGATGAACGCTGAAGATCGCTACACTATGTGGGATCACACCTTTCTCAGGTGTGGTCTCACCGGAAGTTGTCATATTTGAAAAGTAGGAGTCATGAGAATAGGATATTTGAATCCAGCGTGGTCGATTTACCCTGGATACTATTTTTCGCCATCTCAGATGAACGCTGAAGATCGCTACACTATGTGGGATCACACCTTTCTCAGGTGTGGTCTCACCGGAAGTCGTCAATTTTGAAAAGTAGGAGTCATGAGAGTAGGATATTTGAATCCAGCGTGGTCGATTTACTCTGGATACAAATTTTCACCATCTCAGATGAACGCTGAAGATCGCTACACTATACGGGATCACACCTTTCTCAGGTGTGGTCTCACCGGAAGTCGTCAATTTTGAAAAGTAGGAGTCATGAGAGTAGGATATTTGAATCCAGCGTGGTCGATTTACCCTGGATACAAATTTTCACCATCTCAGATGAACGCTGAAGATCGCTACACTATACGGGATCACACCCTTCTCAGGTGTGGTCTCACCGGAAGTCGTCAATTTTGAAAAGTAGGAGTCATGAGAGTAGGATATTTGAATCCAGCGTGGTCGATTTACCCTGGATACAAATTTTCACCATCTCAGATGAACGCTGAAGATCGCTACACTATACGGGATCACACCTTTCTCAGGTGTGGTCTCACCGGAAGTCGTCAATTTTGAAAAGTAGGAGTCATGAGAGTAGGATATTTGAATCCAGCGTGGTCGACGTAGATCAGCCCTCACGATGTTCAAATGTTCTTGGATCTTGAACAGCGTCGATAGAGATTTGAAGGGGAGAATGAGGTGTATCCAAATATTTTCGGTCCTTTGAATCGTCCCCGACACTTCGATGTAAAATACAAAAGTAGGATTTTCGGGTAACGCTATCAGATAGAGGGAGTGTTGCGCCTTCGAAATTTGGACTTTCGAAATTTTCGCCATTTTGCCTATATCATATTTGATAAAAAAAGACACGCATAGACTGTAAAACAGTGAAATTCTAGTGGTTTCAGCGCGGGCAGGTGCGGAGCGGAGGCTAAACACAGCGAAAGAGCAGAGGCCGGCGGAGGCAGCAGCATCGCGCGCTCCGCACGAGCTTTGAATGATCAGAATTTTTACAGAGGATACTCAGGGGAGAAAGCCCGCTAATTTAATCTCTGTGCGTAAGGTATCCTTCATTTTTCCTCACCGCAAGCACGGAGCGCTCGTGACGGGTGGACTATGAAACTTTTTATCTCGCGACACGCGCGGCACGGACAGGAAGCAACTACATAAGAAACCCCGGTAGAGCCAAAATGACCAGGTCTATGAAAGATGTCCAAAGGCATCGTCCAATATCAGGGGTAAAATTTCGTACTATTGTCAGATCTCGATCAAATTAGGGAGAAACTACAGGGAAAAAGTCGGCCCCACCCACAATACTCAAAAGCCTACATAACGGCGATCACCGCCTCGAAAAGGGGACCAAGAGCTCTGCTATACCCTATTTTGTCTATGAGCATCGCCACTTAAAGGCAGTGGTCGCGCTCAAATATGCTCGTCTTCTTTTTCTCTCCGAACCCTTTCTGCATAGAGTAGTAGGACCTATAAGAAAAAATCGCGAAAAACGCTGTTCTAGGCCAAATTTGAAGCCTGAACTTCCTTGTCTTTTTGATGGTGGACGAGTCCACTTTCACATCGTCGGCATCGATGATCTCTAATATCAAGAACATCAGCTGGCTTGAAATCGAATTTCAATCAATGAAACTTCGGATTTATGTACACATCTAGTCAAAAACATTGACTAAAGTGCTAGCTTTCATTGTTCAACTGTTTTATTAGGTAAATTTGCATTTATTTCTTCCTCTGAGTGTCGATGATTTTCGACTGCTTGGCATGAGACTGTGATCTTTCTGTGCACGTGTGCACGAACTGGAAGTTCAGGGTCTTAATAACTCTAATTGTAGCCCGTTTTTCACCGCGCTACCTTCATAGTTTTTGAGCTGTTTTTCATCTGAGCTGATTTTTGTAGTTTTTTTCTATAACGTTTTTCATCGTGACCATTGCCTTTAAATTAATTTTTCAATTTGCAATGATTTTGATCCCCTATTCGGAGCAAAACGCTTGATTATGCGTTTGGGGTATTGGGGGGGGCCGACTTTATACCTGGATTTTCTCACTCATCTGATCGAAATCAGATCTTGCGCTTGTCAGGGTTGCTATACACGGTGGGCGGACTACAATATCAAATTCTACCCCTGATGTTGGACTGCGCCTTTAAAGGCAGCAGACACGCTCAGAAAAGTTGTTGAGATAACTACGCTGTTGGAGTCGCATGGCCCCTAGTAGAAGGCTCGCGTTGTTAGAAGCGTCAAAAACGAGTTAAAACTACTAAATTCGAGCAATGAATGTCGAAAAATTTCTGCAACCCCGCCCCTAGGCTTCGATAACCCCGCCCCAAAATACAAACTCGTCCGGACTGATCGTTCTAATACGGCCCCTTCAGCTACTTTTTGAAGCTTCCAACGAGGTGAACGTTCTAGTACAGGTTGTAAGAGTAGATCGGCTTCTTTAGCTCAACCGTTTTGTTGCTAATATTCGCTGTTTCAGGCGCGTTCGGTAAAACTCGTCCACTTTAACCCTATAACAAAAGCAACCGTTATTAATTTATTTGTACACAGTTTTCGTTGGTTTTTCGTTAGTTCCCCATACCACCAGCCCCGAACCCTCGATTTATGGCATAAAATTGATATCATTTTTGAGCGTGTCTGCTGCCTTTAAGCAGCGCGCAGCCGCACTTCTAACCCAGGCCAAGGGCGCCTGAGTGATATAAATTTAGATAGTTAGAAAAGTTGAGTATTCTGATATTCGATTCAACCAGAAATTCCTATTTCTGATTTTTTTCGAATGTTGGTCTCGCTCGAGAATTTCGATATTTGCTTTTTCAAACCTTCGATTCGTTCAGAAATTTGAATCAGTCAGGTTCTGGAGTATTCGGTTTGGTCGGAGAGCTTGAATATTCGATTTTCCGAGTATTCGGCCAATTATTTGTCTCTAAATTCAAATTTGGATATTGAGAAAGAATGTGCAGAAAGTATCCGGGATCTTTTCGGAAATATATCGAAAAATACTAATTTCCTATTCGAATGTATTTGAATATTCGAATGTATTTTCCAAGTATTCATTTGCCTCAAATAGAAGACAGGTTTTCTGAAACAATCGTTCAGTCAAAAAAAGAGAGACCTTGCCCGAATTCATTCACTCATTCCGAGCAGGGATGAGCGGAGTTCCGCGTTTCGCGTTCCGAAAACCGCAGTTCCGCGCGTTTTTGGCATTCCGCGTTCCGCATTCCGAAAACCGCAGAAAACGCTGCGGAATGCGAAAATATTGGGTCATATGGGAGGAAAAACATGATTCCTGAATTTTTCCGCGTTTCGCGTTTTGAAAACCACATTTCCGCGCATTTTCAGCCGTTTCGCGCCCGATTTCCGGAATTCGATGAAAAATTCAGTTCCGAAACCCGAAAATCGATTTCCGAAACTTCATATTTTTGTTCCGCTCATCCCTGTTTCCGAGATTTCAAAAACGCTGTATTCGGGTATTAATTTCATCCGAAAATTTCATGAACTCACCTTTGGGTCCCGCCCACTTCCTACGGCGTCCAATGCAGTCTCATTTGGGTCCCGCACGCTTTCTACGGCGTCCAGTGCACTCTCGTTTGGGTCCCGCACACTTTATACGGCGTCCGGCGGACGCCCACTTGCGTCCCGCACACTTTCTACGGCGTCCGGCGCACAAAAAGAACGGTCTTCCTACGTTTACTCTGGACCCTGATACTGAGATCAGGGGGTTGCGCGATGGCGAATCAAAGCGAAATCTGGTGAGCGCTTCGCGCTCACCACAATTCTCAGAAACGGACAATTGACCTAAACGAAAGCAAATATGTTTTAGATTTCCCGGATTAACGGAATACACGAGAGGCGAAAAACATGAAACCTACAATGAAGCGAGAAGCAAAACAATAAAAAATCACGACGAAATTGATTATCCAAAAAAGAATGCTTCAAGACTCCACATATACCCGGTGTTAGAAAAAATACTCATAGTAATATCCCAAGAGACGATAAAATAGTTGAATACTACAAAAATCTCTAGAACACTATTTGAGTAATAATTCCAGTCAGTACAAGGCCTGATGTGCGCGTTAGCACACAAAACAGTTGTGCTTCACGAAAGACAAAAAAACAAATGCAGGTTCTTCAATTGCGCAACCGACTGAATATTTGGTTGAGCATTCGGACGGAAATTTGGACGATCAATCGTCACCGGCGGTAAGATGTGTTGCCTTGTAAACTTGCTGTGAACCTGGTATCGACAGGTCGATAGCAGGTCTATAACAGGTCCATGTTATTCTCCCGCAAGAACCTGCTATCCCCGGCTGCTCGAGAAACAGATGCTTCAACCTGCTGTCGACATTTGGGCTGGGATTCATGAACGGCAAACCATGGGCTACAGTTGGGTTTGCGATGGAAATATCACGCAATCTTTGGAGGCAAACCCAACTGTAGCCCATGGTTTGCGTTCATGAATCCCAGCCTTGAGTTTGCCTGAGATAGTGTCTGGCTTTTTGGTAACATATCTCTCTCGCTTCTAACTGGGGCCGAATACATGAACGCGTGGGGTTGGGGTCGGCACTTTCGATTATTACCCTCTGCGCGCTAACCAATCGTGCCCACGTTCAACCAGGGCCAAGTGGGATTGCAAAATTTCGCAACGGTGAGTGGGGGGGGGGGCGCAAAAATTTTAGCCCTGGAATGAAGGTTAGGGGGGATCCCAAAAACTTCGGGCCATGAATGAAATTTCGGTGAAGATATCCCGAAAATTCTCAATATTTTCCGTCACCAAAGGGACTTATCGTAGCTTCGCCCAGGTTTTAGACGCTAGAGCTCCACTACTGAATAGATTTCTGACGTCTTACAGTTTCGGTAATCAAATATACTTTGCCCAAAATTTACGATTTGGGGAGGGGGGTCGCAAAAACTGGGTTTTAAGAAAAAATCGAGGGGGCCGCTTCGCTTTTGAAAAATTACGGAACGCACCGCTTGAAAAATTCGTCCAAGCCAGTTAACAAGGGCAGGATCACTGTATTCCGTGGTCATTACAAATGAAATATGCGTATCTAAGATTAAATTTCGACCTAGAATTCGAATTTTAACATTGCAGCTGCGAAACGTTTCCCAGAACGGAGTTATATGTGTTTTTAGCGCTTCACGTGTAGACGCATTATAACGTGTAATCCATGCGTATTCGTCGCCTCCTGAGATACACCGATGTGATTTATGTACCACAAAGAATCCCATCCCGCAACACATTGTCGGATGATTCCTGGTGTAGAAATCACATGGGTATATCTCAAGAAGCGATTATTGATGACTTATGGATTACAGGTGGTGATGCGTCTACGAGTGATGCGCTAAAAATGCATACGACTCCGTGCACAGAAGCGTTTCGCAGCTGCAGTGTAAAAACTCGAATTCTACGTCGACAATTGATTCTAGAAATGCTTAATTCATTCGCAATGGCCACGGCACGCAACGATTCTTCCCTTGTAAGAGGCTGGGCCAAACGAAACATTGCTCTGCTACGATATCGTTTGCCCTCGAGGGTAATCATCAGAGGTGATGACGCCTTTACCCATACAACAACCACACACGTTCATGAATCCGGCCCATGATGGTCCCATTATACTCAGAAGTTTAGTAGCGGATCATTGGAATATGACGACACTCCCAGCCAGGCTATTCGAGGCGCACGATTTCGCGAACACAGCAAAGGTAGTGAAATTCGGTCAATAATGGAAGGCGACCAAAATTTTCAAAAGTTTTTACGATTCCCTCGCCCAATTTTCATTTTCAGGCCGATGCAGGGGTGAGCAGGTCGCGCCTCGGCGCAACGTGGGTCATAAAAATTTGGGGAAAAAAGGGGGGCTCGTAGATTTTTTGGAGTAAAAAGGGAACTTTCTCCGGACTCTTTGGGGAGCTAAAATGGAGTAGTAATAACCGCCAGGGGTTGTGCGGTAAGCCGAATACCGATTTGATGTCTGTTTGTTGAGGGGGGGGGGTCGTAAATGTCGCATCATGCGGAACGTGATATTCGTGCTCGGACCACTTGGTCCCGGCACGATTTACCTTTCTCCCAGCGCGATGATCACGTGTCGCATGACGCAACAGCTGTAGTCCAGAATCGCGGACCGGACTTTGGCCCCGAGAAGCACAGTATGATTGCTGTTGCGACTCTTCCTCCCCCCCCCACCAGTTCGTGGCGGAGGTTTGCGATCAGTTTTCCCAATGGGTATTTTCAGTTGCTCACTATTTATTGGCGGCTTTGTGTTTTTTTTTACTCTCCTGAGCCTGCTTCCCTAAAATGCGTAGTTACGGTCCCTTCGGGCGTCGTTGCAGCCTGAAAAAATGGGCTTGGCCAAGTGCTATGCCACAGTGCCCCCTCGCTGCGATAGCACCATTTTTCTATATCTAGCTCAGCATGGGCGGTTTTGCTTCTCTCTAGTGAGGGTAGTTTATGGAAGCGCTAAGTTACGGCCCCATGGAACATTGCCGATGACACTGGTAGGTCCCCAAAAACTATTGTGCTACTTCGACATTTGCGATTTCTCAAGTGATTGGGTCGCCTGCTGTTGACAAGCAGGTCGGAATAACTCGCAGTTGTGTCACCCTGTGATGAGCTGCTCGACAACGAAAAAGTAGTATGCGCACTCGCTCTTTCGTCTCCAACCCTCGGGACGAGTTTTCATGGGCGTAGCCGGTGGAACTCCTACAAATTAGGGTAATCACCTAGGACCCAACGCGCATTCGGAAGTATTTCAATGACGATTGCATTCAAATCAACTCTTATCTCTGAGGATGTGGGGTTGGAGCTGATGGAAGGAGCTTTCTGGAGCGTGCTAAATAACGTTGTGGTCGCACAGCGTCTTCTCAATTCTCTCATGGATTAAAAGCACAAGTGCTCGAATTCCTGACATTAATCGCGAAGATCAACAGTGGACGTTTTTTGTTCGCTTGTAGCTCTCCAACAGCAACAAATTTTGAATTTTACCATCGTGAAGAACAGGCTGAGAACGGTTGTGCTTACTACAAATTTTCGTTTACCTAAAGTTTAACGTTCTCTCCAAGGTTGAAGTAAAATTTTGAAGAAGTAGATATTATTATGCCATAGAAAGCAGCTCCGTTGCGTGCCCAGACTAGCGTGTATGCTCTTTGGGATGTCTTCCAGGATCGGAATCTGTGAAAAGTTTCAACTATGGCAACTTTGTGCTAGCTAACGCGATTGCTTTCATATAAGTCGGGAAATGTTCCCAAACGCGCGTTGGGTCCCGAATAGATTATCCTGGTTGGAACTAGTCCCATGGGTGTATGCATGAAAACTCGTCCTAAGGAATAGAAACGGAGCAGCGAGTAATACGAACGGAGCTCCAGTGGACAATCTGAGTGATAAGTTTAAATTAGCTGCATGTTTTCACCAAGGTTCCTTTTTTTCGTTCCGGTGCTGTGATGGCTCTGCTGACGGTCTTGGAGACGTACCTTCTTAATAACCACGTCAACCGTGCCACTGTCATGCTCAAGGACATCATTCTGGCCATTCACATGCGCAGTAGCTGTGCAATATGTCCCAGACCCGAATAACCAGTTGTACAGCACTCTTTTCAGCTTTATTTCTGTGTTTCAATGGATTACTGTTGCATAAAAGTAATGTTAATGAACAAGATACTGTTGTGTGCTTCTTACTCCCTGCAAAAGGGGTTGTATCCAAGAAGACGAGGGCCCCCGTTTTTCCGAAGGGAATAAGAGGCCTCAACTTGTTAAGGGGCGGGGTTATAACGTCAGATTGTGTTACGGATGCCGGACGTTTGCATTCTGAGCAGAGGGTTCTTCTCTGAAAGAGAGAGCCAAAATCAACAGATTTTTGTTAACAGAAGAAGGAGTCGAAGACTGACGCTTGCCGTCGCAGCAAATGTCACTCTTTGAGCTATGTGCAACAAATTCAGCGTTCAGGAGTGTTTCTAAATAAGTTGAAAGTGGACAGCTGTCCTCGTGCACATGAGCACGTTCGGCAATATGCCTGATTCGACTAAAGGCTTCCAAATAATACTGATACCCATACAGTGAAGTGCGGCAGACATCGCTATGGAGGCGACACTCATTGAGACCGTTGTCGCTAGTATACATTGGATCCGACTCACTCATTTTCGGATATCCATCCGAATGAACCGAAATTTTCATGATTCAAAATCCGATTCACCGAAAAAACGTCAAAATCCGAATGATCCAAAATCCGAATCACCGAAAAAGTGTCAAAATCCGAATGATCCAGAATCCGATTCACCGAAAGAACGTCAAAATCCGAATGATCCAAAATCCGATTAACCGAAAAAACGCCAAAATCCGTTTGATTCAAAATCTGAATCACCGAAATGTGCCATGAGTCGGATAATGATTCGGATACCGAATATCCGAAAAATGTCATGATTCGGATCGGATAATGAGTCGGATATTGGTAGATTCGGCATGTCCTGTGACTCAAACAAGCGTATCTTATGTCACGACTCGACATTCCATTCTGCAGTAGCCATACAGGTGCGTAGTTACCCTCTATAAAACGTCGTAATTCACATCATTCGAGGCGCGAGCGGTGCGCGAGACGCCTCGGCCTCCGTGTGCCCTACGCTCTCTCACTGTCTTTAACCTCCGATCCGCACCAGCACGCGTAGGAACCAAGTGAATTTCGCCCTTTTATAGTCTGTACACTGCAGATATCCAATTCGCGCGCATCGTAAAATTTACGCCGCATTTTCTGCGTATCATCAGCGCAGATTTTGCGCATAATTGGCATTGATTCTCTTGGTTTGAGTTGTCTGTGCGAGTATAGGGCCATTCAGAGTGGCGTCGATGCGAAATTTGTGACGTCGCTCTCCAGAGCGAGAGAAAATGGGCGTGACCATGACTGGTCGCCGAACCATATTTCTGTCTCTGCGTCTCTTACCTCTTCGCCGCCGTTTGATCGATTGGAGAAAAAAGTGAAATAGGGGAAATAATTATTTTTATAGAGAGTTTATGGACAGGTAGTAACAAAGTAACATCAACAATAGAAAGAAACTAAGGCGGGACGGCAGAGACAAAAATGGTCCAAATCGTTTCCACCGCGCGACGTTGCTGTCGTCGCTGCTAGCTCGCGCACTCTGAAAGCGCGGTCGCCTCTCTCGCACGGCACAGTTTGCGCTGCGTAGCACCCCTCACCCCACATCACTCACACCGTCACCGCGACAGCGAGTTTTGCTGCGACGCCACTCTGAAAGGCTCTTAGGGGTATGGTATAGTTTGCCGCTGTCATGACCGACAGGCATGCAATCTAACACTGCGGAACCTGCATGGTATCAACGGCATCGGTCGTCGTAGGCACGATTATCGCGCGTCTGTCGCAGCGACGTGACGCGGAGGGCCGACATACTGCGAATGGGCTGAATCCTGTCGCTGCCACTGTCCCTGTCGCGGCCGAAGCTTGCAACACACTGCGATAGCGACAGGTTAAAAGGGTAGAAGCTCCGCGACCGGCGGTCGCTGTTGCTGTGCAGAGCGACGCGACAGTGTGTCGCAAAAATATACCATACTCCTTATGGCGCATTGAGGGTTCGATTGCCTACCAAAAACCATGTGTATTGATCGAACGGGCAATCCTTTTTCAAGTGGATTAGACAGTAACTCACGGGTATTTACGAATTCGATGTGAAGGATTGATACTCTTTTAGACTAATGCTTTAACATTACTCTCACTTTGAAGAGATTGTGAAAGGTGATCACATCTGTTTGGTTTGCAATTATTCCGAGATAAAGATGATTATCAATGAATTCGTTTATCACAGTAAGGTAGAAACATCTTTTTTCTTGAGGATTTTCACCAGACTATCAATTTTCGATTAACTTTTGAATTAAACCATCTTGTATCCGACCGGATATCCGACCCGGATACTCGGATTCCGACTCACCGAAAAAAGGTCAAAATCCGAGTGATCCAAAATCCGAATAACCGAGAAAACGTGATTTTCGGATTGATCCGAGATCCGACTATCCATTTCGCCTCCCTATCCGAATGGCTCGGATTATCCGATCTTGCTATCTTGAATCTATCCGTTTGAGTCGGATATCCGCGACCTTTGATTTTTGAGTTATCCGAAATCCGAGTATCCGAATTTTTTTGATTCGGATCCAATGTATAGTCGCTAGCTAGCAATATGCCCAGCTCGGTAATGGATCCTAGCACGACACAGGCGCTCGCTGCCATTTCTTGTATAGATTAGATACCTGTGTCGTGCGTGGATCCAATTCCGAGCTGGACATCTTGATGGCCATCTCATGTGCAAACCGCCAGCTATTCACTTCCAGCGGATTTCTTGTTCCCCTCATTTCTGGGAAAAATATTGAATGCCTTCACTTCGTTTATCGAGAAAATAAAAGCTTTTCCGCTTTCTTCAGAGAAAACTCAAGCCCTCTGTGTGATGGAGATCAAAGAAGTCCTCTGTGGAACTCAGACAATGGGGTGGACCGACCGCGGGCGAAAAATCGCGTTTCGTACCTACCGCGTGCCACTATCGTACTGACCGCGGGCAAAAAATGCATTTTGTGCCGAACGCGCGCATTCGCGTACTGACCGCGCGAGCGAAATAGTACACGCGGTCGATACGCCCGAGCTCCGTACCAACCGCTGGCGAAACTCCATAGAGGCGTACTGACCGCGAGCATCCATCTTCGCGCGCGGTCAGTACGAAATATGACTTTTCGCTGCGGTCGGTACGTGAGCACACGCGGTCAGTACGTATGTGCTCACGTTCGGTACGCAACCGTCCGCGTTAGGCACGCAAAACAACTGGTCGGTGAGGTCGCTGTGTCAGTTTGCACCGTCGGTACGCAATCGTTCGCGTTCAGTACGCAATCGCCCGCGTTCAGTACGGAAAAATTTTGGTAGGCGAGGCCGGTTTGTCAGTTTGCGCGGTTATTACGCAAGTGTTCGCGTTCAGTACGCAATCGCCCGAGTTCAGTACGGAAAAAATTTTGGTAGGCGAGGTCGGTTTGTCAGTTTGCGCGGTTAGTACGCAAGTGTTCGTGTTCAGTACGCAAACGCCAGCGTTCAGTACGCAGGCAAACTGGTGGGTGAAGTCGGTTTCTCAGTTTGCGCGGTCGGTACGCAAGTATTCGCGTTCAGTACGTAATCGCTCGCGTTCAGTACGCAGGCGAACTGGTGAGTGAGGTCGGTTTGTCAGTTCGCGCGATCGGTACGCAAGTGTTCGCGTTCAGTACGCAATCGCCCGCGAAAAAAAATTGTTGGAAAATTTTTCGAACGAACGAGAAATAAAAAAAAATTCGTTGGAAAAAAATTGAACGAACAAAAATCGAAAAAAAAACCGTTCGACGAAAGTCCGAACGAATCCAAACTTTTAAAAAATTTGTTCGAAAAAGTTTGAACGAACGAAATCCAAAAACCTTTCGAGATTTCGAAGGTCGAACGAACGAATTTCGAAATTTATCGAAATTTTGATTTTTTTCGAAATTCGTTCGAAATTTCGCACTTTTTTCGAAATTCGTTCGAAATTTCGCATTTTTTTCGAAATTTGAAATTTTTTTGAAATTTATTCGAAAAAAATCTTGAACAAGCAAATCTCGAGAGTCTTTCAGAAGTTGGGCTTTCAAACAAACGATTTCTGAAAAATTAGCTTCCTGGCAATATTAGCGATTTGGCAATGGTGGAAAAAGCTCCAAAAATATCTTGAAATATCTCAAAAAATGATTTGGCGTAAAATGGCCTGGAAATATAAAAAAGCTAGGAAATGAAGTGAAATAACCAAAAATGCGATTTGGTGGTCGATCATTTCACAAGCTTCGCCGTTAAACTTATCAAAACGAAATCAAGCACGATATGGAATGAAGTTAGCCTAGCTTGACCTATGCTGATTCCCTTACTACAGCTTTCAAAAATGGCTTACTGTTGCGCGCTTGATTTCGTTTTGATAACTTTAACGGAGAAGCTTGTGAAATGATCGACCACCAAATCGCATTTTTGGTTATTTCACTTCTATTCCTAGCTTTTTTATATCTCCAGGCCATTTTACGCCAAATCATTTTTTGAGATATTTCAAGATATTTTTGAAGCATTTTCCACCATTGCCAAATCGCTACTTTTGCCAGGAAGCTAAATTTTCAGAAATTTCACATATTTTTCCCGAAGGTTCCCTTTCTAACTTAAATTTTGCTCAACGATTTCCATTTTGGAATGATGAAACATCTAACAGACGATATTGTCGTATGAGTACAATTTCTGAAACTTATTACCCAAAACCATAAAAAATACCACTCATTGCCGCATTTTGTGCATTATGTGAGAACTCAATAATATCGATAATTGAAGAAAATCTAGTTTAATACTTGATCCTGCATGATGAGAAGAATTTCCCAAACAAGTGACTTATAGCCATCAACAATCAAAAATCATTGCGGCATTTTGTGCAACAGGCGAAAAAATCAATATTATTGATTGGCATTTATCGATAATGACTGATGAGCGAAATTCTCCAACCAAGAAAACCAATCCCATCAGCAATCACCACTCCTAGCCGCATTTTGTGCAAATAGTGCGAAAATCGATAATGTTGATTATCGATCGATGACGTGTTTTGAGTACGGATTCGGGCAAGTCCAGTACTTATCTCCGACGACCTGTGTTGATTGGCTGCAGATTCACCCACGCACTCCGGTCTCCACAGCAGTAGCCGAAAAAATCAGTTTTCGTGCTCCACGGCTAATTTAGTATACAAACCCACGATTTTGAGGTACCCTTCAAAGTTAAGGTATCAAGTTCAAATTGGAATAGGAGCGACCTGCATCCATTTCCAACCTCCTGTCCAAAAATGAGCTCCCTAGCTCAATTTTAAGTGTACCCGCAAGATCGTGAACGCCGTCTGAAGAAAAAAAAGAAGATTAACAACAAAAACGCGCGGTCTTTCAATTTTTACTCGAAAGCCAGGGAACCGTTCTTAACCATTTTCGGGCACATATACCAACTTTGTGCGCTCTTTTTAATGCAAATTAGCACTAATTCCTACGTTCACTCTGAACTGAGATTTCGGAAAAGGGGTTGCGCGCGTGGCCAATTCAAAACCAAATCTGGTGCGCGCTATGCGCGCACCACAATTTTTGAAACTAATCGAAATTCTGATTGTTTTCGAAACTCGTTTTAAATTTCGAATTTTTTCAAATTTCATTCTAAGTTTAGGATTTTTTAGACTTCGAAATTTTGGATCCTTTAGCGAATGACTGTTTCACACGCGTTCGATTGCTACTCAAGTCGCGCAGCATGTAAAGCCTTTCTCCCTCATTTCATGCACTTCGAAATGGTGCTTATCGGGCCTATCCTGTCGAAGTCTCCTAATCAGTGCTGTATTTTGCCATGACCGACCGCTCCACTGCTTGCTCCTCCCGAACTCATGTGAGCGAAAAAGACTTTATATCCCCAGTCCCAGACATAACTATTTGAGCCGACGAGTTGCTCGCTCACGCCCAGGACAATTCGTTCCAAGGAATAACGAAACAGCGTAACCTAAGGTTTACGGAGCGATTTGAAAATCGAAAGAATTCTGGAAAGAAAAATTAAAAATTTTGATTTTGAACGAACGAAAATTGAAGAAATTTTGTTCGACGAAGTTTCGAACAAATAAAATTTCGAAAAAAATCCGTTCGTCAAAGTTTAGAAAGAACGGAAACGAAGGAAAGCGATTTGAAAAATCTTTCGAGAAATTTTAGCTCGTGTACAAATATACTCCATGGGGTCATATGCTACGAACTGCCCTCTGAGGAATCCCTGAGAAAACGGCAGGAATGATACCACGCGCGGCGAGGAAACAGTCTGACTTCTTCCCGTAGAACGTTATCATCTGTGACAGTCATAGCAATGCAATGTTGAGCATTGTCCCGTATCGATCAGATTCCCCCCGACTCCCTCAGCATCCCCCAGCACTCTCCTGAATAATTCGAGAGGATTTACTCCTTTCTCATTTTTTTGTTAATTTTTCTCTTGTTGAATCATTCTGGTGTTGTAGTTTATTGTGATTGATTAATAATATTCATTTCACGTGGTTTCCTCACAATGTAAGGTTGTTAAAGCATTTGAGCCTCCAATTTCGAAGTTCTGGTTCTGCAAATAGTTTTTTTTTTGGTTGAACTCCATTTTTGTTGAAACGCTTTCAGACTTGCTGTGAAATTTTTTTGCGAGATTTAGCTGATGGCAGCAGCTTCTATTGTTAGTATTCACCTAGTTTTACTTTCTTGCAGTACAAATCGGAGTTATTATCACGGAAAAAAGTTTCATTATTTATTTGCGGGTTCGGTGGCCCTGACTCTGAGAGATTTGGCCGAGAAATATCCGCAAAATGCCTGCGTGCCGCGTAGTAGCCGCGAAATAGCCGTTGAATAATGCATGTCGGGAAATAGCCGAGAAATAGTTCTCCCCAGGTAAGTATACGACGCATCACAGATGCATGATTTAGATTTCAGCACCTCCGCCGGATCGGTTACCAAGGTTTGAGGTACGGGCCTCGCTCAGCCTCTGGAGACCCCGCCTAACTATCTGGCGTCTCCGGATGGCGGCTCGGCAGGCCGGCGACGGCTGCGTCTTGGTTTTTTGCAAATTTATTAGACTGTTGCGCATTCGTGAATTAACACCAGCTGAATTTATCCGTTCAGCAGTTTGTGTACTATGTAGTGAACTTCCACCCAAAAAAGAAAAATCCCCATCAGAGCTATAAAAAGCACGTTTGAAATCGCGCTTTTCACTCTCGCCTTTTGATAGTATGTATTGAATCGAATCCAAAATCAGAAATCGAATCGAAGATCAGACAATGTAGAAAGCTGAATTAACCAAGAAAGTGAAAATTCTGTCTTGGAAAAAGATATTCAAATTTTGGAGCCAAAAGCTCAAACGACATCGAAGCGTTATAGGCCCACGTGAAATGATCCAGATTATTAAAACCACAACAAAAACAACATAAGAAAATTAAACAGTGGAAATGTACAGAAGAAAATTAAAATTGAGAAGTCACTTGGAAGAGCCATGGTGGACGTTGGCTATGTCTGCAGGTGCAACCGATGCGTCTCGATTTGGCGTAATGCATACCATGGACACAGCCTTACTTTCAGTTCCTACGTGCGTTTGAACCAAAAGCGCCCTATCACACGATCTCAACCACTGAAGAGCTCCAACTTTCTGAGTGAAGTAACCAAGGTAGGAAGGGCGACGCGCATGCTCGTATGCGAAGGTTGTCAAGAAGCCCCTAATCGGAGGTGCTTAACTAAAGCATCGCTCGAGGCAAGATTGAGGTCCACGGCAGAGTATCAGAATTGTTATGGTGGTGTGTAATAAACACTCTGAAGCCAGATTCTCGAAAAGGAAAACCAGAAATATGGTGTTAGTCTAACGTTTTATGTTTTATGGCTTCCACACATGCTACGTAAAGTCAGTCCGAATGAGACTGTTCTCCTACGCGGTCGGCGTGCGTGCTGATTGGCTGTTGCTAAGGTATTTTTTGGAACTGTGATACGATTAGCAGGAATATCAGACAACTAGTGAACAGTATCCCAGTCAGCTGTATCTCAGCGTGGGTAGGTTCGTTCGAAAAATGCCCTAGTGACGGCCGCTCGACACGCTAGCCAACTGCGTGGGCGGGCAGTCGTATTCGGATAGTATTTAGCTGCACTGCAGCTTCCTTCACAAAACTACACGGATCATGCAACGACTGAGGAAATTTTCAAAAAACTGATAAAATTGAACAAGGAGTATTTGAGTTTGATCACAGTAACATCCTCAGTTTCTATTTTCAGCTTCAGTGTTCCCCAGTGAAGTAACAGGCTGTGAAAATACAATACCGCTCATAGGATTTGGTCAGAAGGCGCGCGAGGTCGGGTTTTAGCGTCTTTTTCGTCTTTTTCCTATAACTCGCTTCAAAGTCAACTTTGAGCGAATCTACGGTGATAATCGTGATCCTGGTGTCAAGGGCTATCGAATGGTGTAAATATTGATGGGGATTGGTTTTGAACTAACGAAGATCCGGAAGCAGCGAACAGTGTATCCTACAGTTTCATGGAGTGGGGTGCTTGGCGTCTACTGTCTGCGCCCTCCCGGCTCCCACCACAGCATCTGCAACGCGCTCGCTGTCTGCGGCCTTGCCGACTCGCGTGCTGCCTCTCCTCAGCGCACCTTCGATCGGCGCACTCCCCTATTCTTGCTTTCTCTCCCATCAGGGTCAGCAGCGCTGATTTTTGTCGGTCCCTCAACTGGCAATCTATTTGGTGTGGGTGCGCCCATTATCCAATGCGCCCAGCACTAATCGATTGCGCTCGCTCCCGACGCCCATTAGGCGAGTACAGTTATGGAGCTTCGGGAGCGAAAAATATTTTAGCATTGGAGCGCGTTTTCCTACCCGTGCCAATTTCTCGATCACTATCGCGCCATTTTTATTGATTAGAAGATGGCCACAGAAGCATTGCCATCTTCAGAAAATGCTTGCTCGTGTTAAGTGAAAGATCAATTCGGAGGTAATAGGTCTACTGGACGACAAAGGCGATTGATTCTGCCAAAGTGGATTGTCTGTGGAAATGCCGTGAGGAAAATGATTACGTCGGAGCTCGTAAGAGGCCGCGATTTTCTGAGATCTGAAACTTGGGGTTAAACTCAAATTGGAAATTTGACTTTGAGTTTTCGATACATTTCTTAGGGCCCCTAACTCTCCTGATTTCGGAAGAGGAGGGAAACTCCCGGGTTGGTGCAAAGTTTGTTGGGTGAAGTGATGGTGCAGACGAGTTCCGACACGACGGAGATAACACAATTCAACCAAGATCTTTGACTCCAACACTGTTAAATATGTACTTCTCATTTACAAAGTTGTCATAGTTACCGTATGTTGTGAGACATACTGTGTGCTTCTCTGGGCCAAATTCCGGTCCGCAATGCGTCTCGACACGCTTTGCTGCCGCAAGCGCTCGACTCAAATTGGTTTCCAGCGCCTAAGCCGACTCGATGTGGCTTTTTTATAAAATTTTCTCCAATTGCTGTTAGTTTCCAGTTTTCAAAACCTACCTAGAGTCAACAGATCAGCGGCTGCGGCGCTGGAAGCTCTTCCGGCTCGAGCGTGCGGCCGCAAAGCGTGTCGAGACGCAATTGCGGACCGGAATTTGGCCCAGATAAGCACAGCATGAGCATTACCTGCCACACCCTTGTGTGGTGTGGCAGTTTGGAGTAGGCATGCGCATAATAGAGGGTGGAGAAAAGTTTCGTAGCCACGTCAAAATTTGTGTACGCGGAGCTTCAACCCTTGGAGCAATTTGAAAAAGTTTGGCACACGTATCAATCTTGATAAAAATCCCAAGACTGGAAAGTTTCGATGCGGATGCGAATCCTTTTTTGACTTGTATTTAGGCCAAATACATTTTCGCTCTTCAAAGCTCCGAGGAAGTAGTCCCAAGCATCTCTCTGAAGCTTCCGCTTACGTCATTTTGTTGCATAAGTATGCGGTAAAGAAATTGGCTTTTGAGTGTCGTGCGTACAGTTGCGCTTGCGACGAGCTGGATTCGGTCTTGAGTTCGCATTTGTGCGGAGGTTTCCCCGACGTTGGGCCAGGGGTTTCAACCCCGGAGTGTAAGAAATTTAGAACGCATGCGAAAATTTCGCCCACCCGGAGTTTCAATCCTTAGTACAAAACCGAGGTATTTTTTTAATTCAAGGATTTGAAATTTCCCCATAAACATTAATTATGCGCGTGCAGATCGCAGCTGGCATAGCAAAACCCGCAACGATTGAAGGGACGGGAGGAAAAGGCGCTCCAATGCTGAAATATTTTTTGCTCCCGAAGCTCCGTAACTGTACTCCCATTAGGCAACATTCTGCTGTATTGCCTGCTTCTAAAGTATTCATCCAGTGCCCCAGCAGTATTGTCCTATTCCTGCTTGGCATTCCATCCTCCCGAGGAGTGCAGTTGGTGAGTTTTCCCCCTTTTCCCCTTTTTCGAAAACTCGGTTTTCCGAATAATTCAGAACACTTCACTCCTCGAATATTTGGTTTCCCGGAAAAAATCTGAATTCCGACTTCGAATTTTCGGTTTTCCGAATCATTCCGGATTTTTCCTTTTTTGAATATTCGGTTCTCCGAATAATTTGGAACATTTCACTTCTCGAATATCCGGTTTTCCAAATAATTCGGGATTTGACTTTTTTTCGAATATTCGATTTTCCGAATTATTCTGAATTCCGAGTTTTTCGAATATTCAGTTTTCCAAATAGTTCTGAAAACTTTACTTTTTTAATACTCAATTTTTCAAATAAATTGCTCTTGGCTTTTTTTGAATATTCCGAATAGTTCGGAAAACTTTCACCTTTGGAACATTCGGCTTTCTAAATAAATCGTTTTTGGCTTTTTCGGTTTTCCCAATCATTCGGGATTTCGCATTTCTCGAATATTCGATTTTCCGAATCATTCGGGATTTCTCCCTTTTCGAAAACTCGGTTTTCTGAATAATTCGGAACATGTCACTTCTCGAATATTCGGTTTCCCGAACATTTTTGAATTCCAATTTTTCGATTATTCGGTTTTACAAATAATTTTCAATTCAACCTTTCTCTAATATTCGGTGTTCAGAATAAGTCGGAAAATTTCTTTTTTTTTGTATACTCGATTTTCCAGATAAATCGCTTCTGGCCTTTTTCAATTATTCGGTTTTCTCAATAATTCAGGATTTCGCCATTTTCGATAATTCGACTTTTCGAATGATTCGAACTCCACTTTCCCAATCGATTAATATTTCGAATCATTCATTTGGGACAAAGGGCGCGCGACACTCACCGGCCCGCGGCGATCGTGTCTAAAAATCACCCATCCCATGCGGGCGGTCGCGTCGCGTCGTGGTATTGCTGCGCGCTTTCTCGCCGCTTCAGTGCTTTCCCTTGCCTTTTCTCAATCTATCGTTGGACAAGAGTTCGAATTACACGAATCTTGTTCCTTTATATAAGAAACTGTAAACGACTGGGTAAATTGGTAAATTTCAGGATTGAGAGCCGTGACAGTATCGAGAATCTGTCTTCCGGCCAGCAATGCCTCTCACCTCGTCATGAGAATTCCGACGGCGAATAGTCAGCTTACGTAGAGTATGACGATGTATCATAGCTTAGTGTGATCGTCTTTACGCCCTTGGGTTGAGTGCGAAAATAAAGCGGAATACGATGCTTCTGCTAGGTATTATTGACCTCCTCAATTGTGATGTATACTAACGAGCTCGCTGAATAACAATAATCACGCAAAAAAATTACCTTTGTTCCAGTACGAGCTCAATGTTTCAAAACGATGCGTCGGCTGAATGAATTTTGAGAATGCTGAGCTGGTTCATACAACACATGAGATGGTCGTAGCAATATTTTTGCACCCATCTCGAGTTTACGCCTATGCAGTTTTTCATTTCCTTCCTTTTTTCCGGTAAACGTAAATATGAGGATTTCGGAATCACTTCATATTTACGGTTATTTGTCTTTATAAAATTTTTGAAAATTTGAACGTACCCTCCATTTTCAGAGAAAACCTTCGTTTCACTTGCTATTATTTTCTCGAAAACCGAATGTCTACATCCCAAATCTATGCGACGATCCTGTTTCTTCTGTGTTGTTTCAGCGGTGTTCGTAAGCACACTCGCCTATACAAAATATGCACTACATTGTGAGTAGTTGAGGCAATATCGAATGGTACATGCCGCGAAGAGAAAGCGCGTCGCAATGCGACGCCGCGACGCGACCGCCCGCATGGGATGGGTGATTTTTAGACACGATCGCCCGCGGACGTATTCTACGGAGCCTAGAAAACCTAATTCTCCCGGCGCTCGCCCGGCCCCGCGCGTCGCGGACAGCATGATTCGAGCGCGCTTGCGCGCTGATTATGTAATAGCGGACGATTTCATACATGCATAAATGGCAGGTACGACCAGATGCATTCGCAAATTGTAAAAAATGTTAGTAATATGCATACACGCATAATATCAGAGTATTTTCCGTCATCTCGTGACTTCGGCATTGCGACAAAAATCTGCGGGCAGTGGTCATGCCTTCTGCAGAATAAAATCGAGTTGACATAAGCGATGCAAAAGTTCAACTAAGAATTAATTGACCGGAATAGGCTGATTAGCTGTTTTCCAAAAGATTCTGACAGATTTGATTCAAAGCTTCTCATTGAAGATAATTTTTTTAGGGGGGGGGGCGGAAAACGCGACATTTGAGGACGGAGTTCTCGGAAATACCATTCTAAAAACCAATCATTCAGAATTATTGGGTGTGCCCACCTATAATCTAGGGTCCTTTCATCGAGTTTCAATAGATTACGGGTCTAAGGGTGTTGTATGGTAGCTCGGCTAGAGTCTCACAAGGAACTTTGGTCAAAGCGGCCATTCCAAATGAAGTGTACTTTTTGGACGTAGACTCCGAATATGCCTTTCGCGGCTGCCTGACTTTTCTGAAAGAAGTGATAGGCGTTCTCGGAGCTTCGCAAAAAGGTAAGGGTACCCATGAGCCAGTTTTTAGGGTGTGTTGAAATTTAAAAAAATCGGATTTTTGTCGAAATGTACATCGAATTCGTATTCAGCATCCCGATTCACACATTTTGAGGTAAATCTGAGGCTTTGACCAAACTACTGTATATCCACCGCAATCTGCCGTAAGCTGTCAAAATCGAAAAACTGTCCTGAGATTCATGTTGAGCACTACAAATAACCCTCACAAAAACTATGTGAGCCACACCAATCGTAGCATCTTGGAACACGTCAAAAATAGTTTCGCCTTCAAATTGACCTCCCGATGGGAAGCTTTGACGAAATTTGTCGAAAGCTTTGGGAAATCGAGAAATAAACTTCAGATTCGCGATCAGCGCCCCAAATTACCCTCCTGAGAGAATTTTGAGTCTTATCTGGGAAATTTTTCTCTAACGCTTTCTGATTCCTCTAACTGGTATAAGCAAATGCTCAACCGAAGTTCCGTACAGGTGAAAAATGCTATCATTTTCGCAAATTGTGCTTTCTTCTAAACGTTGCCTAGGATTTGTTTTATGCGCTGAACACGTCTATAAGGTCAGTTTCCAGATTTTCGAATGACAACTGCGTTATAAAGGCTAAATAGGTACGGATATCAGGGAAAAAGTTCCTATATATCTTTCAAAGCGATTCTGGGCAGCTGTGAAGGGCATATCCACCCCTACGCTCAAAAATTGTTCTAGAAAAATACATTTGAATTGGTATGGCCACTTTGGCTAGTAGTGGTTTCCTTGTCAGATTTTACCAAAAACTTCTCCGGTTGGGGTTACTCGGGACTTAAAGACAAAGTTGAAGTCTATTTGTCGACCTTTGGAATATAAAGGTGGGTTACCCCAGTTCAATGACATTATAACCGCCGGAACCTACAGTTTATCTTCCAAATATCGGCAGGTGGGCTCCAGATTACGTCCGTTGAAATGTTATTCGTGAAAGTTGGTTTCAACATACGTAATTGACTTACTTGACTTAATCGGTTGGCTTTCGCCTGACGCGGTCATTCCGCATCTTCACCGAGGTGTGCCGTCCTAGTAGTCAGCCGTGTCCATTTTTCACGGTCTTCAGCCACAATTTGAACACATTCCATCCAGCTGTCACTATTCCATTTCCTGCGAAACGAAACATCGCGCCTGAACTGTCTTTCGATGCCGAGTGACTTTAAATCCTCTTTAACCACATCCGTCCAGAACTTTCGCCTACGCCCAGGTGGCCGTTTCCAGACAGGATTTGGAAGCATTTTTAAAGCGTGTTGTACGAGACGATCCGGCGTTCTTCTTAGTATATGCCCGAGCAGTCGAAGTCGACTTTCCATTGCTGCTTGAGATGGCGTTAGGAGATGCTGGCACCTCCCTCGTGTCAAGCGTTGATGTACTGCGTCGATTTCCTTGTAAAGGTCTTCGTTATGGCATACACGCGGCCAGAAATATCCAAGCAAACGCCTAAAAGCTTCCTCTCCGTGCAATCCAACCTTTCCATCTGCGTTTTCGGTGCTGCCCACGTCTCCGATCCGTACATCATGATAGGGCGAATAGCGGATAGGTAGACGCGCAACTTGACTTCCTTCGCGATGGTGGTAGACCACAAACACTTGGTTAGAGAATTGAATGCAGACGTAGCTTTCGCACATCGTTGTCGAATATCCGCTGCATAACTACCATCGTTCTTCAGCAAACAGCCCAAATAACAGAAATCGTCCACCAGTTCGATACGTTGTCCGTCCACACAAACTCCAGTTGAAGGCCTCTGAGAGACCCACATCTGCTTGCATTTGTCGGGACGAAGACGAAGTCCATAGGCTGCGGCATACTTCGAAACGAGGTTCACAATCCTTTGCAGTTTTGCGTTGTTTTCAGCGAATAACACAATGTCGTCGGCGTACTCCAGGTCGACAGGGAGCGTCCTGATGGTGTTAGGATCACATCCGCAGGAAACTGTTCTGCAACTCTACGCATGATGTCATCAACGGCGAAGTTGAAAAGAAAAGGTCCTGCAACGGCTCCTTGCCTTACTCCTGTTTTCACCTCGAAAGCTGACGTAAATCCGACAGGTGTACGAACTGCTGCTGTTGTTCCTTTGTTCATGTCCTCGATTAACCGAACATACTTTTCCGGGACTCCATCTGCTCGCAGAGCATTGAGCAATCGATCACGATGAGGAGAGTCGAACGCGGCTTCAAAGTCCAAAAAAGCAAGCTGTAATGGCTTCGAAAACCGCTGCCACGATTCAATTACTCTTCTCACGACGAACACTTGGTCGATGGTCGATCTTCCAGGTCGAAAACCGGCTTGCTCATCTCTGGTCGTTCCTTCACGATGTTTGATAAGTCGCTCGAGAATGATACGTTCTAAAACCTTGTACATGACACGAAGTAGAGAGATTCCTCTGTAGTTCTTAGGATCCGTGACGGATAGCTTCTTGTGAAGAGGTACGATGACCGCATGTCTCCACGAATCGGGTATCCTTTCGCTCATCCATATGGCACGGATGGTGTTGGTCATTTCACGAATCCCAGACGGAGGAAGAGCTTTCAGCATTTCAGCAGTGATGTTGTCATCTCCACCTGCCTTTCCATTCTTCATTTTCCGGACACAATCCAAAACTTCAGACTCAGTCGGCGGTTCCTCACTGACATCGTAATGTGCTCTCTGAACATGCGGGAGCTCAGGTACTGATAGCGCTGGACGATTCAGTAGTGAACTGAAGTAATCCTTCCATATTGGCAGCGTCGCATCACCAACTGCAGCTCCATTGGTAGTGTTCAAGACAGGAGAACATCTCTTCATCTTCCCGCTATACTGTCGCAGCAACGTGTAGGCTTTCTTCGGATTCTTCTCCTCCCAAGCCTTCTCGAACTCCTTAGCTCTACACGTCCACTCGTTCGCGGTCACTTTGAAGCTGCCGACGCAACTTCCTCCTCAGACGCTTCTCCTCCACGAAGTTTCCTGCAGTTCGAGAGCACATACTCTGTTGTAGGTAGATGTTGTTTCTTCTGAGACGTAGGCGAACTTTAGGCTGTACAACCGGGAGTGCCTCTTTCGAAGCGTCCTGGATGCACTTGACAAAAAGAATCCGCGTCGCAAAGTTTCTTCTTAGTCCGTACTCCGATGTGAATAGAAACGCGTTGTCGGAAATTCCTTCTGCACTCTTCATCTCTGAGACTTGTCATGTCAATCCTCTGGAGAGGCTGGAGCCCCTCGCTTCCTCTTATGAATCCTCGCAGTGAAGTTCAACAGAACAGGACGGTGATCCGAATCGAATGCGACATCCCACACAGCTCTAGATCTTCGAATGTCCGATACTGGAATATTCCTCGTCAGGACATAGTCAAGCTGTAGTTTCAAAGTTGTCATCTTCCGCTTCCGCTGCTCTTCTGGAGATAGCCGGGTTGGTCCCTGCCACGTAAGCTGATGGCGGCGATGATTCCTCTTGAATGTCGATGCAATAATCAGACCACTGCGTTCACAAAAGTCGACAAGGCGGTAGCCATTGTCCGATGTTTGCTCCACTGGGTAGAACCATTTACCGAGTACTTCGGATTCCTGATCAAGTCCCATCTTCGCATTTGCGTCAATCCCCACGACAACAGCATGTTGACAAGGTATCCTGGCCAGCAACGTATTGAGTTCCTCATAAAACGCATCCTTCGAATTGTCTTCGGCGGTTTCAGTGGGCGCATGAGCACTCACTATCCACAGATTGAATCCTCTGTGATCCCGCAGTCGCACAAATGCATTCCTACAAGACGTTGAACCGAATTCCTCGATCATACCATTGTAGTCCTTCCTTACAGCTATCGCACAGCCTCCCACTCTCCTATCATCAGCGTCACCACAGTAGATGACGTACTCTCCGACGTTGATGACTGGTCTATCCTTGAGGCGAGTTTCCTGCAAAGCAGCAAACGGTGCATGGAAGTAGCTCAGAAGATTGGACAACGCAGATTGTTGGATATCACTCGACAATGACCGGCAATTCAGGGTGGCGAAATTGTGGCTTGTGGCTAAAGACTCCATGAACTCCCTAGGTACGGATCCTAAGGTGTTATGGACCAGAGGCCTTGATGTGCCGGACGGCAACACCTTTATGCAATGTGCGGGATACTTTCGCGATATAGTTGTGCACGCTATATCGCTCGAACGTTCCCTGTGTACACTCAAACGTCTGCTGGGTTCAGTAGAAGCAGGGGCACCAACGAGCAGGTACCAACAGACTTGTATACACACCCCCAACATACGTAATACTCCACTGAAAGTTTATTCCTTCTCAAAAAAACGAAAATAATATCCGGAAGGCTATTAAAATCTGTGTCAGGTTGGCAATGCAGCACATTGGTGTGTGATACAGCGAGGCAGCGCGCTTGAATCACACTGACCGCGACGCGCGAGGCCGGGCGAGCGCCGGGAGAATTAGGTTTTCTAGGCTCCGTAGAATACGTCTCGCCCGCGGCCCATTGCGCACGCGAGTGAGCAATGTCATTAGCCGCATTATTTTCAGATGCTGTAACCTGTTCATACTCACTGGTACCACTTCCCCAGATTTCCTGTGGAATTCCAACACCCCCCCCCTAATATCGTCCTACTCCTCTTCTTTCAAGTGTTGCGTTTTCCTACTCTTACCACCGAGACCCTTTCATGCAAGGTGTACTCTGTGGTACGGGTTGGTATATGTACACACTACTGGTCCCATCGTCTTCCGAACGATTCGCTATCGTCTATTCTTCGCCCTAGCTATATTTGCTGTATTCTACCTCTCGACTTCGCCCCATTCTTACCTGTTCGTCATATTCACCTATCGTGTACCTCTACTGCTGAGCACGGTGAGTATTTTTTTTGTTTATACACCTTAATTTTCAAAAATTTTATAAAGACAAATAACCGTAAATATGAAGTGATTCCGAAATCCTCATATTTACGTTTACCGGAAAAAAGGAAGGAAATGAAAAACTGCATAGGCGTAAACTCGAGATGGGTGCAAAAATATTGCTACGACCATCTCATGTGTTGTCTGAACCGGCTCAGCATTCTCAAAATTCATTCAGCTGACGCATGGTTTTGAAACATTGAGCTCGTACTGGAACAAGGCTAATTTTTTTGCGTGATTATTGTTATTCAGCGAGCTCGTTAGTATACATCACAATTGAGGAGGTCAATAATACCTAGCAGAAGCATCGTATTCCGCTTTATTTTCGCACTCAACCCAAGGGCGTAAAGACGATCACACTAAGCTATGATACATCGTCATACTCTACGTAAGCTGACTATTCGCCGTCGGAATTCTCATGACGAGGTGAGAGGCATCGCTGGCCGGAAGACAGATTCTCGATATTGTCACGGCTCTCAATCCTCAAATTTACCAATTTACCCAGTCGTTTACAGTTTCTTATTCGTGTAATTCGAACTCTTGTCCAACGATAGATTGAAAAAAGGCAAGGGAAAGCACTGCAGCGGCGAGAAAGCGCGCTGCAATACCACGACGCGACGCGACCGCCCGCATGGGATGGGTGATTTTTAGACACGATCGCCGCGGGCCGGTGAGTGTCGCGCGCCCTTTGTCCCAAATGAATGATTCGAAATATTAATCGATTGGGAAAGTGGAGTTCGAATCATTCGAAAAGTCGAATTATCGAAAATGGCGAAATCCTGAATTATTGAGAAAACCGAATAATTGAAAAAGGCCAGAAGCGATTTATCTGGAAAATCGAGTATATAAAAAAAAGAAATTTTCCGACTTATTCTGAACACCGAATATTAGAGAAAGGTTGAATTGAAAATTATTTGTAAAACCGAATAATCGAAAAATTGGAATTCAAAATGTTCGGGAAACCGAATATTCGAGAAGTGACATGTTCCGAATTATTCAGAAAACCGAGTTTTCGAAAAGGGAGAAATCCCGAATGATTCGGAAAATCGAATATTCGAGAAATGCGAAATCCCGAATGATTGGGAAAACCGAAAAAGCCAAAAACGATTTATTTAGAAAGCCGAATGTTCCAAAGGTGAAAGTTTTCCGAACTATTCGGAATATTCAAAAAATGCCAAGAGCAATTTATTTGAAAAATTGAGTATTAAAAAAGTAAAGTTTTCAGAACTATTTGGAAAACTGAATATTCGAAAAACTCGGAATTCAGAATAATTCGGAAAATCGAATATTTGAAAAAAAGTCAAATCCCGAATTATTTGGAAAACCGGATATTCGAGAAGTGAAATGTTCCAAATTATTCGGAGAACCGAATGTTCAAAAAAGGAAAAATCCAGAATGATTCGGAAAACCGAAAATTCGAAAAGTCGGAATTCAGATTTTTTTCGGGAAACCAAATATTCGAGGAGTGAAGTGTTCTGAATTATTCGGAAAACCGAGTTTTCGAAAAAGGGGGAAAACTCACCAACTGCACTCCTCGGGAGGATGGAATGCCAAGCAGGAATAGGACAATACTGCTGGGGCACTGGATGAATACTTTAGAAGCAGGCAATACAGCAGAATGTTGTCTAATGGGAGTACAGTTACGGAGCTTCGGGAGCGAAAAATATTTCAGCATTGGAGCGCCTTTTCCTCCCGTCCCTTTAATCGTTGCGGGTTTTGCTATGCCAGCTGCGATCTGCACGCGCATAATTAATGTTTATGGGGAAATTTCAAATCCTTGAATTAAAAAAATACCTCGGTTTTGTACTAAGGATTGAAACTCCGGGTGGGCGAAATTTTCGCATGCGTTCTAAATTTCTTACACTCCGGGGTTGAAACCCCTGGCCCAACGTCGGGGAAACCTCCGCACAAATGCGAACTCAAGACCGAATCCAGCTCGTCGCAAGCGCAACTGTACGCACGACACTCAAAAGCCAATTTCTTTACCGCATACTTATGCAACAAAATGACGTAAGCGGAAGCTTCAGAGAGATGCTTGGGACTACTTCCTTGGAGCTTTGAAGAGCGAAAATGTATTTGGCCTAAATACAAGTTAAAAAAGGATTCGCACCCACATCGAAACTTTCCAGTCTTGGGATTTTTATCAAGTTTGATACGTGTGCCAAACTTTTTTCAAATTGCTCCAAGGGGTTGAAGCTCCGCGTACACCAAATTTTGACGTGGCTACGAAACTTTTCTCCACCCCCCCCCCTCTATTATGCGTATGCCTACTCCAAACTGCCACACCACACAAGGGTGTGGCAGTAGTAGCTCGTACTGTGCTTATCTGGGCCAAATTCCGGTCCGCAATTGCGTCTCGACACGCTTTGCGGCCGCACGCTCCCGAGCCGGAAGAGCTTCCAGCGCCGCAGCCGCTGATCTGTTGACTCTAGGTAGGTTTTGAAAACTGGAAACTAACAGCAATTGGAGAAAATTTTATAAAAAAGCCACATCGAGTCGGCTTAGGCGCTGGAAACCAATTTGAGTCGAGCGCTTGCGGCAGCAAAGCGTGTCGAGACGCATTTGCGGACCGGAATTTGGCCCAGAGAAGCACACAGTATGTCTCACAACATACGGTAACTATGACAACTTTGTAAATGAGAAGTACATATTTAACAGTGTTGTATTCAAAGTTCTTGGTTGAATTGATTTTTCTCGGTCGCGTCGGAACTCGTCTGCGCCATCATTTTCACACCCAACAAACTTTGCACCAACCCGGGGTTTCCCTCCTCTTCCGAAATCAGGAGAGTTAGGGGCCCTAAGAAATGTATCGAAAACTCAAAGTCAAATTTCCAATTTGAGTTTAACCCCAAGTTTCAGATCTCAGAAAATCGCGGCCTCTTACGAGCTCCGACGTAATCATTTTCCTCACGGCATTTCCACAGACAATCCACTTTGGCAGAATCAATCGCCTTTGTCGTCCAGTAGACCTATTACCTCCGAATTGATCTTTCACTTAACACGAGCAAGCATTTTCTGAAGATGGCAATGCTTCTGTGGCCATCTTCTAATCAATAAAAATGGCGCGATAGTGATCGAGAAATTGGCACGGGTAGGAAAACGCGCTCCAATGCTAAAATATTTTTCGCTCCCGAAGCTCCATAACTGTACTCGCCTAATGGGCGTCGGGAGCGAGCGCAATCGATTAGTGCTGGGCGCATTGGATAATGGGCGCACCCACATCAAATAGATTGCCAGTTGAGGGACCGGCGAAAATCAGCGCTGCTGACCCTGATGGGAGAGAAAGCAAGAATAGGGGAGTGCGCCGACCGAAGGTGCGCTGAGGAGAGGCAGCACGCGAGTCGGCAAGGCCGCAGACAGCGAGCGCGTTGCAGATGCTGTGGTGGGAGCCGGGAGGGCGCAGACAGTGGACGCCAAGCACCCCACTCCATGAAACTGTAGGATACAGTATTCGCTGCTTCCGGATCTTCGTTAGTTCAAAACCAATCCCCATCAATAGTTACACCAATCGATAGCCCTTGACACCAGGATTACGATTATCACCGTAGATTCGCTCAAAGTTGACTTTGAAGCGAGTTATAGGAAAAAGACGAAAAAGACGCTAAAACCCGACCTCGCGCGCCTTCTGACCAAATCCTATGAGAGGTATTGTACCATGTTCCCGTTGTCCTTCGCACGCCAGAGCTGAGGTCAGAGGTAGCGAGACCGCGTCGCAATGCATCTCAACCGCGTGTCAATAGCGTACCGACAGTCTGGTAATGCATAAAGACCGCGTGGCAAGAAGTATCGACCGCGTGACAATGCGTGCTGACTGCGTGGCCCTACGTATCGACCGCGTGGCAATGCGTACTAACCACGTTGCATTGCGTCCCGACCGCGTCGCAAGACGTAACGACGGCGCAATGATACGTACTAACATCGTGGCTATGCGTACTGACCGCATGACAGTACGTATTGACCGCGTGGCAATGCGTACTAACCACGTTGCATTGCGTCCCGACCGCGTCGCAAGACGTACCGACGGCGCGACGATACGTACTAACGGCGTGGCAATGCGTACTGAACGCATGGCAGTACGTATTGACCGCGTGACAATGCGTACTAACCACGTTGCATTGCGTCCCGACCGCGTCGCCAGACATACCAACGGCGCAACGATACGTACTAACAGCGTGGCAATGCGTACTGACCGCATGGAAGTACGTATTGACCGCGTGACAATGCGTACTAACCACATTGCATTGCGTCCTGACCGCGTCACAAAACGTACCGACGGCGCAGCGATGCGTACTAACCGCGTGGCATTGCGTACTGACCGCGTGGAACTGCGTATCGATAGTGGTCAAATTGCGTTCCAAACGTCGCCCATCCCGCCGTCGGTACGCAACCTGTACGCGGTCAGTACGGAACATGTCCGCGGTTGGTCCACCCCATTGTCTGAGAAGGTTAATACTGCCCTCGCTGAACACAGTCGCATGCATAAGTGTTCGCCGAATTTGTGTTGTTTGCGTCTGTGCGTGATCATGCATGCTGCGCGAATCAGCGTTAGAGTTAGGGGAGAAGTAGAGGAGAGCCTACACCCGAAAGCTCATCCACGCGTTGGAAAAGAGTAAATTTCGTTCAACATTAAAGGCAGCATTCTGGATGAAAAAATTGCCTTTTTTGCAGAAACCCAAGCTTAGGGTCCCTCTTAGAACAGAAAGGAAGGAAGAACTACGAAAAACAATAAGGAAGTGGGAAAAAACTGGTGGACCGATCGGCCAATTGGGACACCCCGCCCACGCCATATAGCACTTGTCCATCGTTCGTTTCACCAAAAGAACAGTTGCCGAAGTTTTGAATGCTTTTTATCCCGCAAAATTCGAAAATCCAATCATGGGAATTTAACCATCTTATTTTTAAGAGCTTTTGGTACATGAACAAAGTCGCCTAAGAATTTCGAAGCTCAAAACCATTTGCGACTTTAGGTTTTACGTTTTGTATGCAGTGCGCAAAACAGCAACAGGCGTAAATAAACATTGAATAGATGTTCTTAACAGTTGTTAACTTCGATATTCGAGAGTTTTGTGGTGACTTTTCCCTATTATCCTCTGCTTCGTGAACTTCTCTTCTCAAGAACATGGAGAACTAGAATAGGTATTTTTATTTGGTGAAGACTGCCTTTGAGTGACTGCCACGGTTAAGAACCGAAAGGGCGACTTGTATAGATAAGAAGACAATTGCAGATTCAATTAGCAGCACAGATTAACAGCTATGATAAGCCAATTGACTCATCGACATTCTTTGGGACTGTGTTCATTTTGCACTGAGTTCGGCACTGTGAAGCCCTATGTAAGGTAACGTCGGCGTGGATCCGGAAGAGACTTTGCGTTCACTGTTGAAGGTTGGCGCAAACTCGGTGCACCTATGTTATAGCATGTGGCACCGAGTTTGCGCCAACATCCGATGAGGAACGCGAGGTCTTTTTCGGATCCACGCCGATGTTATGTGTCTTGTTAGATATCGCAGTGTGAAATGTTTTCTCACGCGCCGAACAGGCTGTGGAATCGATCTGCTGACTGTGGCTCTGAATTTTCCAGTCCCCATTCCACCACCCTACGTGATCGTTCCCGCCACATGCAACGGCCACAATGGCGCAGTGCGATTTCGCGCCGTTCTCGCGTCTCGCTCTCGCAAATCAGCTCAACTTTCCACCAAAGTTCATTCGAACTTTTCACTCGGCTGAAGGGGTTTACTACGGGCCTTGGTCTGTTAGCCTCTTTGCTTCCCCGGATCAAGAACGAAACTCCCTGGTTTTCTCTCAGTTCCTGAAGAAAGCTGGGAAAGATTTGGCCAATGAAAATTTCAAACTCACACTTCTCCTTCATCAGCGGCGATGCATTTTGCTGAGGTGAGAACCAGCGATGGAGTGATTAGCGTTCCTGTGCAGCCAATAACTCTCGTCACGTTGGTGGGAGACTGTGAGAGAATCTGAAAATCAATGTGCTCCTTCTAGCGATGTTTTACGAAATTCCATGGACGACCACGGACAAACCACGTCACTCTCAACAAGTTTTTAGGGTATTTAAATAGTGCCGGAAATGTGATATATGTAACCGACTGATACAAATGAAAATTGAGCGTAGAAGTGCTCTGTCGATTCACGGTCACTCTAGAACTACTCAAGCAATCCAGTTCCAGAACGCCGGCCAGTTCATCCACCATTGTCAGCCGGCAGCTAACGGCCAATACACTGGAAATCTACCGCAGCACCGCTCATCAGACTGCTGCATCGTGTCAGCGCACCTGTGTTGGATTGGTACATTCAATAACAGGTGAACTCCTAAACGCTCTGACAAGGGAACTATTTTTAGTCAAAGCGGCCATTACATGTACATCTTAAGAACCATTTCCAAACCTAAAATCCGCATATAAATATCTCCCGCAGCTGCCTAGAATCAGTATGCAAGAAGAAATGAGCGTTTTCAGATTTCCGCGGTAATGCGACTAGCGCTAGGATGATCGCATAGAAACCGCTGCACTGAGCGCTGGGGAGGCGTGACCTTTCATCTTGAGCAATATTTCCTTCCGTGACCGAGCACGAGAACAGGGGAACGGAACGGAACAGCCCAAAAAGTGCCGGAAATACGGGAATGAAATCCGAAACGGAACAGTTTCGCACAGTCCGGGATGGGACCGTGTGGAACTAGTTATGGCGCGACCTCGACCATGTTTGTGAGCGTGTATGCTGCCTTTGAACAGCAAGAAAATTAGGGCAAAACGCCTATAACTTCATTCAAAGCTACATGCCCTAGGCAGCTCATGTTAAGATTCCGTATTCGGAATTAGTTCTAGGACTGTACATTCCACTTGAGATAGCCACTTTGTCTGATAGTAGTTTCCTTGTGAGGCAATTGAACTACTATTATGTATGAAGCCGAAGTGGCTATTGCCCGGAAACATCAGATGGCATGTCGTGTCTAAACTCACTAGGGAGTGACCAGACCTGGTTTCCAGAACTACGCATATAGCCATGTTTTTCTGATCGACCACCTACCTGGTACTTGTAAAAAGCCTAATATGCTGCCCGAATACTGAATTTCAAAAAGTTATCTCTTTATAAAAAAATCGGGAATTTTTTTTGTCCAAACTTCTCACCGGGGGTATAATGAGGACCGAATATTCGACTTCGAATAAATATTCGAATTTTTTCAACAAATTTTCATTCGAACATTCGAATATTTGGAAAGTGTGAATATTCGAACATTATTCGAGTTCGACTATTCGCAAAAGGTGAATATTCAAATATTATTTGAATTCGACTATTCGGAAAAGGTGAATATTCGATTATTACTCGAATTCGACTATTCGCAAAACGCCAATATTCGAACGTTATTCGAATTCGACTACTCGAGCTGGTTCAACAGAAATTATGAAAATTAGCTCTAGTATATAAAGAAACCAGTTTCGTCTCACACCGCTTCGCGGTGTTCAACGAAACTGGAACTCGCGCCGCTTCGCGGCGCTCGCGCATGCACTCACGCCGCTGCGCGGCGTTCGATTTCCACCCATCATAAAGACCGGGGCTTTGCTAAAGATCTTTGCAGCTTGGTAGAAGTGAGCGTCTTTTTTCTGATAATCGCTATCAGAGGTGATATTTCGCCATAATCGACCGCCGCAACGGGTGTTTTGTCAAAATATAAAGTTTTTAAGTAGTGCCTCGGAGTTTCCCTGCTTTCTGACAAACTCTTTCAGGATTGTGCAAAGAAATCAAGCGTAAATGAAAAGTCTGATCTGTTTGCCTCAAATTCGCCAATCGGCTGCTTTTCTCATTCATATGGAGAGTCATAAATGATATTTGATGCTCAAAATGCACTCCCCTCAGTATTTACCCTCTCCTACAAATCACGCAACTTATCTGTGCGATTTCTGTGAAAGCATTTCTTCCAATGCAGGCAGTTTCAAGAAAGTCATCAGATTCCTCAAGCTGCTACGCGAAAACATTTTGATGTAATACCCACAATCTCACTGATGTTGCGCGCTCGCTCCTGCAGCTTCTGGACCTCTGCCTATCAAAAAGGTTTACACTCAATCCTCTTAAATCTCTGTACTTCTTCAGTAAGTGTGTTCGCAGACTCATTTAATTTCTAGTCATTTCCCGACGTTGTGTGCGCTCCTTTTTAACCCCTATACAACTTTTCAATTCTAGTAACTTTCCTCAACGATTCGGTTTTCCTTAACCCCTATATACCTTCAAAAAATAGCATGTACACTTCCTTCCAAGCTCAATACACTCTCCCGAACGTTGTGCGGGCCCCTGCTAAACCCATACACACCTTTTCTACTGGTGTGCGCACACCCCTTTGAACCCCAATTACTTTCATCGACTTTTTTAGGCGCTCCTCCTGAATACCTTCCTTAATGGTGTGCGCACACCCCTTCTAATCCCAGTCACCTTCATCGACCGTGTACGCGCTGCTCTTTAACCTCGTAACCGTACTCCCTCTAGCGGCACATCGCGCACCTCCTGGACCCCTATTTACTTTCACGAAGCCAAAAGTGCTCCTCCTGTCCCCTTCTCCCTACCAACAACACTGCACGCACTTTGTGAACCCCCCCCCCCACCCCTATTCACCTCTGTTCATAGACCACTTACTCACATCCCACGGCACTGTGCGTGCCCCTTCTGAACCTCTGCTCGTTTTCTACGACTTTCTCCAAATTGTCATAACATTATCGTTCTCTACTTTATGACAAAATTCTGGAATTTCTGAGTGTTATTTATTCACCCGTGCATGCGTGCATACGTACAGATAGTTTCGCAGACACACATTATGGCGAAACATACTCTGCGAGAATGGATATAGGACTGTGCACAGCTATGCGACATGGAGGTAGATTTATAAAGTCTAGGATAGTCCACCCAATACCTTCTAATGCGACCTATGCAACAGCTTTAGTGGTAAGACTGATCACCACGCCCATTATTATACATGAGGATGAGGATAAGGGTGAGGATTTGCTGAATTCGCGTTCGCTTTCGTTAAAACAGGCCAGACCGTGGCTACTATCTATTTCCAATAACGCGAACCTGAAGGTAAACCCGAAGCCCCGCCCACTTTCACAAAGTAACTCGTGGTGGTCCCTCAGCTCCATGCACGTTCTAGGCGTCACTTTGATAGCTAGTGTGGTCCCACCTTGATTTATAACGAAGGTAGCTTGAAGGACTCAATACGCAACAGCTAGGGTGCTCCCACCACGATCAGCCACGAAAATAACTCAAAGGGCTCAATATGCAACGGCTAGGGTGGTTCCAACACTATCGCAATGGTGTGCGCGCTCTTCCTGAACCCCATTCACTTTCCGCGACTTTCTTTGTGTATTGTTGAAACAATAAAGCGCTCCGACTGAAGGTGTCAAAATTTGCGGGAAATTTGAACACCGGTCAAACAGACGTCGGTCGGACGTGCCAGACAGTCGGACAGACACACCACGCCGCTTATAATATGTAAGGATGAGGATGAGGATAAGGGTGAGGATTTGCTGAATTAGCGTTCGCTTTCGTTAAAACAGGCCAGACCGCGGCTACCTTTTATTTCCAATAACGCGAACCTTAAGGTAAACCCGAAGCCCCGCCCACTTTCACAAAGTAACTCGTGGTAGTCCCTCAGCTCCATGCACGTTCTAGGCGTCACTTTGATAGCTAGTGTGGTCCCGCCTCGATTTATAACGAAGGTAGCTTGAAGGACTCAATACGCAATAGCTAGGGTGGTCCCACCACGATCAGCCACGAAAATAACTCAAAGGACTCAATATGCAACGGCTAGGGTGGTTCCAACACTATCGCAATGGTGTGCGCGCTCTTCCTGAACCCCATTCACTTTCCGCGACTTTCTTTGTGTATTGTTGAAACAATAACGCGCTCCGACTGAAGGTGTCAAAATTTGCGGGAAATTTGAACACCGGCCAAACAGACGTCGGTCGGACGTGCCAGACAGTCGGACAGACACACCACGCCGCTTAAAATATGTAAGGATGAGGATGAGGATAAGGGTGAGGATTTGTTACATTCGCGTTCGCTTTCGTTAGAACAGGCCAGACCGCGGCTACCTTTTATTTCCAATAACGCGAACCTGAAGGTAAACCCGAAGCCCCGCCCACTTTCACAAAGTAATTCGTGGTAGTCCCTCAGCTCCATGCACGTTCTAGGCGTCACTTTAATAGCTAGTGTGGTCCCGCCTCGATTTATAACGAAGGTAGCTTGAAGGACTCAATACGCAATAGCTAGGGTGGTCCCACCACGATCAGCCACGAAAATAACTCAAAGGACTCAATATGCAACGGCTAGGGTGGTTCCAACACTATCGCAATGGTGTGCGCGCTCTTCCTGGACCCCATTCACTTTCCGCGACTTTCTTTGTGTATTGTTGAAACAATAACGCGCTCCGACTGAAGGTGTCAAAATTTGCGGGAAATTTGAACACCGGTCAAACAGACGTCGGTCGGACGTGCCAGACAGTCGGACAGACACACCACGCCGCTTAAAATATGTAAGGATGAGGATGAGGATAAGGGTGAGGATTTGTTACATTCGCGTTCGATTTCGTTAAAACAGGTCAGACCGCGGCCACTTTCTATTTCCAATAACGCGAACCTTACGGCAAACCCGAAGCCCCGCCCACTTTCACAAAGTAACTCGTGGTGGTCCCTCAGCTCCATGCACATTCTAGGCGTCACTTTGATAGCTAGTGTGGTCCCACCTCGATTTATAACGAAGGTAGCTTGAAGGACTCAATACGCAACAGCTATGGTGGTCCCACCACGATCAGCCACGAAAATAACTCAAAGGACTCAATATGCAACGGCTAGGGTGGTTCCAACACTATCGCAATGGTGTGCGCGCTCTTCCTGAACCCCACCCACTTTCCGCGACTTTCTTTGTGTATTAATGAAACAATAAAGCGCTCCGACTGAAGGTGTCAAAATTTGCGGGAAATTTGAACACCGGTCAAACAGACGTCGGTCGGACGTGCCAGACAGTCGGACAGACACACTACGCCGCTTATAATATGTAAGGATGAGGATGAGGATAAGGGTGAGGATTTGCTGAATTCGCGTTCACTTTCGTTAAAACAGGTCAGACCGCGGCCACTTTCTATTTCCAATAACGCGAACCTTACGGCAAACCCGAAGCCCCGCCCACTTTCACAAAGTAACTCGTGGTGGTCCCTCAGCTCCATGCACATTCTAGGCGTCACTTTGATAGCTAGTGTGGTCCCACCTCGATTTATAACGAAGGTAGCTTGAAGGACTCAATACGCAACAGCTATGGTGGTCCCACCACGATCAGCCACGAAAATAACTCAAAGGACTCAATATGCAACGGCTAGGGTGGTTCCAACACTATCGCAATGGTGTGCGCGCTCTTCCTGAACCCCACTCACTTTCCGCGACTTTCTTTGTGTATTGTTGAAACAATAACGCGCTCCGACTGAAGGTGTCAAAATTCGCGGGAAATTTGAACACCGGTCAAACAGACGTCGGTCGGACGTGCCAGACAGTCGGACAGACACACCACGCCGCTTATAAAATGTAAGGATGAGGATTAGGATAAAGGTGAGGATTCGCTGGATTCGCGTTCGCTTTCGTTAAAACAGGTCAGACCGCGGCCACTTTCTATTTCCAATAACGCGAACCTTACGGCAAACCCGAAGCCCCGCCCACTTTCACAAAGTAACTCGTGGTGGTCCCTCAGCTCCATGCACATTCTAGGCGTCATTTTGATAGCTAGTGTGGTCCCACCTCGATTTATAACGAAGGTAGCTTGAAGGACTCAATACGCAACAGCTATGGTGGTCCCACCACGATCAGCCACGAAAATAACTCAAAGGACTGAATATGCAACGGCTAGGGTGGTTCCAACACTATCGCAATGGTGTGCGCGCTCTTCCTAAACCCCACTCACTTTCCGCGACTTTCTTTGTGTATTGTTGAAACAATGACGCGCTCCGACTGAAGGTGTCAAAATTCGCGGGAAATTTGAACACCGGTCAAACAGACGTCGGTCGGACGTGCCAGACAGTCGGACAGACACACCACGCCGCTTATAATATGTAAGGATGAGGATGAGGATTAGGGTGAGGATTTGCTGAATTCGCGTTCGATTTCGTTAAAACAGGTCAGACCGCGGCTACTTTCTATTTCCAATAACGCAAACCTTACGGCAAATCCGAAGCCCCGCCCACTTTCACAAAGTAACTCGTGGTGGTCCCTAGGCTCCATGCACGTTCTACGCGTCACTTTGATAGCTACTGTGGTCCCACCTCGATTTATAACGAAGGTAGCTTGAAGGACTCAATACACAACAGCTAGGGTGGTTCCACCACGATCAGCCCGAAAATAACTCAATATGCAGCACGGCTGGGAATTGGTCCCAACACTATCGCAATGGTGTGCGTGCTCTTCCTGAACCCCAATCACTTTCCGCGACTTTCTTTGTGTATTGTTGAAACAATAACGCGCTCCGACTGAAGGTGAAACATTTTGCGGGAAATTTGAACACCGGTCAAACAGACGTCGGTCGGACGTGCCAGACAGTCGGACAGACACACCACGCCGCTTATAAAATGTAAGGATGAGGATTAGGATAAAGGTGAGGATTCGCTGGATTCGCGTTCGCTTTCGTTAAAACAGGTCAGACCGCGGCTACTTTCTATTTCCAATGACTCGAACCTTACGGTGAACCCGAAGTCCCGCCCACTTTCAAAAAGTAACTCGTGGTGGTCCTTCAGCTCCATGCACGTTCTAGGCGTCACTTTGATAGCTAATGTGGTCCCACCTCGATTTATAACGAAGGTAGCTTGAAGGACTCAATACGCAACAGCTATGGTGGTCCCACCACGATCAGCCACGAAAATAACTCAAAGGACTCAATATGCAACGGCTAGGGTGGTTTCAACACTATCGCAATGGTGTGCGTGCTCTTCCTGAACCCCAATCACTTTCCGCGACTTTGTTTGTGTATTGTTGAAACAATAACGCGCTCCGACTGAATGCGTCAAAATTTGCGGGAAATTTGAACGCCGGTCAAACAGACGTCGGTCGGACGTGCCAGACAGTCGGACAGACACACCACGCCGCTTATAATATGTAAGGATGAGGATGAGGGTAAGGGTGAGGATTTGCTACATTCGCGTTCGATTTCGTTAAAACAGGTCAGACCGCGGCCACTTTCTATTTCCAATAACGCGAACCTTACGGCAAACCCGAAGCCCCGCCCACTTTCAAAAAGTAACTCGTGGTGGTCCTTCAGCTCCATGCACGTTCTAGGCGTCACTTTGATAGCTAATGTGGTCATTTCTCGATTTATAAGGAAGGTAGCCAAAAGGAATAAATATGCAACAGCTAGGGTGGTCCCACAACGATCAATAACGAAGTTACTTCGAAGGACTCAATATGCAACGGCTAGGGTGGTCCCACCTCGATCAACAACGAAGTTAGCTCGAAGGACTCAATATGCAACGGCTAGGGTGGTCCCACCTCGATCAACAACGAAGTTAGCTCGAAGGACTCAATATGCAACGGCTAGGGTGGTCCCAACACTATCGCAATGGTGTGCGCGCTCTTCCTGAACCCCACTCACTTTCCGCGACTTTCCTTGTGTTTTGTTGAAACAATAACGCGCTCCGACTGAAGGTGAAAAATTTTGCGGGAAATTTGAACACCGGTCAAACAGACGTCGGTCGGACGTGCCAGACAGTCGGACAGACACACCACGCCGCTTATAATATGTAAGGATGAGGATTAGGATAAGGGCGAGGATTTGCTGGATTCGCGTTTGCTTTCGTTAAAACAGGTCAGACCGCGGCTACTTTCTATTTCCAATGACTCGAACCTTACGGCAAACCCGAAGCCCCGCCAACTTTCACAAAGTAACCAGTGGTGCTCCCTCAGCTCCATGCACATTCTAGGCGTCACTTTGATAGCTAGTGTGGTCCCACCTCGATTTATAACGAAGGTAGCTTGAAGGACTCAATACGCAACAGCTATGGTGGTCCCACCACGATCAGCCACGAAAATAACTCAAAGGACTCAATATGCAACGGCTAGGGTGGTTTCAACACTATCGCAATGGTGTGCGCGCTCTTCCTGAACCCCACTCACTTTCCGCGACTTTCTTTGTGTATTGTTGAAACAATAACGCGCTCCGACTGAAGGTGTCAAAATTTGCGGGAAATTTGAACACCGGTCAAACAGACGTCGGTCGTACGTGTCAGACGGTCGAACGGACACATCACGCCGCTTATAATATGTAAGGGTAAGGATGAGGGTAAGGGTGAGGATTTGCTACATTCGCGTTCGATTTCGTTAAAACAGGTCAGACCGCGGCTACTTTCTATTTCCAATAACGCAAACCTTACGGCAAATCCGAAGCCCCGCCCACTTTCACAAAGTAACTCGTGGTGGTCCCTAGGCTCCATGCACGTTCTACGCGTCACTTTGATAGCTACTGTGGTCCCACCTCGATTTATAACGAAGGTAGCTTGAAGGACTCAATACGCAACAGCTAGGGTGGTTCCACCACGATCAGCCCCGAAAATAACTCAATATGCAACGGCTAGGGTGGTTTCAACACTATCGCAATGGTGTGCGTGCTCTTCCTGAACCCCAATCACTTTCCGCGACTTTCTTTGTGTATTGTTGAAACAATAACGCGCTCCGACTGAAGGTGTCAAAATTTGCGGGAAATTTGAACACCGGTCAAACAGACGTCGGTCGGACGTGCCAGACAGTCGGACAGACACACCACGCCGCTTATAATATGTAAGGATGAGGATGAGGATTAGGGTGAGGATTTGCTGAATTCGCGTTCGCTTTCGTTAAAACAGGCCAGACCGTGGCTACTATCTATTTCCAATAACGCGAACCTGAAGGTTAACCCGGAGCCCCGCCCACTTTCACAAAGTAAGTCGTGGTGGTCCCTCAGCTCCATGCACGTTCTAGGCGCCACTTTGATAGCTAGTGTGGTCCCACCTCGATTTATAACGAAGGTAGCTTGAAGAACTTAATACGCAACAGCTAGGGTGGTCCCACCACGATCAGCCACGAAAATAACTCAAAGGACTCAATATGCAACGGCTAGGGTGGTTCCAACACTATCGCAATGGTGTGCGCGCTCTTCCTGAACCCCACCCACTTTCCGCGACTTTCTTTGTGTATTGTTGAAACAATAAAGCGCTCCGACTGAAGGTGTCAAAATTTGCGAGAAATTTGACTACCGGTCAAACAGACGTCGGTCGGACGTGCCAGACAGTCGGACAGACACACCACGCCGCTTATAATATGTAAGGATGAGGATGAGGATAAGGGTGAGGATTTGCTGAATTCGCGTTCGCTTTCGTTAAAACAGGTCAGACCGCGGCCACTTTCTATTTCCAATAACGCGAACCTTCCGGCAAACCCGAAGCCCCGCCCACTTTTACAAAGTAACTCGTGGTGGTCCCTCAGCTCCATGCACATTCTAGGCGTCACTTTGATAGCTAGTGTGGTCCCACCTCGATTTATAACGAAGGTAGCTTGAAGGACTCAATACGCAACAGCTATGGTGGTCCCACCACGATCAGCCACGAAAATAACTCAAAGGACTCAATATGCAACGGCTAGGGTGGTTCCAACACTATCGCAATGGTGTGCGCGCTCTTCCTGAACCCCACCCACTTTCCGCGACTTTCTTTGTGTATTGTTGAAACAATAACGCGCTCCGACTGAAGGTGTCAAAATTTGCGGGAAATTTGAACACCGGTCAAACAGACGTCGGTCGGACGTGCCAGACGGTCGGACAGACACACCACGCCGCTTATAATATGTAAGGATGAGGATGAGGATAAGGGTGAGGATTTGCTGAATTCGCGTTCGCTTTCGATAAAACAGGCCAGAAGGCGGCTACTTTCTATTTCCAATAACGCGAACCTGAAGGTAAACCCGAAGCCCCGCCCACTTTCACAAAGTAACTCGTGGTGGTCCCTCAGCTCCATGCACGTTCTAGGCGTCACTTTGATAGCTAGTGTGGTCCCACCTCGATTTATAACGAAGGTAGCTTGAAGGACTCAATACGCAACAGCTAGGGTGGTCCCACCACGATCAGCCACGAAAATAACTCGAAGGACTCAATATGCAACGGCTAGCGTGGTCCCAACACTATCGCAATGGTGTGCGCGCTCTTCCTGAACCCCACTCACTTTCCGCGACTTTCCTTGTGTTTTGTTGGAACAATAACGCGCTCCGACTGAAGGTGAAACATTTTGCGGTAAATTTGAACACCGGTCAAACAGACGTCGGTTGGACGTGCCAGACAGTCGGACAGACACACCACGCCGCTTATAAAATGTAAGGATGAGGATTAGGATAAAGGTGAGGATTCGCTGGATTCGCGTTCGCTTTCGTTAAAACAGGTCAGACCGCGGCTACTTTGTATTTCCAATGACTCGAACCTTACGGTGAACCCGAAGTCCCGCCCACTTTCAAAAAGTAACTCGTGGTGGTCCTTCAGCTCCATGCACGTTCTAGGCGTCACTTTAATAGCTAGTGTGGTCCCACCTCGATTTATAACGAAGGTAGCTTGAAGGACTTAATACGCAACAGCTAGGGTGGTCCCACCACGATCAGCCACGAAAATAACTCGAAAGGACTCAATATGCAGCTAGGGTGGCCGTGGTCACCTCGATTCATTACGAAGGTAGCTCGAAACGGACTCAAATACGCAGCAGCTAGGGTGGTCCCACCGCGATCAATAACGAAGTTAGCTCGAAGGACTCAATATGCAACGGCTCATGGAAGGTTGGTCCCAACACTATCGCAATGGTGTGCGCGCTCTTCCTGAACCCCACCCACTTTCCGCGACTTTCTTTGTGTATTGTTGAAACAATAACGCGCTCCGACTGAAGGTGTCAAAATTTGCGGGAAATTTGAACACCGGTCAAACAGACGTCGGTCGGACGTGCCAGACAGTCGGACAGACACACCACGCCGCTTATAATATGGAAGGATGAGGATGAGGATTAGGGTGAGGATTTGCTGGATTCGCGTTCGCTGTCGTCAAAACAGGTCAGACCGCGGCTACTTTCTATTTCCAATAACGCGAACCTTACGGTGAACCCGAAGCCCCGCCCACTTTCACAAAGTAACTCGTGGTGGTCCCTCAGCTCCATGCACGTTCTAGGCGTCACTTTGATAGCTAGTGTGGTCCCACCTCGATTTATAACGAAGGTAGCTTGAAGGACTCAATACGCAACAGCTAGGGTGGTCCCACCACGATCAGCCACGAAAATAACTCAAAGGACTCAATATGCAACGGCTAGGGTGGTTCCAACACTATCGCAATGGTGTGCGCGCTCTTCCTGAACCCCACTCACTTTCCGCGACTTTCTTTGTGTATTGTTGAAACAATAACGCGCTCCGACTGAAGGTGTCAAAATTTGCGGGAAATTTGAACACCGGTCAAACAGACGTCGGTCGGACGTGCCAGACAGTCGGACAGACACACCACGCCGCTTATAATATGTAAGGATGAGGATGAGGATAAGGGTGAGGATTTGCTGAATTCGCGTTCGCTTTCGTTAAAACAGGTCAGACCGCGGCTACTTTCTATTTGCAATTACGCGAACCTTACGGCAAACCCGAAGCCCGCCCACTTTCACAAAGCAACTCGTGGTGGTCCCTCAGCTCCATGCACGTTCTAGGCGTCACTTTGATAGCTAGTGTGGTCCCGCCTCGATTTATAACGAAGGTAGCTTGAAGGACTCAATACGCAACAGCTAGGGTGGTCCCACCACGATCAGCCACGAAAATAACTCAAAGGACTCAATATGCAACGGCTAGGGTGGTTCCAACACTATCGCAATGGTGTGCGCGCTCTTCCTGAACCCCACCCACTTTCCGCGACTTTCTTTGTGTATTAATGAAACAATAAAGCGCTCCGACTGAAGGTGTCAAAATTTGCGGGAAATTTGAACACCGGTCAAACAGACGTCGGTCGGACGTGCCAGACAGTCGGACAGACACACCACGCCGCTTATAATATGTAAGGATGAGGATGAGGATTAGGGTGAGGATTTGCTGAATTCGCGTTCGATTTCGTTAAAACAGGTCAGACCGCGGCTACTTTCTATTTCCAATAACGCAAACCTTACGGCAAATCCGAAGCCCCGCCCACTTTCACAAAGTAACTCGTGGTGGTCCCTAGGCTCCATGCACGTTCTACGCGTCACTTTGATAGCTACTGTGGTCCCACCTCGATTTATAACGAAGGTAGCTTGAAGGACTCAATACGCAACAGCTAGGGTGGTTCCACCACGATCAGCCCCGAAAATAACTCAATATGCAACGGCTAGGGTGGTTTCAACACTATCGCAATGGTGTGCGCGCTCTTCCTGAACCCCAATCACTTTCCGCGACTTTCTTTGTGTATTGTTGAAACAATAACGCGCTCCGACTGAAGGTGTCAAAATTTGCGGGAAATTTGAACACCGGTCAAACAGGCGTCGGTCGGACGTGCCAGACAGTCGGACAGACACACCACGCCGCTTATAATATGTAAGGATGAGGATGAGGATAAGGGTGAGGATTTGCTGAATTCGCGTTCGCTTTCGTTAAAACAGGTCAGACCGCGGCCACTTTCTATTTCCAATAACGCGAACCTTACGGCAAACCCGAAGCCCCGCCCACTTTCACAAAGTAACTCGTGGTGGTCCCTCAGCTCCATGCACGTTCTAGGCGTCACTTTGATAGCTAGTGTGGTCCCACCTCGATTTATAACGAAGGTAGCTTGAAGGACTCAATACGCAACAGCTAGGGTGGTCCCACCACGATCAGCCACGAAAATAACGTAAAGGACTCAATATGCAACGGCTAGGGTGGTTCCAACACCATCGCGATGGTGTGCGCGCCCTTCCTGAACCCCACTCACTTTCCGCGACTTTCTTTGTGTATTGTTGAAACAATAACGCGCTCCGACTGAAGGTGTCAAAATTTGCGGGAAATTTGAACACCGGTCAAACAGACGTCGGTCGGACGTGCCAGACAGTCGGACAGACACACCACGCCGCTTATAATATGTAAGGATGAGGATGAGGATAAGGGTGAGGATTTGCTACATTCGCGTTCGATTTCGTTAAAACAGGTCAGACCGCGGCTACTTTCTACTTCCAATAACGCAAACCTTACGGCGAATCCGAAGCCCCGCCCACTTTCACAAAGTAACTCGTGGTGGTCCCTAGGCTCCATGCACGTTCTACGCGTCACTTTGATAGCTACTGTGGTCCCACCTCGATTTATAACGAAGGTAGCTTGAAGGACTCAATACGCAACAGCTAGGGTGGTTCCACCACGATCAGCCCCGAAAATAACTCGCAGGACTCAATATGCAACGGCTAGGGTGGTTCCAACACTATCGCAATGGTGTGCGCGCTCTTCCTGAACCCCACTCACTTTCCGCGACTTTCTTTGTGTATTGTTGAAACAATAACGCGCTCCGACTGAAGGTGTCAAAATTTGCGGGAAATTTGAACACCGGTCAAACAGACGTCGGTCGGACGTGCCAGACAGTCGGACAGACACACCACGCCGCTTAAAATATGTAAGGATGAGGATGAGGAAAAGGGTGAGGATTTGTTACATTCGCGTTCGCTTTCGTTAAAACAGGCCAGACCGCGGCTACTTTCTATTTCCAATAACGCAAACCTTACGGCAAATCCGAAGCCCCGCCCACTTTCACAAAGTAACTCGTGGTGGTCCCTAGGCTCCATGCACGTTCTACGCGTCACTTTGATAGCTACTGTGGTCCCACCTCGATTTATAACGAAGGTAGATTGAAGGACTCAATACGCAACAGCTAGGGTGGTCCCACCACGATCAGCCACGAAAATAACTAACAGGACTCAATATGCAACGGCTAGGGTGGTTTCAACACTATCGCAATGGTGTGCGTGCTCTTCCTGAACTCCAATCACTTTCCGCGACTTTCTTTGTGTATTGTTGAAACAATAACGCGCTCCGACTGAAGGTGTCAAAATTTGCGGGAAATTTGAACATCGGTCAAAAAGACGTCGGTCGGACGTGTCAGACGGTCGAACGGACACACCACGCCGCCTATAATATGTAAGGATGAGGATGAGGATTAGGGTGAGGATTTGCTGAATTCGCGTTCGACTTCGTTAAAACAGGTCAGACCGCGGCTACTTTCTATTTCCAATAACGCGAACCTGAAGGTGAATCCGAAGCCCCGCCCACTTTCACAAAGCAACTCGTGGTGGTCCCTCAGCTCCATGCACGTTCTAGGCGTCACTTTGATAGCTAGTGTGGTCCCGCCTCGATTTATAACGAAGGTAGCTTGAAGGACTCAATACGCAACAGCTAGGGTGGTCCCACCACGATCAGCCACGAAAATAACTCAATATCTCAGGCACCGGTTCGATTCGAGCGCCGTCAGAACGAGGTTGGACCGTTGAATCGCTCTAGCTCGAAACGAAAAAAGGGGCGGGGTCAACCCGAAACGTGGCTCGTTCGTTTCGGGAATGACATCGGTCCACCTCTCAAAGCCGGGATTACAGTCTGGATGATTTCGTAACTACTTCGTGGTTCGTGTCTCGGTCCACCTGTCATAGCCGGGACTGCAGTCTCGATGATGACGTCACTACTTCGTGGATCACGCATCGGTCCACCTTTCATAGCAGGGATTCTAATAACATGATGACGTCATCATCTTGTTACCATCGATTCTAGCACTTACCCTTAATAGCTGATATCGCGATAACGTCATTCTTGATTTTCGGAGCATGTGGTTATATAGCTTTGCCACCATGCTCGAAAAATCAAGGATGGCGTCGTCGCGGTGACCGCAATGCAGGGTGTAGGGCGTAGAGTCGATGCTAACAAGATGCTGACATCATCCAGGTCTTGACCGTTAAAATCCCACGCCTCAACAAATACTTGAATTTATTAATACTCAACAATCAGTTTTCTAGTGGCTGGTTCACACTGATTTATAGTTCAGAGGGTTTGTTCAATCTTGCCCTGTTTTGTTGTCATACTGTCGTTTTCGGAGCTAAATTCCGCTCTGCAATTGCGGATTACCGCATTTGCATCATGCAACACGATATTCGTGCTGGAAGAAAGGTGAATCGTATTCACGTATTCTTCAAGGCCTGGCGGCAAGGTAGGGGGCGGCCCCACGAAATTTTTATGGTGTTCTAAAAAAATCGGATTCGGCTCAAAGCTTGTATACAGGGGTAGTCTAGGGTGCTGAACACGAATCTGGAGTCCGCTTGTCAAAAATTTGAAGGTTATTGTAGGATACGGTAGGTACCATACCATTTAGGCTGCCAAACCTATCTTACTGTTTTGAAAATCGACAAAATGGACACTAAATCCGCATCCACCACCCCGAATAACCCTCGCATACAAATTTTGAGTCAAATCTTAGACTTTGACCGAACTACCGCACATCCATACATGATCTGCCATAATCTGCCAAAAATCAACGCTAGTTTTCCGATGGTCAACATTCTCCAATTTTTTCGGTAGAATCGGTAAATTCGTTGAAGTTTCTAGATCTAAGTTACTCTACATATTCCATGCAACCAAAAGAATCTTCAAAGAACCACCACGCAAGGACGAGCGTAGTATCACATATTAACAGTCGGCATGGATCCTATTGATACAATACCGCGTAAATTTTTTGCAAAAAAAAACGTTTTGCTGCATTTTTTGCGCTCACAAAACGCCACATCGCCATAACTAGTTTGAAAGTAGTCCGATTTCAGATGGGAAGTCATTTCTGAATTGCTGTCGTTGAGTGCTACACGATAGTGTTACAAAATGGTAGATTTAACTCCAGAAGTTCATAGAAAATTACATAATTGCACTACAAAATATATCACTATAAACTGATCACACGGTGATGATTGCAGACATCTGTCATGTTTTGACCTGTGGTCAACGTGAATTTTAGAAAAAAACGCATTTCTCAACAAAACACCGGAGTCCAAAAGACTTTATACACATATCTCTGCAGTTGTCTGACCGAGAGGAACACGAAAACTCCCTGGAAACCTAATTCGTCAAATTTCAAGTGAGTTATGGCGATGCGGCGCTTTATGAGTTCAAAAAACGCCGCAAAACGTCGTTTTTGCGAAAAAAAAAACGTGCGCGGTACTGTACGTTGCGTTCACTACTGAAGGTTGGCGCAAACTCGGCGCCATATGCTACCACATACTGTGCTTCTCGTAGCCGAATTCCGGTCCGCAATTGCGTCTCGACACGCTTTGCGGCCGCACGCTCTCGAGTCGGTCGAGTTTCCAGCGCCAGAGATGACTCGATGTGGGTTTTTTATACAGTTTTCTCTAATTTTGTTTAGTTTCCAGTTTCCAAAACTCGCCTAGAGTCAACAGATCGGCGGATGCTGCGCTGGAAACTTTTCCGACTCGAAAGCGCGCGGCTGCAAAGCGTGTCGAGACCGGAATTAGGCCCAGAGAAGCACAGTAGAAACACCGAATTTGTCCCAACCTTCAATAGGGAAATGCAAAGTATTACCAGTGTATACGCCAACAAACCTCTTAATGACTGACTCCTAACAATGAAATGTCAATTTAGCACAAAACATGACGTCCCGCAATGCTATGTTCTCAGTGGTCCGTTGGATTTGAGACGGGGTACGCTGTGGAAAGTTTCAAGGTCGCCGGATAGAGGGCCACTTTGATTAATCTTCTTGACAACCGTATTGGAAAAAATCAGCAAGAAACTGGTGAGAAAAATATGAAAAGTCCCAATTTTGAGAGTAATAGGGCTTACAGCTATTTCGAAACACGGTCTCTCTTTTCCACCCCATACCTACCATTTGAAGCGCAAGTAGAACTCACGAAAACTTGCCATTTATTCGTGAAGTTCCAGTTTAGAAAGGTGAAATGCCAGAATTAAGAGGACGTTTTGAATTGTTTTCACGCTTTTGCAGCAATCCTCTCCAAATTTTCGCTACACTAAGGATCAGATCTAGATCTTCCTTCAGAAAAAAACTCAGGATTTTCTTATCGCGGTCCTACGTTGGAGGCACAGTACACCCTCTGATAATAATTTTGCGATTTTCTTGTAAATGTATAGATAAACCCTCCTGTATGACACGTGCCAAATGCATGATCTCAATTTCTCCAAACAAACGAGATATAAGGGACCACCACAGGCCCGACTTCCTTCGCTCAGCTGACCACCACGGGCCACATCCCTTGTCCGTGGTGGTGAGCGAAGGAGGTCGGGCCTGTGGTGGTCGCTTAACTCGATAGCGACTAGATGAATGGATGAATTCTCAACAGGTAGTTGTTTTTCAGTCTATTGCCGGTCTATCTCCTCATCCCGTTTTTTCTCTCGTGCAGCGATGGCGAATGAAGAGAAATACCGACTTGAGACAACTCGTTCACCAAATTTATGCCCTCAGAATGCAGGCATTGAAAAGGAGCCATATCTCCGTTCGTAGGGTTTTGGACGATTTCAGAGATACCATTGTAATCAGAGAGTGGCTCTCTCCAAGGTAGGAATGAAATTAAAAAAAATTGAGTAGACTTTTTGGCTGGAATGGATTTGACTCGATTCATACTCTTAACCGTCCTGATCGATGAGCATGACTTAGCACTAGTGAAGGCATCAATATTTAATTTTGAGAAGCCAAACGCTAAGACACCAAAAGGAAACATGAAAAGTTCCATGAAAAAAGACACGGCAATCAGTAGCGTGAGAATGCTAAAAAAAGTGATTTTATGCAGGTCAAAATAGGCTTCATTCATGCAATTAAGGCGAGAAATGGATCCATTTAGCGAAAAAAGTTGCTTAAGTTTGATCGGTTGAAATTTCGGTAAATTTCGAGATTAAGTCGGTAAATAGGGGAAATCAAAATTTACCGGAAACTCCCAAACCGGGTAATTCGGTAAACGGTAAGTGCACACCCCTGGTGGGGAGTCCGAGCGAAATTGCCATGTTTCACATCTCGTAGACCTGCACCCTGGTGTTCGATTAATTTCCACTTATTTCACGATTTCTTACATCGAGGAGCAACAGAAGTTGACGAATATGTTTCGAGAAGTTTGTATATTCACCAAACGGATTCTTTTTTTTCACTTTTAGCGAAAACTCAAAAAGAGATAAATATCGGCCGATTTAATGAGGCTGGCTGACTAACGGTAGAGAAAGAAAACGGTGAATAATCCTTTTTTGAAGGATTTGAGTACATTCCGTATCGTAGGAGACAAGAGAAGCCAATGACAGCTGCATCTGTTCAAAATGTATTGGCTACCATTCCCGAATTTCGCAATGTTCCGTTTCGCTGTCGGTCCAATCGAGCCGATTGATTAGTACGGCGCCAACCCCCGACGTCTCCCGTTTCTCTCGTGAAAAACGGGAAGGCGGAGCTTTGCCGAAACGTCTCTCGTTCGCCCCGCCGTGGCAGAAAAAAAGCGGTTCGGCCATCGGTCGAATCGAACTGGTGCCTGAGATGCAACGGCTAGGGTGATTTCAACACTATCGCAATGGTGTGCGTGCTCTTCCTGAACCCCACCCACTTTCCGCGACTTTCTTTGTGTATTGTTGAAACAATAAAGCGCTCCGACTGAAGGTGTCAAAATTTGCGTCAAATTTGAACACCGGTCAAACAGACGTCGGTCGGACGTGCCAGACAGTCGGACAGACACAGAACGCCGCTTATAATATGTAAGAATGAGGATGAGGATAAGGGTGAGGATTTGCTGAATTAGCGTTCGCTTTCGTTAAAACAGGACAGACCGCGGCTACTTTCTGTTTCCAATAACGTGAACCTGAAGGTAAATCCGAAGCCCCGCCCACTTTCACAAAGCAACTCGTGGTGGTCCCTCAGCTCCATGCACGTTCTAGGCGTCGCTTTGATAGCTAGTGTGGTCCCACCTCGATTTATAACGAAGGTAGCTTGAAGGACTTAATACGCAACAGCTAGGGTGGTCCCACCACGATCAGCCACGAAAATAACTCAAAGGACTCAATATGCAACGGCTAGGGTGGTTTCAACACTATCGCAATGGTGTGCGTGCTCTTCCTGAACCCCAATCACTTTCCGCGACTTTCTTTGTGTATTGTTGAAACAATAACGCGCTCCGACTGAAGGCGTCAAAATTTGCGGGAAATTTGAACACCGGTCGAACAGACGTCGGTCGGACGTGCCGGACAGTCGGACAGACACACCACGCCGCTTATAATATGTAAGGATGAGGATGAGGATTAGGGTGAGGATTTGCTGAATTCGCGTTCGCTTTCGTTAAAACAGGCCAGACCGCGGCTACTTTCTGTTTCCAATAACGTGAACCTGAAGGTAAATCCGAAGCCCCGCCCACTTTCACAAAGCAACTCGTGGTGGTCCCTCAGCTCCATGCACGTTCTAGGCGTCACTTTGATAGCTAGTGTTGTCCCACCTCGATTTATAACGAAGGTAGCTTGAAGGACTCAATACGCAACAGCTAGGGTGGTTCCACCACGATCAGCCACGAAAATAACTCAATATGCAACGGCTAGGGTGGTTTCAACACTATCGCAATGGTGTGCGTGCTCTTCCTGAACCCCAATCACTTTCCGCGACTTTCTTTGTGTATTGTTGAAACAATAACGCGCTCCGACTGAAGGCGTCAAAATTTGCGGGAAATTTGAACACCGGTCGAACAGACGTCGGTCGGACGTGCCGGACAGTCGGACAGACACACCACGCCGCTTATAATATGTAAGGATGAGGATGAGGATTAGGGTGAGGATTTGCTGAATTCGCGTTCGCTTTCGTTAAAACAGGCCAGACCGTGGCTACTATCTATTTCCAATAACGCGAACCTGAAGGTGAATCCGAAGCCCCGCCCACTTTCACAAACTATCTCGTGGTGGTCCCTCAGCTCCATGCACGTTCTAGGCGTCACTTTGATAGCTAGTGTGGTCCCACCTCGATTTATAACGAAGGTAGCTTGAAGGACTCAATACGCAACAGCTAGGGTGGTTCCACCACGATCAGCCACGAAAATAACTCAATATGCAACGGCTAGGGTGGTTTCAACACTATCGCAATGGTGTGCGTGCTCTTCCTGAACCCCAATCACTTTCCGCGACTTTCTTTGTGTATTGTTGAAACAATAACGCGCTCCGACTGAAGGCGTCAAAATTTGCGGGAAATTTGAACACCGGTCAAACAGACGTCGGTCGGACGTGCCAGACAGTCGGACAGACACACCACGCCGCTTATAATATGTAAGGATGAGGATGAGGATTAGGGTGAGGATTTGCTGAATTCGCGTTCGCTTTCGTTAAAACAGGCCAGACCGCGGCTACTTTCTGTTTCCAATAACGTGAACCTGAAGGTAAATCCGAAGCCCCGCCCACTTTCACAAAGCAACTCGTGGTGGTCCCTCAGCTCCATGCACGTTCTAGGCGTCACTTTGATAGCTAGTGTGGTCCCACCTCGATTTATAACGAAGGTAGCTTGAAGGACTCAATACGCAACAGCTAGGTGGTTCCACCACGATCAGCCACGAAAATAACTCAATATGCAACGGCTAGGTGGTTTCAACACTATCGCAATGGTGTGCGCGCTCTTCCTGAACCCCAATCACTTTCCGCGACTTTCTTTGTGTATTGTTGAAACAATAACGCGCTCCGACTGAAGGCGTCAAAATTTGCGGGAAATTTGAACACCGGTCAAACAGACGTCGGTCGGACGTGCCAGACAGTCGGACAGACACACCACGCCGCTTATAATATGTAAGGATGAGGATGAGGATAAGGGTGAGGATTTGCTGAATTCGCGTTCGCTTTCGTTAAAACAGGCCAGACCGTGGCTACTATCTATTTCCAATAACGCGAACCTGAAGGTAAACTCGAAGCCCCGCCCACTTTCACAAAGTATCTCGTGGTGGTCCCTCAGCTCCATGCACGTTCTAGGCGTCGCTTTGATAGCTAGTGTGGTCCCACCTCGATTTATAACGAAGGTAGCTTGAAGGACTTAATACGCAACAGCTAGGGTGGTCCCACCACGATCAGCCACGAAAATAACTCAAAGGACTCAATATGCAACGGCTAGGGTGGTTCCAACACTATCGCAATGGTGTGCGTGCTCTTCCTGAACCCCACCCACTTTCCGCGACTTTCTTTGTGTATTGTTGAAACAATAAAGCGCTCCGACTGAAGGTGTCAAAATTTGCGTCAAATTTGAACACCGGTCAAACAGACGTCGGTCGGACGTGCCAGACAGTCGGACAGACACAGAACGCCGCTTATAATATGTAAGGATGAGGATGAGGATAAGGGTGAGGATTTGCTGAATTAGCGTTCGCTTTCGTTAAAACAGGCCAGACCGCGGCTACTTTCTGTTTCCAATAACGTGAACCTGAAGGTAAATCCGAAGCCCCGCCCACTTTCACAAAGCAACTCGTGGTGGTCCCTCAGCTCCATGCACGTTCTAGGCGTCACTTTGATAGCTAGTGTGGTCCCACCTCGATTTATAACGAAGGTAGCTTGAAGGACTCAATACGCAACAGCTAGGGTGGTTCCACCACGATCAGCCACGAAAATAACTCAATATGCAACGGCTAGGGTGGTTTCAACACTATCGCAATGGTGTGCGTGCTCTTCCTGAACCCCAATCACTTTCCGCGACTTTCTTTGTGTATTGTTGAAACAATAACGCGCTCCGACTGAAGGCGTCAAAATTTGCGGGAAATTTGAACACCGGTCGAACAGACGTCGGTCGGACGTGCCGGACAGTCGGACAGACACACCACGCCGCTTATAATATGTAAGGATGAGGATGAGGATAAGGGTGAGGATTTGCTGAATCAGCGTTCGCTTTCGTTAAAACAGGCCAGACCGCGGCTACTTTCTGTTTCCAATAACGTGAACCTGAAGGTAAATCCGAAGCCCCGCCCACTTTCACAAAGCAACTCGTGGTGGTCCCTCAGCTCCATGCACGTTCTAGGCGTCACATTGATAGCTAGTGTGGTCCCACCTCGATTTATAACGAAGGTAGCTTGAAGGACCCAATACGCAACAGCTAGGGTGGTTCCACCACGATCAGCCACGAAAATAACTCAATATGCAACGGCTAGGGTGGTTTCAACACTATCGCAATGGTGTGCGTGCTCTTCCTGAACCCCAATCACTTTCCGCGACTTTCTTTGTGTATTGTTGAAACAATAACGCGCTCCGACTGAAGGCGTCAAAATTTGCGGGAAATTTGAACACCGGTCGAACAGACGTCGGTCGGACGTGCCGGACAGTCGGACAGACACACCACGCCGCTTATAATATGTAAGGATGAGGATGAGGTTAAGGGTGAGGATTTGCTGAATTCGCGTTCGCTTTCGTTAAAACAGGTCAGACCGCGGCTACTTTCTGTTTCCAATAACGTGAACCTGAAGGTAAATCCGAAGCCCCGCCCACTTTCACAAAGCAACTCGTGGTGGTCCCTCAGCTCCATGCACGTTCTAGGCGTCACTTTGATAGCTAGTGTGGTCCCACCTCGATTTATAACGAAGGTAGCTTGAAGGACTTAATACGCAACAGCTAGGGTGGTTCCACCACGATCAGCCACGAAAATAACTCAAAGGACTCAATATGCAACTGCTAGGGTGGTTCCAACACTATCGCAATGGTGTGCGCGCTCTTCCTGAACCCCACCCACTTTCCGCGACTTTCTTTGTGTATTGTTGAAACAATAAAGCGCTCCGACTGAAGGTGTCAAAATTTGCGTCAAATTTGAACACCGGTCAAACAGACGTCGGTCGGACGTGCCAGACAGTCGGACAGACACAGAACGCCGCTTATAATATGTAAGGATGAGGATGAGGATTAGGGTGAGGATTTGCTGAATTCGCGTTCGCTTTCGTTAAAACAGGCCAGACCGCGGCTACTTTCTGTTTCCAATAACGTGAACCTGAAGGTAAATCCGAAGCCCCGCCCACTTTCACAAAGCAACTCGTGGTGGTCCCTCAGCTCCATGCACGTTCTAGGCGTCACTTTGATAGCTAGTGTTGTCCCATCTCGATTTATAACGAAGGTAGCTTGAAGGACTCAATACGCAACAGCTAGGGTGGTTCCACCACGATCAGCCACGAAAATAACTCAATATGCAACGGCTAGGGTGGTTTCAACACTATCGCAATGGTGTGCGTGATCTTCCTGAACCCCAATCACTTTCCGCGACTTTCTTTGTGTATTGTTGAAACAGTAACGCGCTCCGACTGAAGGCGTCAAAATTTGCGGGAAATTTGAACACCGGTCGAACAGACGTCGGTCGGAGGTGCCGGACAGTCGGACAGACACACCACGCCGCTTATAATATGTAAGGATGAGGATGAGGATAAGGGTGAGGATTTGCTGAATCAGCGTTCGCTTTCGTTAAAACAGGCCAGACCGCGGCTACTTTCTGTTTCCAATAACGTGAACCTGAAGGTAAATCCGAAGCCCCGCCCACTTTCACAAAGCAACTCGTGGTGGTCCCTCAGCTCCATGCACGTTCTAGGCGTCACTTTGATAGCTAGTGTGGTCCCACCTCGATTTATAACGAAGGTAGCTTGAAGGACTCAATACGCAACAGCTAGGTGGTTCCACCACGATCAGCCACGAAAATAACTCAATATGCAACGGCTAGGTGGTTTCAACACTATCGCAATGGTGTGCGTGCTCTTCCTGAACCCCAATCACTTTCCGCGACTTTCTTTGTGTATTGTTGAAACAATTACGCGCTCCGACTGAAGGCGTCAAAATTTGCGGGAAATTTGAACACCGGTCAAACAGACGTCGGTCGGACGTGCCAGACAGTCGGACAGACACACCACGCCGCCTATAATATGTAAGGATGAGGATGAGGATTAGGGTGAGGATTTGCTGAATTCGTGGTCGACTTCGTTAAAACAGGCCAGACCGCGGCTACTTTCTGTTTCCAATAACGTGAACCTGAAGGTAAATCCGAAGCCCCGCCCACTTTCACAAAGCAACTCGTGGTGGTCCCTCAGCTCCATGCACGTTCTAGGCGTCACTTTGATAGCTAGTGCGGTCCCACCTCGATTTATAACGAAGGTAGCTTGAAGGACTCAATACGCAACAGCTAGGGTGGTTCCACCACGATCAGCCACGAAAATAACTCAATATGCAACGGCTAGGGTGGTTTCAACACTATCGCAATAGTGTGCGTGCTCTTCCTGAACCCAATCACTTTCCGCGACTTTCTTTGTGTATTGTTGAAACAATAACGCGCTCCGACTGAAGGTGTCAAAATTTGCGGGAAATTTGAACACCGGTCAAACAGACGTCGGTCGGACGTGTCAGACGGTCGGACAGACACACCACGCCGCTTATAATATGTAAGGATGAGGATGAGGATTAGGGTGAGGGTTTGCTGAATTAGCGTTCGCTTTCGTTAAAACAGGCCAGACCGCGGCTACTTTCTGTTTCCAATAACGTGAACCTGAAGGTAAATCCGAAGCCCCGCCCACTTTCACAAAGCAACTCGTGGTGGTCCCTCAGCTCCATGCACGTTCTAGGCGTCACTTTGATAGCTAGTGCGGTCCCACCTCGATTTATAACGAAGGTAGCTTGAAGGACTCAATACGCAACAGCTAGGGTGGTTCCACCACGATCAGCCCCGAAAATAACTAACAGGACTCAATATGCAACGGCTAGGTGGTTTCAACACTATCGCAATGGTGTGCGTGCTCTTCCTGAACCCCAATCACTTTCCGCGACTTTCTTTGTGTATTGTTGAAACAATAACGCGCTCCGACTGAAGGCGTCAAAATTTGCGGGAAATTTAAACACCGGTCAAACAGACGTCGGTCGGACGTGCCAGACAGTCGGACAGACACACCACGCCGCTTATAATATGTAAGGATGAGGATGAGGATTAGGTGAGGATTTGCTGAATTCGCGTTCGCTTTCGTTAAAACAGGCCAGACCGCGGCTACTTTCTATTTCCAATAACGCAAACCTGAAGGTAAATCCGAAGCCCCGCCCACTTTCACAAAGCAACTCGTGGTGGTCCCTCAGCTCCATGCACGTTCTAGGCGTCACTTTGATAGCTAGTGTGGTCCCACCTCGATTTATAACGAAGGTAGCTTGAAGGACTCAATACTCAACAGCTAGGGTGGTTCCACCACGATCAGCCACGAAAATAACTCAATATGCAACGGCTAGGTGGTTTCAACACTATCGCAATGGTGTGCGTGCTCTTCCTGAACCCCAATCACTTTCCGCGACTTTCTTTGTGTATTGTTGAAACAATAACGCGCTCCGACTGAAGGCGTCAAAATTTGCGGGAAATTTGAACACCGGTCGAACAGACGTCGGTCGGACGTGCCGGACAGTCGGACAGACACACCACGCCGCTTATAATATGTAAGGATGAGGATGAGGATTAGGGTGAGGATTTGCTGAATTCGCGTTCGCTTTCGTTAAAACAGGCCAGACCGCGGCTACTTTCTGTTTCCAATAACGTGAACCTGAAGGTCAATCCGAAGCCCCGCCCACTTTCACAAAGCAACTCGTGGTGGTCCCTCAGCTCCATGCACGTTCTAGGCGTCACTTTGATAGCTAGTGTTGTCCCACCTCGATTTATAACGAAGGTAGCTTGAAGGACTCAATACGCAACAGCTAGGGTGGTTCCACCACGATCAGCCACGAAAATAACTCAAAGGACTCAATATGCAACGGCTAGGGTGGTTTCAACACTATCGCAATGGTGTGCGTGCTCTTCCTGAACCCCAATCACTTTCCGCGACTTTCTTTGTGTATTGTTGAAACAATAACGCGCTCCGACTGAAGGCGTCAAAATTTGCGGGAAATTTGAACGCCGGCCAAACAGACGTCGGTCGGACGCGCCAGACAGTCGGACAGACACACCACGCCGCTTATAATATGTAAGGATGAGGATGAGGATTAGGGTGAGGATTTGCTGAATTCGCGTTCGCTTTCGATAAAACAGGCCAGAAGGCGGCTACTTTCTATTTCCATTAACGCGAACCTGAAGGTAAACCCGAAGCCCCGCCCACTTTCACAAAGTAACTCGTGGTGGTCCCTCAGCTCCATGCACGTTCTAGGCGTCACTTTGATAGCTAGTGTGGTCCCACCTCGATTTATAACGAAGATAGCTTGAAGGACTCAACTCGCAACAGCTAGGGTGGTTCCACCACGATCAGCAACGAAAATAACTCAATATGCAACGGCTAGGGTGGTTTCAACACTATCGCAATGGTGTGCGTGCTCTTCCTGAACCCCAATCACTTTCCGCGACTTTCTTTGTGTATTGTTGAAACAATAACGCGCTCCGACTGAAGGCGTCAAAATTTGCGGGAAATTTGAACACCGGTCAAACAGACGTCGGTCGGACGTGCCAGACAGTCGGACAGACACACCACGCCGCTTATAATATGTAAGGATGAGGATGAGGATTAGGGTGAGGATTTGCTGAATTCGCGTTCGACTTCGTTAAAACAGGTCAGACCGCGGCTACTTTCTATTTCCAATAACGCAAACCTTACGGCAAATCCGAAGCCCCGCCCACTTTCACAAAGCAACTCGTGGTGGTCCCTCAGCTCCATGCACGTTCTAGGCGTCACTTTGATAGCTAATGTGGTCCCACCTCGATTTATAACGAAGGTAGCTTGAAGGACTCAATACTCAACAGCTAGGGTGGTTCCACCACGATCAGCCACGAAAATAACTCAATATGCAACGGCTAGGGTGGTTTCAACACTATCGCAATGGTGTGCGTGCTCTTCCTGAACCCCAATCACTTTCCGCGACTTTCTTTGTGTATTGTTGAAACAATAACGCGCTCCCACTGAAGGTGTCAAAATTTGCGGGAAATTTGAACACCGGTCACACAGACCTCGGTCGGCCGTGCCAGAGAGTCGGACAGACACCCCACGCGGCTTAAAATATGTAAGGATGAGGATGAGGAGAAGGGTGAGGATTTGCTGAATTCGCGTTCGCTTTCGTTAAAACAGGCCAGACCGCGGTTACTATCTATTTCCAATAACGCGAACCTGAAGGTAAATCCGAAGCCCCGCCCACTTTCACAAAGTATCTCGTGGTGGTCCCTCAGCTCCATGCACGTTCTAGGCGTCACTTTGATAGCTAGTGTGGTCCCACCTCGATTTATAACGAAGGTAGCTTGAAGGACTTAATACGCAACAGCTAGGGTGGTTCCACCACGATCAGCCACGAAAATAACTCAAAGGACTCAATATGCAACGGCTAGGGTGGTTTCAACACTATCGCAATGGTGTGCGTGCTCTTCCTGAACCCCAATCACTTTCCGCGACTTTCTTTGTGTATTGTTGAAACAATAAAGCGCTCCGACTGAAGGTGTCAAAATTTGCGTCAAATTTGAACACCGGTCAAACAGACGTCGGTCGGACGTGTCAGACGGTCGAACAGACACACCACGCCGCTTATAATATGTAAGGATGAGGATGAGGATAAGGGTGAGGATTTGCTGAATTAGCGTTCGCTTTCGTTAAAACAGGCCAGACCGCGGCTACTTTCTGTTTCCAATAACGTGAACCTGAAGGTAAATCCGAAGCCCCGCCCACTTTCACAAAGCAACTCGTGGTGGTCCCTCAGCTCCATGCACGTTCTAGGCGTCACTTTGATAGCTAGTGTGGTCCCACCTCGATTTATAACGAAGGTAGCTTGAAGGACTCAATACGCAACAGCTAGGTGGTTCCACCACGATCAGCCACGAAAATAACTCAATATGCAACGGCTAGGGTGGTTTCAACACTATCGCAATGGTGTGCGTGCTCTTCCTGAACCCCAATCACTTTCCGCGACTTTCTTTGTGTATTGTTGAAACAATAACGCGCTCCGACTGAAGGCGTCAAAATTTGCGGGAAATTTGAACACCGGTCAAACAGACGTCGGTCGGACGTGCCAGACAGTCGGACAGACACACCACGCCGCTTATAATATGTAAGGATGAGGATGAGGATAAGGGTGAGGATTTGCTGAATTAGCGTTCGCTTTCGTTAAAACAGGCCAGACCGCGGCTACTTTCTGTTTCCAATAACGTGAACCTGAAGGTAAATCCGAAGCCCCGCCCACTTTCACAAAGCAACTCGTGGTGGTCCCTCAGCTCCATGCACGTTCTAGGCGTCACTTTGATAGCTAGTGTGGTCCCACCTCGATTTATAACGAAGGTAGCTTGAAGGACTCAATACGCAACAGCTAGGGTGGTTCCACCACGATCAGCCACGAAAATAACTCAATATGCAACGGCTAGGGTGGTTTCAACACTATCGCAATGGTGTGCGTGCTCTTCCTGAACCCCAATCACTTTCCGCGACTTTCTTTGTGTATTGTTGAAACAATAACGCGCTCCGACTGAAGGTGTCAAAATTTGCGGGAAATTTGAACACCGGTCAAACAGACGTCGGTCGGACGTGTCAGACGGTCGAACAGACACACCACGCCGCTTATAATATGTAAGGATGAGGATGAGGATAAGGGTGAGGATTTGCTGAATTAGCGTTCGCTTTCGTTAAAACAGGCCAGACCGCGGCTACTTTCTGTTTCCAATAACGTGAACCTGAAGGTAAATCCGAAGCCCCGCCCACTTTCACAAAGCAACTCGTGGTGGTCCCTCAGCTCCATGCACGTTCTAGGCGTCACTTTGATAGCTAGTGTGGTCCCACCTCGATTTATAACGAAGGTAGCTTGAAGGACTCAATACGCAACAGCTAGGGTGGTTCCACCACGATCAGCCACGAAAATAACTCAATATGCAACGGCTAGGGTGGTTTCAACACTATCGCAATGGTGTGCGTGCTCTTCCTGAACCCCACCCACTTTCCGCGACTTTCTTTGTGTATTGTTGAAACAATAACGCGCTCCGACTGAAGGCGTCAAAATTTGCGGGAAATTTGAACACCGGTCAAACAGACGTCGGTCGGACGTGCCAGACAGTCGGACAGACACACCACGCCGCTTATAATATGTAGGATGAGGATGAGGATTAGGGTGAGGATTTGCTGAATTCGCGTTCGCTTTCGTTAAAACAGGCCAGACCGCGGCTACTTTCTGTTTCCAATAACGTGAACCTGAAGGTAAATCCGAAGCCCCGCCCACTTTCACAAAGCAACTCGTGGTGGTCCCTCAGCTCCATGCACGTTCTAGGCGTCACTTTGATAGCTAGTGTGGTCCCACCTCGATTTATAACGAAGGTAGCTTGAAGGACTCAATACGCAACAGCTAGGGTGGTTCCACCACGATCAGCCACGAAAATAACTCAATATGCAACGGCTAGGGTGGTTTCAACACTATCGCAATGGTGTGCGTGCTCTTCCTGAACCCCAATCACTTTCCGCGACTTTCTTTGTGTATTGTTGAAACAATAACGCGCTCCGACTGAAGGTGTCAAAATTTGCGGGAAATTTGAACACCGGTCAAACAGACGTCGGTCGGACGTGTCAGACGGTCGAACAGACACACCACGCCGCTTATAATATGTAAGGATGAGGATGAGGATAAGGGTGAGGGTTTGCTGAATTAGCGTTCGCTTTCGTTAAAACAGGCCAGACCGCGGCTACTTTCTGTTTCCAATAACGTGAACCTGAAGGTAAATCCGAAGCCCCGCCCACTTTCACAAAGCAACTCGTGGTGGTCCCTCAGCTCCATGCACGTTCTAGGCGTCACTTAGATAGCTAGTGCGGTCCCACCTCGATTTATAACGCAGGTAGCTTGACGGCTTCAATACGCAACAGCTAGGGTGGTTCCACCACGATCAGCCACGAAAATAACTCAATATGCAACGGCTAGGGTGGTTTCAACACTATCGCAATGGTGTGCGTGCTCTTCCTGAACCCCAATCACTTTCCGCGACTTTCTTTGTGTATTGTTGAAACAATAACGCGCTCCGACTGAAGGTGTCAAAATTTGCGGGAAATTTGAACACCGGTCAAACAGACGTCGGTCGGACGTGTCAGACGGTCGAACAGACACACCACGCCGCTTATAATATGTAAGGATGAGGATGAGGATTAGGGTGAGGATTTGCTGAATTCGCGTTCGACTCCGTTAAAACAGGTCAGACCGCGGCTACTTTCTATTTCCAATAACGCAAACCTTACGGCAAATCCGAAGCCCCGCCCACTTTCACAAAGTAACTCGTGGTGGTCCCTAGGCTCCATGCACGTTCTAAGCGTCACTTTGATAGCTACTGTGGTCCCACCTCGATTTATAACGAAGGTAGCTTGAAGGACTCAATACGCAACAGCTAGGGTGGTTCCACCACGATCAGCCCCGAAAATAACTAACAGGACTCAATATGCAACGGCTAGGGTGGTTTCAACACTATCGCAATGGTGTGCGTGCTCTTCCTGAACCCCAATCACTTTCCGCGACTTTCTTTGTGTATTGTTGAAACAATAACGCGCTCCGACTGAAGGTGTCAAAATTTGCGGGAAATTTGAACACCGGTCAAACAGACGTCGGTCGGACGTGTCAGACGGTCAAACAGACACACCACGCCGCTTATAATATGTAAGGATGAGGATGAGGATTAGGGTGAGGATTTGCTGAATTCGCGTTCGATTTCGTTAAAACAGGCCAGACCGCGGCTACTTTCTGTTTCCAATAACGCAAACCTTACGGCAAATCCGAAGCCCCGCCCACTTTTACAAAGTAACTCGTGGTGGTCCCTAGGCTCCATGCACGTTCTACGCGTCACTTTGATAGCTACTGTGGTCCCACCTTGATTTATAGCGAAGGTAGCTTGAAGGACTCAATACGCAACAGCTAGGTGGTTCCACCACGATCAGCCCCGAAAATAACTAACAGGACTCAATACGCAACGGCTAGGGTGGTTTCAACACTATCGCAATGGTGTGCGTGCTCTTCCTGAACCCCAATCACTTTCCGCGACTTTCTTTGTGTATTGTTGAAACAATAACGCGCTCCGACTGAAGGTGTCAAAATTTACGGGAAATTTGAACACCGGTCAAACAGACGTCGGTCGGACGTGTCAGACGGTCGAACAGACACACCACGCCGCTTATAATATGTAAGGATGAGGATGAGGATTAGGGTGAGGATTTGCTGAATTCGCGTTCGATTTCGTTAAAACAGGCCAGACCGCGGCTACTTTCTGTTTCCAATAACGCAAACCTTACGGCAAATCCGAAGCCCCGCCCACTTTCACAAAGCAACTCGTGGTGGTCCCTCAGCTCCATGCACGTTCTAGGCGTCACTTTGATAGCTAATGTGGTCCCACCTCGATTTATAACGAAGGTAGATTGAAGGACTCAATACGCAACAGCTAGGGTGGTTCCACCACGATCAGCCCCGGAAATAACTAACAGAACTCAATATGCAACGGCTAGGTGGTTTCAACACTATCGCAATGGTGTGCGTGCTCTTCCTGAACCTCAATCACTTTCCGCGACTTTCTTTGTGTATTGTTGAAACAATAACGCGCTCCGACTGAAGGTGTCAAAATTTGCGGGAAATTTGAACACCGGTCAAACAGACGTCGGTCGGACGTGTCAGACAGTCGAACAGACACACCACGCCGCTTATAATATGTAAGGATGAGGATGAGGATTAGGGTGAGGATTTGCTGAATTCGCGTTCGCTTTCGTTAAAACAGGTCAGACCGCGGCTACTTTCTATTTCCAATAACGCAAACCTTACGGCAAATCCGAAGCCCGCCCACTTTCACAAAGCAACTCGTGGTGGTCCCTCAGCTCCATGCACGTTCTAGGCGTCACTTTGATAGCTACTGTGGTCCCACCTCGATTTATAACGAAGGTAGCTTGAAGGACTCAATACGCAACAGCTAGGGTGGTTCCACCACGATCAGCCACGAAAATAACTAACGGGACTCAATATGCAACGGCTAGGGTGGTTTCAACACTATCGCAATGGTGTGCGTGCTCTTCCTGAACCCCAATCACTTTCCGCGACTTTCTTTGTGTATTGTTGAAACAATAACGCGCTCCGACTGAAGGTGTCAAAATTTGCGGAAATTTGAACACCGGTCAAACAGACGTCGGTCGGACGTGTCAGACGGTCGAACAGACACACCACGCCGCTTATAATATGTAAGGATGAGGATGAGGATTAGGGTGAGGATTTGCTGAATTCGCGTTCGATTTCGTTAAAACAGGCCAGACCGCGGCTACTTTCTATTTCCAATAACGCAAACCTGAAGGCAAATCCGAAGCCCCGCCCACTTTCACAAAGCAACTCGTGGTGGTCCTCAGCTCCATGCACGTTCTAGGCGTCACTTTGATAGCTAGTGTGGTCCCACCTCGATTTATAACGAAGGTAGATTGAAGGACTCAATACTCAACAGCTAGGGTGGTTCCACCACGATCAGCCACGAAAATAACTCAATATGCAACGGCTAGGGTGGTTTCAACACTATCGCAATGGTGTGCGTGCTCTTCCTGAACTCCAATCACTTTCCGCGACTTTCTTTGTGTATTGTTGAAACAATAACGCGCTCCGACTGAAGGTGTCAAAATTTGCGGGAAATTTGAACATCGGTCAAACAGACGTCGGTCGGATGTGTCAGACGGTCGAACAGACACACCACGCCGCCTATAATATGTAAGGATGAGGATGAGGATTAGGGTGAGGATTTGCTGAATTCGCGTTCGACTTCGTTAAAACAGGTCAGACCGCGGCTACTTTCTATTTCCAATAACGCAAACCTTACGGCAAATCCGAAGCCCCGCCCACTTTCACAAAGCAACTCGTGGTGGTCCCTCAGCTCCATGCACGTTCTAGGCGTCACTTTGATAGCTAGTGTGGTCCCACCTCGATTTATAACGAAGGTAGCTTGAAGGACTCAATACGCAACAGCTAGGGTGGTTCCACCACGATCAGCCACGAAAATAACTCAATATGCAACGGCTAGGGTGGTTTCAACACTATCGCAATGGTGTGCGTGCTCTTCCTGAACCCCAATCACTTTCCGCGACTTTCTTTGTGTATTGTTGAAACAATAACGCGCTCCGACTGAAGGTGTCAAAATTTGCGGGAAATTTGAACACCGGTCAAACAGACGTCGGTCGGACGTGTCAGACGGTCGAACAGACACACCACGCCGCTTATAATATGTAAGGATGAGGATGAGGATTAGGGTGAGGATTTGCTGAATTCGCGTTCGACTTCGTTAAAACAGGTCAGACCGCGGCTACTTTCTATTTCCAATAACGCAAACCTTACGGCAAATCCGAAGCCCCGCCCACTTTCACAAAGTAACTCGTGGTGGTCCCTAGGCTCCATGCACGTTCTACGCGTCACTTTGATAGCTACTGTGGTCCCACCTCGATTTATAACGAAGGTAGCTTGAAGGACTCAATACGCAACAGCTAGGGTGGTTCCACCACGATCAGCCCCGAAAATAACTAACAGGACTCAATATGCAACGGCTAGGGTGGTTTCAACACTATCGCAATGGTGTGCGTGCTCTTCCTGAACCCCAATCACTTTCCGCGACTTTCTTTGTGAATTGTTGAAACAATAACGCGCTCCGACTGAAGGTGTCAAAATTTACGGGAAATTTGAACACCGGTCAAACAGACGTCGGTCGGACGTGTCAGACGGTCGAACAGACACACCACGCCGCTTATAATATGTAAGGATGAGGATGAGGATTAGGGTGAGGATTTGCTGAATTCGCGTTCGATTTCGTTAAAACAGGCCAGACCGCGGCTACTTTCTATTTCCAATAACGCAAACCTTACGGCAAATTCGAAGCCCCGCCCACTTTCACAAAGTAACTCGTGGTGGTCCCTAGGCTCCATGCACGTTCTAAGCGTCACTTTGATAGCTACTGTGGTCCCACCTCGATTTATAACGAAGGTAGATTGAAGGACTCAATACGCAACAGCTAGGGTGGTTCCACCACGATCAGCCCCGGAAATAACTAACAGAACTCAATATGCAACGGCTAGGGTGGTTTCAACACTATCGCAATGGTGTGCGTGCTCTTCCTGAACTCCAATCACTTTCCGCGACTTTCTTTGTGTATTGTTGAAACAATAACGCGCTCCGACTGAAGGTGTCAAAATTTGCGGGAAATTTGAACATCGGTCAAACAGACGTCGGTCGGACGTGTCAGACGGTCGAACAGACACACCACGCCGCCTATTATATGTAAGGATGAGGATGAGGATTAGGGTGAGGATTTGCTGAATTCGCGTTCGACTTCGTTAAAACAGGTCAGACCGCGGCTACTTTCTATTTCCAATAACGCAAACCTTACGGCAAATCCGAAGCCCCGCCCACTTTCACAAAGTAACTCGTGGTGGTCCCTAGGCTCCATGCACGTTCTAAGCGTCACTTTGATAGCTACTGTGGTCCCACCTCGATTTATAACGAAGGTAGATTGAAGGACTCAATACGCAACAGCTAGGGTGGTCCCACCACGATCAGCCACGAAAATAACTCAATATCTCAGGCACCGGTTCGATTCGAGCGCCGTCAGAACGAGGTTGGACCGTTGAATCGCTCTAGCTCGAAACGAAAAAAGGGGCGGGGTCAACCCGAAACGTGGCTCGTTCGTTTCGGGAATGACATCGGTCCACCTCTCAAAGCCGGGATTACAGTCTGGATGATTTCGTAACTACTTCGTGGTTCGTGTCTCGGTCCACCTGTCATAGCCGGGACTGCAGTCTCGATGATGACGTCACTACTTCGTGGATCACGCATCGGTCCACCTTTCATAGCAGGGATTCTAATAACATGATGACGTCATCATCTTGTTACCATCGATTCTAGCACTTACCCTTAATAGCTGATATCGCGATAACGTCATTCTTGATTTTCGGAGCATGTGGTTATATAGCTTTGCCACCATGCTCGAAAAATCAAGGATGGCGTCGTCGCGGTGACCGCAATGCAGGGTGTAGGGCGTAGAGTCGATGCTAACAAGATGCTGACATCATCCAGGTCTTGACCGTTAAAATCCCACGCCTCAACAAATACTTGAATTTATTAATACTCAACAATCAGTTTTCTAGTGGCTGGTTCACACTGATTTATAGTTCAGAGGGTTTGTTCAATCTTGCCCTGTTTTGTTGTCATACTGTCGTTTTCGGAGCTAAATTCCGCTCTGCAATTGCGGATTACCGCATTTGCATCATGCAACACGATATTCGTGCTGGAAGAAAGGTGAATCGTATTCACGTATTCTTCAAGGCCTGGCGGCAAGGTAGGGGGCGGCCCCACGAAATTTTTATGGTGTTCTAAAAAATCGGATTCGGCTCAAAGCTTGTATACAGGGGTAGTCTAGGTGCTGGAACACGAATCTGGAGTCCGCTTGTCAAAAAATTTGAAGGTTATTGTAGGATACGGTAGGTACCATACCATTTAGGCTGCCAAACCTATCTTACTGTTTTGAAAATCGACAAAATGGACACTAAATCCGCATCCACCACCCCGAATAACCCTCGCATACAAATTTTGAGTCAAATCTGGGACTTTGACCGAACTACCGCACATCCATACATGATCTGCCATAATCTGCCAAAAATCAACGCTAGTTTTCCGATGGTCAACATTCTCCAATTTTTCGGTAGAATCAGTAAATTCGTTGAAGTTTCTAGATCTAAGTTACTCTACATATTCCATGCAACCAAAAGAATCTTCAAAGAACCACCACGCAAGGACGAGCGTAGTATCACATATTAACAGTCGGCATGGATCCTATTGATACAATACCGCGTAAATTTTTTGCAAAAAAAAACGTTTTGCTGCATTTTTTGCGCTCACAAAACGCCACATCGCCATAACTAGTTTGAAAGTAGTCCGATTTCAGATGGGAAGTCATTTCTGAATTGCTGTCGTTGAGTGCTACACGATAGTGTTACAAAATGGTAGATTTAAATCCAGAAGTTCATAGAAAATTACATAATTGCACTACAAAATATATCACTATAAACTGATCACACGGTGATGATTGCAGACATCTGTCATGTTTTGACCTGTGGTCAACGTGAATTTTAGAAAAAAACGCATTTCTCAACAAAATACCGGAGTCCAAAAGACTTTATACACATATCTCTGCAGTTGTCTGACCGAGAGGAACACGAAAACTCCCTGGAAATCTAATTCGTCAAATTTCAAGTGAGTTATGGCGATGCGGCGCTTTATGAGTACAAAAAACGCCGCAAAACGCCGTTCTTGCGAAAAAACGTGCGCGGTACTGTACGTTGCGTTCACTACTGAAGGTTGGCGCAAACTCGGCGCCATATGCTACCACATACTGTGCTTCTCTTAGCCGAATTCCGGTCCGCAATTGCGTCTCGACACGCTTTGCGGCCGCACGCTCTCGAGTCGGTCGAGTTTCCAGCGCCAGAGATGACTCGATGTGGGTTTTTTATACAGTTTTCTCTAATTTTGTTTAGTTTCCAGTTTCCAAAACTCGCCTAGAGTCAACAGATCGGCGGATGCTGCGCTGGAAACTTTTCCGACTCGAAAGCGCGCGGCTGCAAAGCGTGTCGAGACCGGAATTAGGCCCAGAGAAGCACAGTAGAAACACCGAATTTGTCCCAACCTTCAATAGGGAAATGCAAAGTATTACCAGTGTATACGCCAACAAACCTCTTAATGACTGACTCCTAACAATGAAATGTCAATTTAGCACAAAACATGACGTCCAGCAATGCTATGTTCTCAGTGGTCCGTTGGATTTGGAGACGGGTACGCTGTGGAAAGTTTCAAGGTCGCCGGATAGAGGGCCACTTTGATTAATCTTCTTGACAACCGTATTGGAAAAATCAGCAAGAAACTGGTGAGAAAAATATTAAAAGTCCCAATTTTGAGAGTGATAGGGCTTACAGCTATTTCGAAACACGGTCTCTCTTTTCCACCCCATACCTACCATTTGAAGCGCAAGTAGAACTCACGAAAACTTGCCATTTATTCGTGAAGTTCCAGTTTAGAAAGGTGAAATGCCAGAATTAAGAGGACGTTTTGATTTGTTTTCACGCTTTTGCAGCAATCCTCTCCAAATTTTCGCTACACTAAGGATCAGATCTAGATCTTCATTCATAAAAAAAAACTCAGGATTTTCCTATCGCGGTCCTACGTTGGAGGCACAGTACACCCTCTGATAATAATTTTGCGATTTTCTTGTAAATGTATAGATAAACCCTCCTGTATGACACTTGCCAAATGCATGATCTCAATTTCTCCAAACAAACGAGATATAAGGGACCACCACAGGCCCGACCTCCTTCGCTCAGCTGACCACAACGGGCCACATCCCTTGTCCGTGGTGGTGAGCGAAGGAGGTCGGGCCTGTGGTGGTCGCTTAACTCGATAGCGACTAGATGAATGGATGAATTCTCAACAAGTAGTTGTTTTTCAGTCTATTGCCGGTCTATCTCCTCATCCCGTTTTTCTCTCGTGCAGCGATGGCGAATGAAGAGAAATACAGGCCTGAGACAACTCGTTCACCAAATTTATGCCCTCAGAATGCAGGCATTGAAAAGGAGCCATATCTCCGTTCGTAGAGTTTTGGACGATTTCAGAGATACCATTGTAATCAGAGAGTGGCTCTCTCCAAGGTAGGAATGAAATCTTAAAAAAAATTTTGAGTAGACTTTTTGGCTGAAATGGATTTGACTCGATTCATACTCTTAACCGTCCTGATCGAAGAGCATGACTTAGCACTAGTGAAGGCATCAATATTCAATTTTGAAAAGCCGAACGCTAAGACACCAAAAGGAAACATGAAAAGTTCCATGAAAAAAGACACGGCAATCAGTAGCGTGAGAATGCTAAAAAAAAGTGATTTTAAGCAGGTCAAAATAGGCTTCATTCATGCAATTAAGGCGAGAAATGGATCCATTTAGCGAAAAAAGTTGCTTAAGTTTGATCGGTTGAAATTTCGGTAAATTTCGAGATTAAGTCGGTAAATAGGGGAAATCAAAATTTACCGGAAACTCCCAAACCGGGTAATTCGGTAAACGGTAAGTGCACACCCCTGGTGGGGAGTCCGAGCGAAATTGCCATGTTTCACATCTCGTAGACCTGCACCCTGGTGTTCGATTAATTTCCACTTATTTCACGATTTCTTACATCGAGGAGCAACAGAAGTTGACGAATATGTTTCGAGAAGTTTGTATATTCACCAAACGGATTCTTTTTTTTCACTTTTAGCGAAAACTCAAAAAGAGATAAATATCGGCCGATTTAATGAGGCTGGCTGACTAACGGTAGAGAAAGAAAACGGTGAATAATCCTTTTTTGAAGGATTTGAGTACATTCCGTATTGTAGGAGACAAGAGAAGCCAATGACAGCTGCATCTGTTCAAAATGTATTGGCTACCATTCCCGAATTTCGCAATGTTCCGTTTCGCTGTCGGTCCAATCGAGCCGATTGATTAGTACGGCGCCAACCCCCGACGTCTCCCGTTTCTCTCGTGAAAAACGGGAAGGCGGAGCTTTGCCGAAACGTCTCTCGTTCGCCCCGCCGTGGCAGAAAAAAAGCGGTTCGGCCATCGGTCGAATCGAACTGGTGCCTGAGATGCAACGGCTAGGGTGATTTCAACACTATCGCAATGGTGTGCGTGCTCTTCCTGAACCCCAATCACTTTCCGCGACTTTCTTTGTGTATTGTTGAAACAATAAAGCGCTCCGACTGAAGGTGTCAAAATTTGCGTCAAATTTGAACACCGGTCAAACAGACGTCGGTCGGACGTGCCAGACAGTCGGACAGACACAGAACGCCGCTTATAATATGTAAGAATGAGGATGAGGATAAGGGTGAGGATTTGCTGAATTAGCGTTCGCTTTCGTTAAAACAGGCCAGACCGCGGCTACTTTCTGTTTCCAATAACGTGAACCTGAAGGTAAATCCGAAGCCCCGCCCACTTTCACAAAGCAACTCGTGGTGGTCCCTCAGCTTCATGCACGTTCTAGGCGTCACTTTGATAGCTAGTGTGGTCCCACCTCGATTTATAACGAAGGTAGCTTGAAGGACTCAATACGCAACAGCTAGGGTGGTCCCACCACGATCAGCCACGAAAATAACTCAATATCTCAGGCACCGGTTCGATTCGAGCGCCGTCAGAACGAGGTTGGACCGTTGAATCGCTCTAGCTCGAAACGAAAAAAGGGGCGGGGTCAACCCGAAACGTGGCTCGTTCGTTTCGGGAATGACATCGGTCCACCTCTCAAAGCCGGGATTACAGTCTGGATGATTTCGTAACTACTTCGTGGTTCGTGTCTCGGTCCACCTGTCATAGCCGGGACTGCAGTCTCGATGATGACGTCACTACTTCGTGGATCACGCATCGGTCCACCTTTCATAGCAGGGATTCTAATAACATGATGACGTCATCATCTTGTTACCATCGATTCTAGCACTTACCCTTAATAGCTGATATCGCGATAACGTCATTCTTGATTTTCGGAGCATGTGGTTATATAGCTTTGCCACCATGCTCGAAAAATCAAGGATAGCGTCGTCGCGGTGACCGCAATGCAGGGTGTAGGGCGTAGAGTCGATGCTAACAAGATGCTGACATCATCCAGGTCTTGACCGTTAAAATCCCACGCCTCAACAAATACTTCTGAATTTATTAATACTCAACAATCAGTTTTCTAGTGGCTGGTTCACACTGATTTATAGTTCAGAGGGTTTGTTCAATCTTGCCCTGTTTTGTTGTCATACTGTCGTTTTCGGAGCTAAATTCCGCTCTGCAATTGCGGATTACCGCATTTTGCATCATGCAACACGATATTCGTGCTGGAAGAAAGGTGAATCGTATTCACGTATTCTTCAAGGCCTGGCGAGAAGGTAGGGGCGGCCCCACGAAAATTTTATGGTGTTCTAAAAAGAATCGGATTTGGCTCTAAGCTTGTATACAGGGGTAGTCTAGGGTGCTGAACACGAATCTGGAGTCCGCTTGTCAAAAATTTGAAGGTTATTGTAGGATTACGGTAGGTACCATACCATTTAGGCTGCCAAACCTATCTTACTGTTTTGAAAATCGACAAAATGGACACTAAATCCGCATCCACCACCCCGAATAACCCTCGCATACAAATTTTGAGTCAAATCTGAGACTTTGACCGAACTACCGCACATCCATACATGATCTGCCATAATCTGCCAAAAATCAACGCTAGTTTTCCGATGGTCAACATTCTCCAATTTTTTCGGTAGAATCGGTAAATTCGTTGAAGTTTCTAGATCTAAGTTACTCTACATATTCCATGCAACCAAAAGAATCTTCAAAGAACCACCACGCAAGGACGAGCGTAGTATCACATATTAACAGTCGGCATGGATCCTATTGATACAATACCGCGTAAATTTTTTGCAAAAAAAACGTTTTGCTGCATTTTTTGCGCTCACAAAACGCCACATCGCCATAACTAGTTTGAAAGTAGTCCGATTTCAGATGGGAAGTCATTTCTGAATTGCTGTCGTTGAGTGCTACACGATAGTGTTACAAAATGGTAGATTTAAATCCAGAAGTTCATAGAAAATTACATAATTGGACTACAAAATATATCACTATAAACTGCTCCCACGGTGATGTTTGCAGACATCTGTCATGTTTTGACCTGTGGTCAACGTGAATTTTAGAAAAAAACGCATTTCTCAACAAAACACCGGAGTAAAAAAGACTTTATACACATATCTCTGCAGTTGTCTGACCGAGAGGAACACGAAAACTCCCTGGAAACCTAATTCGTCAAATTTCAAGTGAGTTATGGCGATGCGGCGCTTTATGAGTTCAAAAAACGCCGCAAAACGTCGTTTTTGCGAAAAAAAACGTGCGCGGTACTGTACGTTGCGTTCACTACTGAAGGTTGGCGCAAACTCGGCGCCATATGCTACCACATACTGTGCTTCTCCTAGCCGAATTCCGGTCCGCAATTGCGTCTCGACACGCTTTGCGGCCGCACGCTCTGGAGTCGGTCGAGTTTCCAGCGCCAGAGATGACTCGATGTGGGTTTTTTATACAGTTTTCTCTAATTTTGTTTAGTTTCCAGTTTCCAAAACTCGCCTTGAGTCAACAGATCGGCGGATGCTGCGCTGGAAAACTTTTCCGACTCGAAAGCCAGCGCGGCTGCAAAGCGTGTCGAGACCGGAATTAGGCCCAGAGAAGCACAGTAGAAACACCGAATTTGTCCCAACCTTCAATGAAATGCAAAGTATTACCAGTGTATACGCCAACAAACCTCTTAATGACTGACTCCTAACAATGAAATGTCAATTTAGCACAAAACATGACGTCCAGCAATGCTATGTTCTCAGTGGTCCGTTGGATTTGAGACGGGGTACGCTGTGGAAAGATTTCAAGGTCGCCGGATAGAGGGCCACTTTGATTAATCTTCTTGACAACCGTATTGGGAAAAAATCAGCAAGAAACTGGTGGAGAAAAATATTAAAAGTCCCAATTTTGAGAGTAATAGGGCTTACAGCTATTACAAAACACAGTCTCTCTTTTGCTTCCCATACCTACCATTTGAAGCGCAAGTAGAACTCACGAAAACTTGCCAATTGTTCGTGAAGATCCAGTTTAGAAAGGTGAAATGCCAGAATTAACACGACGTTTTGACTTGTTTTCACGCTTTTGCAGCAATCCTCTCCAAATATTCGCTACATTAAGGATCAGATCTAGATCTTCCTTCAGAAAAACTCAGGATTTTCTTATCGCGGTCCTACGTTGGAGGCACAGTACACCCTCTGATAATAATTTTGCGATTTTCTCGTAAATGTATAGATAAACCCTCCTGTATGACACGTGCCAAATGCAAGATCTCAATTTCTCCAAACAAACGAGATATAAGGGACCACCACAGGCCCGACTTCCTTCGCTCAGCTGACCACCACGGGCCACATCCCTTGTCCGTGGTGGTGAGCGAAGGAGGTCGGGCCTGTGGTGGTCGCTTAACTCGATAGCGACTAGATGAATGGATGAATTCTCAACAGGTAGTTGTTTTTCAGTCTATTGCCGGTCTATCTCCTCATCCCGTTTTTCTCTCGTGCAGCGATGGCGAATGAAGAGAAATACCGACTTGAGACAACTCGTTCACCAAATTTATGCCCTCAGAATGCAGGCATTGAAAAGGAGCCATATCTCCGTTCGTAGGGTTTTGGACGATTTCAGAGATACCATTGTAATCAGAGAGTGGCTCTCTCCAAGGTAGGAATGAAATTTAAAAAAATTGAGTAGACTTTTTGGCTGGAATGGATTTGACTCGATTCATACTCTTAACCGTCCTGATCGATGAGCATGACTTAGCACTAGTGAAGGCATCAATATTTAATTTTGAGAAGCCAAACGCTAAGACACCAAAAGGAAACATGAAAAGTTCCATGAAAAAAGACACGGCAATCAGTAGCGTGAGAATGCTAAAAAAAGTGATTTTATGCAGGTCAAAATAGGCTTCATTCATGCAATTAAGGCGAGAAATGGATCCATTTAGCCAAAAAAGTTGCTTAAGTTTGATCGGTTGAAATTTCGGTAAATTTCGAGATTAAGTCGGTAAATAGGGGAAATCAAAATTTACCGGAAACTCCCAAACCGGGTAATTCGGTAAACGGTAACTGCACACCCCTGGTGGGGAGTCCGAGCGAAATTGCCATGTTTCACATCTCGTAGACCTGCACCCTGGTGTTCGATTAATTTCCGCTTATTTCACGATTTCTTACATCGAGGAGCAACAGAAGTTGACGAATATGTTTCAAGAAGTTTGTATATTCACCAAACGGATTCATTTTTTTTCACTTTTAGCGAAAAATCAAAAAGAGATAAATATCGGCCGATTTAATGAGGCTGGCTGACTAACGGTAGAGAAAGAAAACGGTGAATAATCCTTTTTTGGAGGATTCGAGTACATTCCGTATTGTAGGAGACAAGAGAAGCCAATGACAGCTGCATCTGTTCAAAATGTATTGGCTACCATTCCCGAATTTCGCAATGTTCCGTTTCGCTGTCGGTCCAATCGAGCCGATTGATTAGTACGGCGCCAACCCCCGACGTCTCCCGTTTCTCTCGTGAAAAACGGGAAGGCGGAGCTTTGCCGAAACGTCTCTCGTTCGCCCCGCCCTGGCAGAAAAAAAGCGGTTCGGCCATCGGTCGAATCGAACTGGTGCCTGAGATGCAACGGCTAGGGTGATTTCAACACTATCGCAATGGTATGCGTGCTCTTCCTGAACCCCAATCACTTTCCGCGACTTTCTTTGTGTATTGTTGAAACAATAAAGCGCTCCGACTGAAGGTGTCAAAATTTGCGTCAAATTTGAACACCGGTCAAACAGACGTCGGTCGGACGTGCCAGACAGTCGGACAGACACAGAACGCCGCTTATAATATGTAAGAATGAGGATGAGGATAAGGGTGAGGATTTGCTGAATTAGCGTTCGCTTTCGTTAAAACAGGCCAGACCGCGGCTACTTTCTGTTTCCAATAACGTGAACCTGAAGGTAAATCCGAAGCCCCGCCCACTTTCACAAAGCAACTCGTGGTGGTCCCTCAGCTCCATGCACGTTCTAGGCGTCACTTTGATAGCTAGTGTGGTCCCACCTCGATTTATAACGAAGGTAGCTTGAAGGACTCAATACGCAACAGCTAGGTGGTTCCACCACGATCAGCCACGAAAATAACTCAATATGCAACGGCTAGGTGGTTTCAACACTATCGCAATGGTGTGCGTGCTCTTCCTGAACCCCAATCACTTTCCGCGACTTTCTTTGTGTATTGTTGAAACAATAACGCGCTCCGACTGAAGGCGTCAAAATTTGCGGGAAATTTGAACACCGGTCGAACAGACGTCGGTCGGACGTGCCGGACAGTCGGACAGACACACCACGCCGCTTATAATATGTAAGGATGAGGATGAGGCCGAGGATTTGCTGAATTCGCGTTCGCTTTCGTTAAAACAGGCCAGACCGTGGCTACTATCTATTTCCAATAACGCGAACCTGAAGGTAAATCCGAAGCCCCGCCCACTTTCACAAAGCAACTCGTGGTGGTCCCTCAGCTCCATGCACGTTCTAGGCGTCACTTTGATAGCTAGTGTGGTCCCACCTCGATTTATAACGAAGGTAGCTTGAAGGACTCAATACGCAACAGCTAGGGTGGTTCCACCACGATCAGCCACGAAAATAACTCAATATGCAACGGCTAGGGTGGTTTCAACACTATCGCAATGGTGTGCGTGCTCTTCCTGAACCCCAATCACTTTCCGCGACTTTCTTTGTGTATTGTTGAAACAATAACGCGCTCCGACTGAAGGCGTCAAAATTTGCGGGAAATTTGAACACCGGTCGAACAGACGTCGGTCGGACGTGCCGGACAGTCGGACAGACACACCACGCCGCTTATAATATGTAAGGATGAGGATGAGGATTCGCTGAATTCGCGTTCGCTTTCGTTAAAACAGGCCAGACCGTGGCTACTATCTATTTCCAATAACGCGAACCTGAAGGTAAATCCGAAGCCCCGCCCACTTTCACAAAGCAACTCGTGGTGGTCCCTCAGCTCCATGCACGTTCTAGGCGTCACTTTGATAGCTAGTGTGGTCCCACCTCGATTTATAACGAAGGTAGCTTGAAGGACTCAATACGCAACAGCTAGGGTGGTTCCACCACGATCAGCCACGAAAATAACTCAATATGCAACGGCTAGGGTGGTTTCAACACTATCGCAATCGTGTGCGTGCTCTTCCTGAACCCCACCCACTTTCCGCGACTTTCTTTGTGTATTGTTGAAACAATAAAGCGCTCCGACTGAAGGTGTCAAAATTTGCGTCAAATTTGAACACCGGTCAAACAGACGTCGGTCGGACGTGCCAGACAGTCGGACAGACACAGAACGCCGCTTATAATATGTAAGAATGAGGATGAGGATAAGGGTGAGGATTTGCTGAATTAGCGTTCGCTTTCGTTGAAACAGGCCAGACCGCGGCTACTTTCTGTTTCCAATAACGTGAACCTGAAGGTAAATCCGAAGCCCCGCCCACTTTCACAAAGCAACTCGTGGTGGTCCCTCAGCTCCATGCACGTTCTAGGCGTCACTTTGATAGCTAGTGTTGTCCCACCTCGATTTATAACGAAGGTAGCTTGAAGGACTCAATACGCAACAGCTAGGGTGGTTCCACCACGATCAGCCACGAAAATAACTCAATATGCAACGGCTAGGGTGGTTTCAACACCATCGCAATGGTGTGCGTGCTCTTCCTGAACCCCAATCACTTTCCGCGACTTTCTTTGTGTATTGTTGAAACAATAACGCGCTCCGACTGAAGGCGTCAAAATTTGCGGGAAATTTGAACACCGGTCGAACAGACGTCGGTCGGACGTGCCGGACAGTCGGACAGACACACCACGCCGCTTATAATATGTAAGGATGAGGATGAGGATTAGGGTGAGGATTTGCTGAATTCGCGTTCGCTTTCGTTAAAACAGGCCAGACCGTGGCTACTATCTATTTCCAATAACGCGAACCTGAAGGTAAATCCGAAGCCCCGCCCACTTTCACAAAGCAACTCGTGGTGGTCCCTCAGCTCCATGCACGTTCTAGGCGTCACTTTGATAGCTAGTGTTGTCCCACCTCGATTTATAACGAAGGTAGCTTGAAGGACTCAATACGCAACAGCTAGGGTGGTTCCACCACGATCAGCCACGAAAATAACTCAATATGCAACGGCTAGGGTGGTTTCAACACTATCGCAATGGTGTGCGTGCTCTTCCTGAACCCCAATCACTTTCCGCGACTTTCTTTGTGTATTGTTGAAACAATAACGCGCTCCGACTGAAGGCGTCAAAATTTGCGGGAAATTTGAACACCGGTCGAACAGACGTCGGTCGGACGTGCCGGACAGTCGGACAGACACACCACGCCGCTTATAATATGTAAGGATAAGGATGAGGATTAGGGTGAGGATTTGCTGAATTCGCGTTCGCTTTCGTTAAAACAGGCCAGACCGTGGCTACTATCTATTTCCAATAACGCGAACCTGAAGGTAAACTCGAAGCCCCGCCCACTTTCACAAAGCAACTCGTGGTGGTCCCTCAGCTCCATGCACGTTCTAGGCGTCACTTTGATAGCTAGTGTGGTCCCACCTCGATTTATAACGAAGGTAGCTTGAAGGACTCAATACGCAACAGCTAGGGTGGTTCCACCACGATCAGCCACGAAAATAACTCAACTCAATATGCAACGGCTAGGTGGTTTCCAACACTATCGCAATGGTGTGCGTGCTCTTCCTGAACCCCACCCACTTTCCGCGACTTTCTTTGTGTATTGTTGAAACAATAAAGCGCTCCGACTGAAGGTGTCAAAATTTGCGGGAAATTTGAACACCGGTCAAACAGACGTCGGTCGGACGTGCCAGACAGTCGGACAGACACACCACGCCGCTTATAATATGTAAGGATGAGGATGAGGATTAGGGTGAGGATTTGCTGAATTAGCGTTCGCTTTCGTTGAAACAGGCCAGACCGCGGCTACTTTCTGTTTCCAATAACGCAAACCTGAAGGTAAATCCGAAGCCCCGCCCACTTTCACACAAAGCAACTCGTGGTGGTCCCTCAGCTCCATGCACGTTCTAGGCGTCACTTTGATAGCTAGTGTGGTCCCACCTCGATTTATAACGAAGGTAGCTTGAAGGACTCAATACGCAACAGCTAGGGTGGTTCCACCACGATCAGCCACGAAAATAACTCACTCAATATGCAACGGCTAGGGTGGTTTCAACACCATCGCAATGGTGTGCGTGCTCTTCCTGAACCCCAATCACTTTCCGCGACTTTCTTTGTGTATTGTTGAAACAATAACGCGCTCCGACTGAAGGCGTCAAAATTTGCGGGAAATTTGAACACCGGTCGAACAGACGTCGGTCGGACGTGCCGGACAGTCGGACAGACACACCACGCCGCTTATAATATGTAAGGATGAGGATGAGGATTAGGGTGAGGATTTGCTGAATTCGCGTTCGCTTTCGTTAAAACAGGCCAGACCGTGGCTACTATCTATTTCCAATAACGCGAACCTGAAGGTAAATCCGAAGCCCCGCCCACTTTCACAAAGCAACTCGTGGTGGTCCCTCAGCTCCATGCACGTTCTAGGCGTCACTTTGATAGCTAGTGTTGTCCCACCTCGATTTATAACGAAGGTAGCTTGAAGGACTCAATACGCAACAGCTAGGGTGGTTCCACCACGATCAGCCACGAAAATAACTCAATATGCAACGGCTAGGGTGGTTTCAACACTATCGCAATGGTGTGCGTGCTCTTCCTGAACCCCAATCACTTTCCGCGACTTTCTTTGTGTATTGTTGAAACAATAACGCGCTTCCGACTGAAGGCGTCAAAATTTGCGGGAAATTTGAACACCGGTCGAACAGACGTCGGTCGGACGTGCCGGACAGTCGGACAGACACACCACGCCGCTTATAATATGTAAGGATAAGGATGAGGATAAGGGTGAGGATTTGCTGAATTAGCGTTCGCTTTTCGTTAAAACAGGCCAGACCGCGGCTACTATCTATTTCCAATAACGCGAACCTGAAGGTAAACTCGAAGCCCCGCCCACTTTCACAAAGCAACTCGTGGTGGTCCCCCAGCTCCATGCACGTTCTAGGCGTCACTTTGATAGCTAGTGTGGTCCCACCTCGATTTATAACGAAGGTAGCTTGAAGGACTTTAATACGCAACAGCTAGGGTGGTTCCACCACGATCAGCCACGAAAATAACTCAATATGCAACGGCTAGGGTGGTTTCAACACTATCGCAATGGTGTGCGTGCTCTTCCTGAACCCCAATCACTTTCCGCGACTTTCTTTGTGTATTGTTGAAACAATAACGCGCTCCGACTGAAGGTGTCAAAATTTACGTCAAATTTGAACACCGGTCAAACAGACGTCGGTCGGACGTGTCAGACAGTCGAACAGACACACCACGCCGCTTATAATATGTAAGGATGAGGATGAGGATTAGGGTGAGGATTTGCTGAATTAGCGTTCGATTTCGTTAAAACAGGCCAGACCGCGGCTACTTTCTGTTTCCAATAACGCAAACCTGGAAGTAAATCCGAAGCCCCGCCCACTTTCACAAAGTAACTCGTGGTGGTCCCTAGGCTCCATGCACGTTCTAAGCGTCACTTTGATAGCTACTGTGGTCCCACCTCGATTTATAACGAAGGTAGATTAAAGGACTCAATACGCAACAGCTAGGGTGGTTCCACCACGATCAGCCACGAAAATAACTCAATATGCAACGGCTAGGGTGGTTTCAACACTATCGCAATGGTGTGCGTGCTCTTCCTGAACCCCAATCACTTTCCGCGACTTTCTTTGTGTATTGTTGAAACAATAACGCGCTCCGACTGAAGGTGTCAAAATTTACGGGAAATTTGAACACCGGTCAAACAGACGTCGGTCGGACGTGTCAGACGGTCGAACAGACACACCACGCCGCTTATAATATGTAAGGATGAGGATGAGGATAAGGGTGAGGGTTTGCTGAATTAGCGTTCGCTTTCGTTAAAACAGGCCAGACCGCGGCTACTTTCTGTTTCCAATAACGCAAACCTTACGGCAAATCCGAAGCCCCGCCCACTTTCACAAAGTAACTCGTGGTGGTCCCTAGGCTCCATGCACGTTCTACGCGTCACTTTGATAGCTACTGTGGTCCCACCTCGATTTATAACGAAGGAAGCTTGAAGGACTCAATACGCAACAGCTAGGGTGGTTCCACCACGATCAGCCCCGAAAATAACTCAATATGCAACGGCTAGGGTGGTTTCAACACTATCGCAATGGTGTGCGTGCTCTTCCTGAACCCCAATCACTTTCCGCGACTTTCTTTGTGTATTGTTGAAACAATAACGCGCTCCGACTGAAGGTGTCAAAATTTACGGGAAATTTGAACACCGGTCAAACAGACGTCGGTCGGACGTGTCAGACGGTCGAACAGACACACCACGCCGCTTATAATATGTAAGGATGAGGATGAGGATTAGGGTGAGGATTTGCTGAATTCGCGTTCGATTTCGTTAAAACAGGCCAGACCGCGGCTACTTTCTGTTTCCAATAACGCAAACCTTACGGCAAATTCGAAGCCCCGCCCACTTTCACAAAGTAACTCGTGGTGGTCCCTAGGCTCCATGCACGTTCTAAGCGTCACTTTGATAGCTACTGTGGTCCCACCTCGATTTATAACGAAGGTAGATTGAAGGACTCAATACGCAACAGCTAGGGTGGTTCCACCACGATCAGCCCCGGAAATAACTAACAGAACTCAATATGCAACGGCTAGGGTGGTTTCAACACTATCGCAATGGTGTGCGTGCTCTTCCTGAACTCCAATCACTTTCCGCGACTTTCTTTGTGTATTGTTGAAACAATAACGCGCTCCGACTGAAGGTGTCAAAATTTGCGGGAAATTTGAACATCGGTCAAACAGACGTCGGTCGGATGTGTCAGACGGTCGAACAGACACACCACGCCGCCTATAATATGTAAGGATGAGGATGAGGATTAGGGTGAGGATTTGCTGAATTCGCGTTCGACTTCGTTAAAACAGGTCAGACCGCGGCTACTTTCTATTTCCAATAACGCAAACCTTACGGCAAATCCGAAGCCCCGCCCACTTTCACAAAGTAACTCGTGGTGGTCCCTAGGCTCCATGCACGTTCTACGCGTCACTTTGATAGCTACTGTGGTCCCACCTCGATTTATAACGAAGGTAGCTTGAAGGACTCAATACGCAACAGCTAGGGTGGTTCCACCACGATCAGCCACGAAAATAACTCAATATGCAACGGCTAGGGTGGTTTCAACACTATCGCAATGGTGTGCGTGCTCTTCCTGAACCCCAATCACTTTCCGCGACTTTCTTTGTGTATTGTTGAAACAATAACGCGCTCCGACTGAAGGCGTCAAAATTTGCGGGAAATTTGAACACCGGTCGAACAGACGTCGGTCGGACGTGCCGGACAGTCGGACAGACACACCACGCCGCTTATAATATGTAAGGATGAGGAAGAGGATTAGGGTGAGGATTTGCTGAATTCGCGTTCGCTTTCGTTAAAACAGGCCAGACCGTGGCTACTATCTATTTCCAATGACGCGAACCTGAAGGTAAACTCGAAGCCCCGCCCACTTTCACAAAGTATCTCGTGGTGGTCCCTCAGCTCCATGCACGTTCTAGGCGTCGCTTTGATAGCTAGTGTGGTCCCACCTCGATTTATAACGAAGGTAGCTTGAAGGACTTAATACGCAACAGCTAGGGTGGTCCCACCACGATCAGCCACGAAAATAACTCAAAGGACTCAATATGCAACGGCTAGGGTGGTTTCAACACTATCGCAATGGTGTGCGCGCTCTTCCTGAACCCCACCCACTTTCCGCGACTTTCTTTGTGTATTGTTGAAACAATAAAGCGCTCCGACTGAAGGTGTCGCCAAAATTTGCGTCAACTTTGAACACCGGTCAAACAGACGTCGGTCGGACGTGCCAGACAGTCGGACAGACACAGAACGCCGCTTATAATATGTAAGGATGACGATGAGGATAAGGGTGAGGATTTGCTGAATTAGCGTTCGCTTTCGTTCAAAACAGGCCAGACCGCGGCTACTTTCTGTTTCCAATAACGTGAACCTGAAGGTAAATCCGAAGCCCCGCCCACTTTCACAAAGCAACTCGTGGTGGTCCCTCAGCTCCATGCACGTTCTAGGCGTCACTTTGATAGCTAGTGCGGTCCCACCTCGATTTATAACGAAGGTAGCTTGAAGGACTCAATACGCAACAGCTAGGGTGGTTCCACCACGATCAGCCACGAAAATAACTCAATATGCAACGGCTAGGGTGGTTTCAACACTATCGCAATGGTGTGCGTGCTCTTCCTGAACCCCAATCACTTTCCGCGACTTTCTTTGTGTATTGTTGAAACAATAACGCGCTCCGACTGAAGGTGTCAAAATTTGCGGGAAATTTGAACACCGGTCAAACAGACGTCGGTCGGATGTGCCAGACGGTCGGACAGACACACCACGCCGCTTATAATATGTAAGGATGAGGATGAGGATTAGGGTGAGGATTTGCTGAATTCGCGTTCGATTTCGTTAAAACAGGTCAGACCGCGGCTACTTTCTATTTCCAATAACGCAAACCTTACGGCAAATCCGAAGCCCCGCCCACTTTCACAAAGCAACTCGTGGTGGTCCCTCAGCTCCATGCACGTTCTACGCGTCACTTTGATAGCTACTGTGGTCCCACCTCGATTTATAACGAAGGTAGCTTGAAGGACTCAATACGCAACAGCTAGGGTGGTTCCACCACGATCAGCCACGAAAATAACTCAATATGCAACGGCTAGGGTGGTTTCAACACTATCGCAATGGTGTGCGTGCTCTTCCTGAACCCCAATCACTTTCCGCGACTTTCTTTGTGTATTGTTGAAACAATAACGCGCTCCGACTGAAGGCGTCAAAATTTGCGGGAAATTTGAACACCGGTCGAACAGACGTCGGTCGGACGTGCCGGACAGTCGGACAGACACACCACGCCGCTTATAATATGTAAGGATGAGGATGAGGATTAGGGTGAGGATTTGCTGAATTCGCGTTCGCTTTCGTTAAAACAGGCCAGACCGTGACTACTATCTATTTCCAATAACGCGAACCTGAAGGTAAACTCGAAGCCCCGCCCACTTTCACAAAGTATCTCGTGGTGGTCCCTCAGCTCCATGCACGTTCTAGGCGTCGCTTTGATAGCTAGTGTGGTCCCACCTCGATTTATAACGAAGGTAGCTTGAAGGACTTAATACGCAACAGCTAGGGTGGTCCCACCACGATCAGCCACGAAAATAACTCAAAGGACTCAATATGCAACGGCTAGGGTGGTTCCAACACTATCGCAATGGTGTGCGCGCTCTTCCTGAACCCCACCCACTTTCCGCGACTTTCTTTGTGTATTGTTGAAACAATAAAGCGCTCCGACTGAAGGTGTCAAAATTTGCGTCAAATTTGAACACCGGTCAAACAGACGTCGGTCGGACGTGCCAGACAGTCGGACTGACACAGAACGCCGCTTATAATATGTAAGGATGAGGATGAGGATAAGGGTGAGGATTTGCTGAATTAGCGTTCGCTTTCGTTAAAACAGGCCAGACCGCGGCTACTTTCTGTTTCCAATAACGTGAACCTGGAAGTAAATCCGAAGCCCCGCCCACTTTCACAAAGCAACTCGTGGTGGTCCCTCAGCTCCATGCACGTTCTAGGCGTCACTTTGATAGCTAGTGTGGTCCCACCTCGATTTATAACGAAGGTAGCTTGAAGGACTCAATACGCAACAGCTAGGGTGGTTCCACCACGATCAGCCACGAAAATAACTCAATATGCAACGGCTAGGGTGGTTTCAACACTATCGCAATGGTGTGCGTGCTCTTCCTGAACCCCAATCACTTTCCGCGACTTTCTTTGTGTATTGTTGAAACAATAACGCGCTCCGACTGAAGGTTGCGTCAAAATTTGCGGGAAATTTGAACACCGGTCAAACAGACGTCGGTCGGACGTGTCAGACGGTCGAACAGACACACCACGCCGCTTATAATATGTAAGGCGATGAGGATGAGGATTAGGGTGAGGATTTGCTGAATTCGCGTTCGACTTCGTTAAAACAGGTCAGACCGCGGCTACTTTCTATTTCCAATAACGCAAACCTTACGGCAAATCCGAAGCCCCGCCCACTTTCACAAAGTAACTCGTGGTGGTCCCTAGGCTCCATGCACGTTCTACGCGTCACTTTGATAGCTACTGTGGTCCCACCTCGATTTATAACGAAGGTAGCTTGAAGGACTCAATACGCAACAGCTAGGGTGGTTCCACCACGGTCAGCCCCGAAAATAACTAACAGGACTCAATATGCAACGGCTAGGGTGGTTTCAACACTATCGCAATGGTGTGCGTGCTCTTCCTGAACCCCAATCACTTTCCGCGACTTTCTTTGTGTATTGTTGAAACAATAACGCGCTCCGACTGAAGGTGTCAAAATTTACGGGAAATTTGAACACCGGTCAAACAGACGTCGGTGGACGTGTCAGACGGTCGAACAGACACACCACGCCGCTTATAATATGTAAGGATGAGGATGAGGATTAGGGTGAGGATTTGCTGAATTCGCGTTCGATTTCGTTAAAACAGGCCAGACCGCGGCTACTTTCTATTTCCAATAACGCAAACCTTACGGCAAATCCGAAGCCCCGCCCACTTTCACAAAGTAACTCGTGGTGGTCCCTAGGCTCCATGCACGTTCTAAGCGTCACTTTGATAGCTACTGTGGTCCCACCTCGATTTATAACGAAGGTAGATTGAAGGACTCAATACGCAACAGCTAGGGTGGTTCCACCACGATCAGCCCCGAAAATAACTAACAGAACTCAATATGCAACGGCTAGGGTGGTTTCAACACTATCGCAATGGTGTGCGTGCTCTTCCTGAACTCCAATCACTTTCCGCGACTTTCTTTGTGTATTGTTGAAACAATAACGCGCTCCGACTGAAGGTGTCAAAATTTGCGGGAAATTTGAACACCGGTCAAACAGACGTCGGTCGGACGTGTCAGACGGTCGAATAGACACACCACGCCGCTTATAATATGTAAGGATGAGGATGAGGAGTAGGGTGAGGATTTGCTGAATTCGCGTTCGACTTCATTAAAACAGGTCAGACCGCGGCTACTTTCTATTTCCAATAACGCAAACCTTACGGCAAATCCGAAGCCCCGCCCACTTTCACAAAGTAACTCGTGGTGGTCCCTAGGCTCCATGCACGTTCTACGCGTCACTTTGATAGCTACTGTGGTCCCACCTCGATTTATAACGAAGGTAGCTTGAAGGACTCAATACGCAACAGCTAGGGTGGTCCCACCACGATTAGCCACGAAAATAACAATATGCAACGGCTAGGGTGGTTCCAACACTATCGCAATGGTGTGCGCGCTCTTCCTGAACCCCACCCACTTTCCGCGACTTTCTTTGTGTATTGTTGAAACAATGAAGCGCTCCGACTGAAGGTGTCAAAATTTGCGGGAAATTTGAACACCGGTCAAACAGACGTCGGTCGGACGTGTCAGACGGTCGAACAGACACACCACGCCGCTTATAATATGTAAGGATCGACATACTTTTGAGGGCCTAATTCATTTTCTCCACTACTTCACTGTCCCACTTTTCCAAAGCAAGAGATAAGTATTTCGCCCACTTTTCGTTTGAGGAGGCTACTAGGGCGATTATAACACGGGGAGCCACATGGCGATCGCACTTGGCCACGTCCATTTTTCCATGCCGCCGCGCAATTATAATTTTCCTTCCCTTCCAAAAGCGTTGCTGCGCGGAAAAACAGGGGTGGCCAAGTGGCCGCGATAGCAACCTTGAGGGTGCTAAACACAAATTTGACATCCGTTTCCGGTGTCACGAAAGATCGCGGCGCAGTACCGTGGTTTATCGACGTTTTAGATTTGGCCGTGCTGTCTCGGCCGTCCGGACCTACTTTTCCACTGCATATGGCCACGCCCATTTCTCTGAGCCGAAACGATTTTGGAAGGGGTGGAAACACCAGATTGGTGTTATAATAGCGCGGCGGCGCGCAGTAATAGGCGTGCCCTAGTGGGATGGAAATTGGTACCACCCTACCTTCTGATGATAACACTGATTTGGCTAAAACTTGGCCAAGAGCCTTTTTTGAGCTGTGGATTATGAATCTCTTATCATTTTCGCGATTCTCAGATGATTTTTGAGGATTGAAGGGAGGTTCTTACCATTCGGCTACTACAACCTTCTTTGATCTTTCGAAAAGCGGACAACGGGTTTGTGATAGGCATACCAAAGAACTTCTCTCGGCAAAATTTCCAGTCATACCGGAGACTTAGACGATAATTACCCTATATTTACCGTGATTTCTCGAAGCACCGTGAGTGGACTCCCTATTCGTGTTCAGCACCTCGGATAACCCCCTTAGGCTATGTTAGAGCGAAAAAGTTAATTTTGTAGCAGTTTTTGAGTTGAAGCCCATCCAGGTTTGGGAGTGAGTCGTGCCTTATTAGTTTAAAGGCAGTGGTCGCGATGAAAAACGTCATTTAGAAAAATAGAAAAGTCAGCTTAGATAGAAAACAGCTGAAAAACTATGAAGGCAGCGCGGTGAAAAACAAGCTACAGCTAAAGCTTTTCTAGGGCCTAAAGATGCTAGTCCGTGCACACGTGCACAGCGCCGCAGAAAAAAAGATCGCAGCCTCATGCCGAGCAGTCTAAAATGATGGTCATTTAGAGGAAGATATAAATTCAAATTTGCGTAATGAAAAGAGTTGGCCAATGAAAGAAAGCACTTCAGTCAATGTTTTTGACTAGATGATTGACGTTGATTGAAATTCATTTTCAAGCCAGCTGATGCTCTTCATATCAGATATCATCGCTGCCAATAATATGGAGGGGACTCGTCCACCATTAAAAGACAAGAAAGTTCAGTTTTCATCTTCGGCTCAAAACAGCGTTTTTCGCGATTTTTTCCCATTGATCCTATTACTCTAAACCCAGAAAAGGGTTTAGAGAGGAAAAAAAGACAAGCATATTTTATCGCGACCACTGCCTTTAATTTCTTGGGGGTAATGGAGCTTTAGGAGAAGAATTCAACATTTTATCGTCGCTCCCTATGTAATACGTTCTCACAGCCATATTCCGATCCAACATTGCGGACTGCGGCGACACGTGATAATCGTGCTGGGAGAAAGACGAATCGTGCTGGGACCAAGTGGTCAGAGCACAATTATAACGTGTGGCATGATGAAGCAGCCGTAGTCCGCAAATGCGAACCGGAATTCGGCCTAGAGAACGACAGTACCCTCTATAAGGGGTATGGTATACTTTCTCGCTGTAATAGGCGACAGGCATGCAATCTAACACCAATCGCGGCGGGACCCGCATTGGAGCAACGGCAACGACGGTCGTAGGAACAGATGTCACGTGTGAGTAGCAGCGACGTGTCGCGGCGGGCTGACATACTGCAAATGTGCCATAGCCTGTCGTTACCACGGTCGCTGTCACTGTGCAGTGCACTGCGACAGCGGCAGATTTAAAGGGCGGGAGGCGGTCGCTGTCGCTGTGCAGAGCGACGCGACCGTGTGTCGCAAAAGTATGCCATACCCCTAAGTCGTCGTAATTCACATCATTCGAGGCGCGCGCGACGTCTCGGCCTCCGTCTGTCCCACGCTCTCTCACTGTCTCTAACCTCCGCTCCGCACCAGCACGCGCAGGAACCAAGTTAATTTCGCCGTTTTATAACCTGTACAATACCCACCCTCGGACTTCGCAAAACAGCGAAAAAACTTTTCTCGCGTTTTTTCGCCTGTTCGTCGAAACTCTGTCGAATTAGGGTTTTCGGTGGTAAGAAAGGTATAGCTGGAATTGCCTCATCGAGATCTCCAAAGTGCTTCTGAATTTTTAGTGATAGCTCGAATATCACCTTGATTATTGGTACGTTGCTCTTTTCATAAAACGCTATGACTCGTCAGCATGCTCGGCTGGCACTTTCATTCCGACGAGTCAAAACGTGTCCTGGAAGAACCAAAATACCTACAGTTAACGTTTAGTTACATCTATCATTGAAGTATTAACACCATCTTGTAGAATTTGATGGGGCGATTCTAGCTATACCTTTCCTCCAAGAACTCAAATTTGACAGAGTCATCACGAAGGGGTGAAAAAAACTCGGGAGAAGGTTTTTTTCGCTGTTTAACGAAGTTCGAGGGTGGGTAATGTATTCGTCATTCGAATATTCGTTACTCGTTCGTTCGGAATGAAAAATGAACGAATTTATCTGAAAGTCGTTCATTTGAAATAAAAAAATGAACGAATTTATTCGATATTCGTTTGTTCGAATTACAAAGTGAACGAGATCATTCGAAAATAGTTCGTTCGTAAATAAAAACGAGCGAATTTATTCACAATTCGTTCATTCGAAATGAAAAATTGACGAATTTATTCGAAATTCGTTCGTTAGGTCTTATTTCAAAAAGTTCTCACTATACCGGGGGGGGGGGGTGTGAGGTTGTTTCAGGCGCTGAACACGAGCGTGGGACATATTTTCGATAATTTGAACGATAAAGACAATTTACGGAAGAGAAATCTTATTTCGCTTACAGAGCTCTCAATTTCTATGTTTACAATTGTGGTGCGCGCGAAGCGCCCACCAGATTTGGTTTTGAATTGGCCATGCGCGCGACCCATTTTTCGAAATCTCAATTCAGAGTGAACGAAGAAATTAGCTCTAAATTGCATTGAAAAGAGCGCAAAAAGATGGTGTAGTAACCCAAAAATGGTTTAGAACAGTTCACTGGTTTTCGAGTAAAAATTGAAAGACCGCGCGTTTTTGTTGTTAATCTCCTTTTTTTATTCAGACGGCGTTCATGATCTTGCGGGTACACTTAAAATTGAGCTGGGGAGCTCATTTTTGAACAGGAAGCTGGAAATGGATGCAGGTCGCTCCTATTCCATTTTAAACTTGATACCTCAACTTTGAAGGGTACCTCGAAATCGTGGGTGTACATACTAAATTAGCCGTGGAGCACGAAAACTGCTTCTTTCTGCTACGACTGTGGAGACCGGGGTGGGTGGGTGAATCTGCAGCCAATCAACAGAGGTCGTCGGAGGTAAGTACTGAACTTGTCAGAATTCGTACTCATGACGCGTCATCGATCGATAATCAATATTATCGATTTTGGCGCTTTCCGCACTAAATGCGGCCAGTAGTAGTGATTTCTGAAGGGATTGGTTTTCTTGGTTGGGATATTTTGCTAATCAGTCATTATCGATAAATACCAATCAATAATATTAATTTTTTAGCCCGTTACAAAAAATGCCGCAATGATTTTTTATTGTTCACATTCTGACGAATTTTCTCATCATGCAAGATCAAATATTAATGAAGTCACTCGTTTGGAAACTCTTCTCATCAGGCAGGATCAAATATTAATGATCAATAACATCGAGCTCTCGCATGTTGCACAAAATGCGGGAATGAGTGGTATTTTTCATGGTTTTGGGTCATAAGTTTTAAAAATTGTACTCATACGGCAATATCGTCTCTTAGATGTTTCATCATTCCAAAATGGAAATTTTGAGCAGTATTGAAGTCAGAAAGGGAGCCTTCGGAAAAAAAATGTGAAATTTCTGAAAATTTAGCTTCCTGGCAAAAGTAACGATTTGGTAATGGTGAAAAAAGCTTCAAAAATATCTTGAAATATTTTTAGAAAATGATTTGGCGTAAAATAGCCTGGAGAAAATAAAAAAGCTAGGAAATGAAGTGAAATAACCAAAAATGCGATTTGGTGGTTGATCATTTCACAAGCTTCTCCGTTAAACTTATCAAAACGAAATCAAGCACGATATGGAATGGAGTTCGCCTAACTTGACCTATGCTGATTCCCTTATTACAGCTTTCAAAAATTGCGTCATGTTTCCGTCGCGCGCTTGATTTCGTTTTGATAAGTTTAACGGAGAAGCTTGTGAAGTGATCAACCACCAAATCGCATTTATTATTTCACTTCATTTCTAACTTTTTATTTTCTCCAGGCTATTTTACGCCAAATCATTTTCTAAAAATATTTCAAGATATTTTTGAAGCTTTTTTCACCATTACCAAATCGTTACTTTTGCCAGGAAGCTAAATTTTCAGAAACTTTTCCTTTAGTGTTACTCGGGCAGCTAGAGTAGGATTTTCATGACTACCCGGAGAATAGTCAATCGGAAAAACCCGGTTCCAGGGATAGTTCTGGCAACCATGTCTGGTCATTCCCTTGTCAGACAGTTGTTAGCAAGTTACTCTGAGAGAATCCCCCGCGATCGTTCACGGATAGAATCCCCTTGGTTTCTGGTAGGGGCCGAGAGTATACTAGCATGGGGCTATCGCGGAACGATCACGAGAATCTGTCAGTCTCAAACCGAGAGCGTACCGCGCTCGTTCATCGATGCTCTATAGCGGAACCGTGAGGAATCGTGCCTGGGCCTATCACGGAACGATCGCGAGATTCTACCAGCTTCAACCTGAGGGCGAAGCGTGTCTATAAATTGATGTATTCGGGTTGTTACATCGCGGAACCGCGATGAACCGAGCCCGGAACTATCGCGGTACGGTCGCGAGATCCTGTCACCCTCCACCCCTGATCGTACCGCATTCATGCCCTCTCGATGTTTCACCCGAGCGAGTGTTGCCTATCAGGTCAGCACGAAGCTATAAGTTATTGCCCTTGCCGTATTCTGTGCTGCTTTACAAATCTGCACATCATGAGAACGTGGAACCGCGGGAAAACGATCACGGAACCATCGCGGTTCGCGGGTGCAGCACGGTTCTAGCGCGGTAAACCTCTCAACGATAGCGGTACCATCACGGTACGAGAACGAGAATGCCAACGGATGAGTCAATCGGGTAACTATCGCGGAACGAACGCGGATCGCGGGACTATGGGGAGACGAACACGGTACTATCGCGGATCACGGGAGCATCACGGTACTAGCGCGAAAGATTCTCTCAGAGTAACCGCACCTCTGGCATAAGCCACTTGGAAGCTTCACGGAACTCATTGTGTTTATCTCGAGAGTAACTTGTTCTCACATTTTCTTGAATAAATCTACGCTCAGAATAAAACAGTGGACAAAACATGTTACTTTGATGGCCTCAAAAGACTAGTTCGAATGCTCTTTTCAATTATATCCACCATGATGTTGGGTCTTTGGAACAACACGCGACACCCACTCCAAATTTCCGAGTGATTTCAGCACGAGTGCAGTGGTTTCAATCAAGGCATACTACACACACCAATCAATTTTTAAGGTATTGTGCCTCTCCTGTAGAGTATTGCGCTGACCACTGCAGTAATTTTTGAAGTGTTTCAGCACCTTTTGGGATCGAAAAAATTCTTTTCACACCTGAAGATTAACTATGTTGTCGTTTGCAGACTGCTTTTCGCGGCGTTCTTAAGTCGCCTTGTACAATTTAGTCTCGTGAATCGACAGGGTGTGGAGCTGAACCGCCGCGCACGATGGAAATCACGTTGGCAGGGCCAGTAGCAATCCCCCCAAAGGTGGCAGCTACCGCCTGTCACTGCGTGGTGACTGGGTCAATCACGTCTCGGCTATCAATATGGACGGGCAGGCATAGAAATGCACAGGCGGCGCCCAAGTTAATGACCATTGAAGTCAGCCACCTGGGAGCAGTGAGCGTTCTTTTGTGAGGTGGCTGACTGCAAGAAACGGGTGGTGACTTCGCTCACCGCCGCAGAGGAAAGAGAAATAGCGCGCGGAACGAATAGGAGCTGGGTCGATACCGCGGTCATAGGGTCGAGCACGTCCAATTGTGATGACTTTTTGAGCCAAGTGCGCTCCAAGAAAAGGCAGTGGAGCGCTTTCGAACCGACCAGTCCACTGTCCACTTATCACCCCAGCACAGCACGGCGGCCTATCTCGTTGTCTAGGTGGGCGAGGAAAAATTGGACCCGCCGGCTGGCGGCTATCCAGCTCCGCTGCCACCTGATAGGAATGACAGGCGAAACGTTCAAAGGTTTTATTGATGTTTAAATGATTCCTGGCAAAGATTAGTGGGAGATTAACGTCAAATTGTACGTAGCTGTCATGAACCCTTCTTCTTTATAGATTTCACGTGCTTTAGTCCTATGCTAAGCTCAACTTCCAATTCCTAAAAGTTGCTGTGGCCATATTCAACCATTTTCAATTTTTTTTCCAATAATCGCTCACCACGAATAAAATCAGATTTGCTTAGAAAGCCATCTAAGAAAGATGCCTGAAAAACGGTTTCGTTTTTCAGAAATTGCATGAAACTTACGTGATCCGCGTGTACTAGTTACTAAATGCTGTATAATAGTTCATCTAAGTGCGGCTTTTATCTAAACATCGTTTTCCTCTTTCGCTTCAAGTTCACTTCTTTCTATGTTGACTGGGGAGCGTGAAACAGACTAACAAGGGAAGTATACAAAGCGTAGGTCGGATCTGCCAAAACGACTAGTGTCGTTAGTATCTCTTGTGGCTCAATAGTAGAACTGCTCAGTAACCCGCCCCAAGCCGCAGGTTCCAAGAAGGTACAAGCCTAAAAAGCTCATTTTTTGTGCTTTTTGTACCTTCCGGAAAACGTGTTAGTCTTCGGAAAATCCGGAAACGGACCTCATAAATGTGTTCAGCGTCAGAAACTACCCTCCTGAGCAAAGTTTGAGTGAAGGCACATTTTCCGTACTTTGTCCAGACTAACAGTGTTTTGGACGGATTTTCGGTTGGGCGTTTATTTCTACCAATTAAGGGCTCCGGAAGCGTTTTAGAAAAATTGTCCAGATTTAACTTAAAATTCTCCCATGGAGGTTTTTCGGGGCGCTGATCACGAATCTGTGGTTAATTAGTCGATTTTCCAATGTTTTCGGCTAATTTCGTTTGAAGCTTCCCAACCGGGGAAAATTCCGAGGGAAAAACACCAGTTTCGAGATTTCCGGTTTTCTACGATAGATATGTCTCAAAATCATTCTCTGAGGGTTATTTAAAGTGCTAAACACGAATCTGGAGTCCGTTTAGCGATCTTTTGCAGATTACGGTAGATTACGGTGGGTATACGGTAGTTTGGTAAAAATCTCAGATTTTACTCAAAATTTGTATACGGGGGTTATTCGGGGTGGAGAATACGAATTTAACGTCCGTTAGTAGATTTTCAAAATACTAAGGTGGGTTTTGACCCCTAAATGACATGTTACCTACCGTAACCTACAGTAAACCTCAAAACTTCGACAAATGGACTCCAGATTCGTATTCGCCACCCTATATTACCCCTACATACAACTTTTGAGCTAAATCCGAGAAAAGTTTTTGAAACTCCAAAAAAAATGCCTGATGGGTACCCTTGCCTTTTCGCCAGGCTTAAAAAGTGCTCATAACTTTTTTGAGCGTGCGGCTCGCGGCGGGATACTGCGCATTTGTACTATTGAGCCAGAAGACATACTAACCATACTAGTCGTTTTCGCAGATCCGACCTACGCTTTTTATACTTCCCTTGTAAGGAGAAAACTAGTTCATACCCTATTTTCTCTTTTTGAAGTACATGTACTTCTAATACTCAGGCCCCTATTTTACATGTACTTATATTAGAGGTGTACTTCAAAAAGAGGCTGTACTTCTTATTCTCAGCCCTCTTTTTTTGGTGTACTTATATTAGAGGTGTACTTCTTATAGAGGGTGTACTTTTATTAATCGGGGCAAATTTTTGATTTTCCAGTGGTAGACTGTTTGCATTTCAGGCATAGATTTCCAGTGTAAGACCGAAAATTTGTATGTAGTTAAACTTCACACCGCAACCACAAAAACTTAGCCACTTGGGCTAACCGAATTGAGGTTTCCACAATCACTGAATTCTTATTTTCAAACCCTTGATTCACACCCTTCCCGAGTCAATTTCTTCCAAAAACGTATAAGTTCGGTAACGCCTCTGTTGGCAGGTGCTACATAAGGAAAAGAAACTGATGGGAATCAACTTGTTACAATGGAATTGATCGCCTTTAGAGCCCTCCAGAGCGATTGAAAAACTTCAATCGCTCTCAAACGACTTGACAACAGTTCTTTCAGAGGCGAGTTCTCTGCGTCCACAATACAATGCATGTTAAGCCTACCATTGGTGGTTCCTGATTTCCTTCTTGTATAAACGATTCCTCTACATGAATGATCCATCTTCGTAACGCTAGGGAATCTTGGCTTTCCAATGAACGTTGAAGTCAAGGTCCAGTCAAACTTTGACACTACTGAAATTCCGGTTTAATAGATTGGGCTGGCCTAGCTGAACGTCGTCCGAACGTTTCACAAACTCTGAGTCCATGCTTCTGGAGAAAAAAGCCTCAAAGACTAGGATTACGGTATTGCCAGAATGACCGATATTTACGCTGCAGTTTTGAAGAATGCGTGGACGATGGCCCCCTGCAAACTATGGACGATGGACAATTGAACCTTTCTGACTTTTCTGACGCAGCGGTTGACGGAAGTGGCTGTATCGACTTGAAGAAGACCGGTTTTCACGCATTTTTCGCATGTTCTTTGGGAATTCCTCAAAATCGAAATTCTGACCGGACTCTGCCTTTAAAGTCAACGTCTTGGGCCAAAACAAGTCAACTTTGAATCACTAAAACCCAATCCAATCAGATTTCTTGTATAGTATTTAAATGAACTCCATTCATTTTCCGAGAATAACATCAATATCAAGTTCCAGCTTTATGTTTTTTCTTGGTCATTTGCAGTTCGTTAAAGTTTCATCGGAAGCTCTGCCATACAAGCAATTTTGACCGAGAAAGGCTGCCGATAGTTTTTTTTGCAAATATTCAAACCTCACACTATTGAAAAAAAACATCTCGTGCAAACTGGTCTCTCAAATGCCACATTCGATTTGCCAAGCACTTAATTAAGTACCCGAGTACCGGAGGCTTTATCCGAAACGAGATGTACTTCAAATAGAGGGTGTACTTCTTATACTCAGCCATCCCTTTTAGGTGTACTTCTATTAGGGGTGTACTTCAGATAGAGGTGTACTTCTATTAGAGGAAATACGGTAATTCAAAAAAATGCTTTGAATTTTTCGGTACATTGTGACAAAAACACGAGGTTCGCTCATCGAAAATCATACTACAAAGTGTATCGTGGTTCAGTGGTAAGAGGTCATCCAACAAAAAAATTTCAAAATCGTTTTTTGAATCTAACATTCTCTCGCTCTGATGATTTCCGAGAAAAATTCCGAAATATCATCAGCCAAGGTTGGAAACTTATTAAATCTGAAAGATAGACACGTTTGCTCGCTCCCGGAACCCATATTTACTACTGCTAGTTCGATCAAAGTTACAAGGAATACGAAGAACTGTGGAGGGAGTGTATTTAGGAAAACAGGAAGAGTCCCTCACCCATCAACACGTGGCCTGGCGGTCTAAGGCGCTGTGTTGGGCATCCGTCTCGTAGGTAGGTGCGGTGCTAGTTCAAATTCGACGACTATTGAGAGTTTTGCATTAAACGCTACTCTTCAGGAATGATTCTCGTTCTAAGGTCGCAACCTTAGGAGGCATCTAGGTGTCACCGACCTCAGGTTGGCTGCCTCATTAAAGTCACCACATTGGCGGATTGCTATTGGCCCAGCAAGTGGAGTCGCGAACGCCGCACGGCCCTCTGCAATGATCTCGCCGGGTATATTCTTCACTTCCGCATTGCCGTTCATTCCGCAAAGTGCGCTTGATTGCGAAATCGTGCTGCGGCGCGGTTGCCAGTATCCTCAGACAGGGATGTGGGATCACCCGGGCGGTGGGATCATCCGGGCACCAAAGGCCAAAAGCGCCCGGATGATCCCACCTCGTTGGCGGAGGCTGTTCGCAACCGCGCCGCAGTAAGATTTCGCAATCAGGGTGCACTTTGCGGACTGAACGGCAGTGCGGAGGTGAACTGTACTTACTGGGCCAAATCTGACAAGGAGACCATAGATTATTTAACGGAGCCCGTTGGCTTTCGACGCTACTCGAATATCTTATGTTTGTTCACTACTCAGGCGATTCTCAACACCGAGCCGTACCGAACAGAAAACGGGGTCGCCTGACTGTTTGGCTTATTCTCCCAATCCAGGTCACTGCTGTTGCTGCTGCAGCCCAGACAGCAGCAACAGCAGTGGCCCGGAAAGCAATAGAAGCCGGCTCATTGACAGAACGAGCCGAACTGTCAGGCGACTCAGGGCCGAGATTCTCTTGAGTATGTGCTATAGTAGACCATCGATAAAATCTGATAAATACTCTCTACACGTGGAGAAAGACTAAGAATACTTGAGCGGCACCGCTTCAAAGGAGCGGGGTACAGTGGGACCCCATTTGTGCCATGCAAGCGAACTCTAAATACGTGTTTTTGCTCATTGCACCGCAGGATGGTACAGAATTCAATTAAGATCGAAGCGCAACTGAACTGATATGAAGTAAGGCTGATGGGCAAATGATAACACTGCCACAGAGGTATGACCGGCCTCACGACGGTGGGAAGAGTAGCACTTCAGGTCATGTATACCCGAACGGCACAGCCGAGCAGTGCGCGCGTGACTTTCGGGTACTGAAGAATAGTACAGAGTTCTAATCCCAAATTCAGTTTAAAATAGGTGCGCTATGAAAGGGTTTGCTCCGCCTGTCTCTCACGTCGGCATGAATCGTGAAGAGAGTTCGCGCACACTGTTGAAAGGTTATGCCGCGCACTTGGGGTTTGCCATATGCCATAGCACAGTGAACGCCAGAACTCTACTCCCGATCCATGCTGATGTTACGCGCTCTTTGCACATAGACTCCGGTTCATCTCTAAGTAAGCTCCTGTTTTCGATTATCCAAAGCTGCGGAACAGTGCGGCTTTTCGTCGGAACCTTCCTTATCACTAGTTATATTTCACCGAGGCTCAACACGCTTCAGCTGCTGAAGTGATAAACGCAAGTCACAAGTCAATAGGAGTTCGCCGAGGGAATCTATATCATTGGGAGGGCTTCTGATGGTGTTTTCCAGCGTTATTACATATATGAGGAAATGTTAGTGGAACGCATTTGTCATACTTCTTGCACTCATCTGCACTTCTCGGGCGTCTATACTTCTTGCTCTGGCCAACTGTTGGGTGTTGAATAAAGTGCAAAAGAAGCATTTATCACTAAAAATGTATAAGAAGTTTAAATCTGAGGAAAATTTTTTGAAGTGTGCACTGCACACACTTTATCGAATTTTGGAAAATTTTCTGTTTTCTGCTCATTTTTGGAAACTTTTCCTCGTTTTCTGTTTCAGAACATGACGGGTAGTATTTGCACATATTGTCAGTCCGAATCAGATTGTCTGTCCACACGGTCGGCGTGCGTATCGTGAGGCCGCCGCGAAGGCATTTCCCGGACGAGCCTACAATACCGCTCATAGGATTTGGTCAGAAGGCGCGCGAGGTCGGGTTTTAGCGTCTTTTTCGTCTTTTCTGTATAACTCGCTTCAAAGTCAGCTTTGAGCAGAAACTACAGTGATGCTCGTGATCCTGGTGACAAGGGCTACCCAACTATATAGCCCTTGATAAGATTTTCGTTTTGAACTCACGAAGTTCGACAGGCAGGGTATACTGTATATTACCATTCCAGGTGGAGGAGGGGCTCCGGCGTCCTGTCTCTGCGTCCTCCTGGCTCCCCACCACAGCATCTGCGACGCGCCCCCTGTCTGTAGCCTCTCACTGACTTCGCGTGTTGCCTCTCCTCACCACACCTTCGACCAGTAGCGCTGATTTTCGCCGGTCCCTCAACCGGCAATCCATCTTCGAATGTGGGTAACGATACGTCCATTAAAGGCAGGGTTCTACGATAATTCTTCGATTTTGAGATTGAGAGCTAAATCGATTACTTGACTCCAGGATAGAAGTGAAATGAGGAATAAATCAGAGAAAACGCAGAAGGCGGCACGAAATCCTCTGCTCTTATCACGCCTCTTTACTCTCCACAGGAACTGTTCGTTGTGGCAATGGAATCTTCTTCGTGGACCCGTCTTTTGCAATACTCTACTTTCTGTTGCTCCGTTCTTTCCTCCGGACAATACTTCCTCTAAAAATGTTTTGCCTAAAATATTCTTTCCATTCAAGATTAGCCCAAATTTTCATCATTGACAACAACCGTGAACATGTTCATCCAAGCGGGCAACGCTAAGCACAGGTCGAGAAGATAATGTCACCGAAATAAGACGATTTTTAGTGCGTTTCTCGCCATTTCTTCGTAATTTTTGGGGAACACTTGGTGGCAGCGCATCGTTTTGAGTGGAAAACTCCGCAACGAAAATCATCGTAGAACACTGCCTTTAACCGATGCCCCAGGAGTTAGTACTCTATCCACACCCCAAATCGAGGATTACACTTTAAATATTGAAATGGGTAAACAGAAATTTATACGAATAGAAGATATAAAAGATGGGAAACTCCTCAGGTCTCAGAATGCTGTAAACAGCATGGTTCAAACTATGCTTTTACATATTCAGATTTTTACGGATATTCGACTCTTCCGAATAATTCAAAGTCGATTTTTTCGGTCCAATGATTTTTCGGATCATTCGATTCGTTCAAATAAAGTTCAAGCTGAACACAGACTTTAGATGTATTGGTGTTTTGAGTAACCTCGCAGGGAGCAGAGTTGAACAGGGCTGCGACTCGGCGCAAGGGGGTCGTGAAATAATTGGAAAATTCTTGAAAAAAATGAAAATTAGGAGGGTTGTACGATTTGACCGAAGTTCACCACAAATTTTCATCCTTCTTCATCTTTATCACTCTCAAAAAGTTTTTTCATCCTGGAGAGGAGTGACCCTAAAAATTTTGGAAATTTCAAAAAAATGGTCAACACGGAAGGGGTCGTCGCTCCGTCGAAAATTGGCGGGAAGGGCTGCTCAACCCTGCGCAGGAGCCAGAATCAATAGCCAAGCTCAACAAAGGTGGATTTCTGAACGAATCCCGAATAATATTCGAAAGCCTGTTTTTGGAATATCATTAGACTTTGAGATATCATTCTATGCCGCTTCTTACAGAAGTATTTGGAATTTCCAGAACAAGAAGAAAAGTTTCTTATTTTGATTGATTCGTTCTTGTTATTTATTTATTTATGTATATATGTATCATTCGAATATTTTGTAAACAATACATATCGGTCCGAAGTAGTCTTTCTGCACACCTACAGGCCATAAAACGGCCAAAAGTCTCACCGTCGACTGCGTGTTACCACAAGAGCACTGCGCGACCGCACGCGCGTCCGGGAAGCAGAGGTCGAGAGTTTTAGGCCGCCGCGCGTGCACGAGTTTCTGGCCGCCGCGCGGAAATGAAACCGTCGCGCGGCAGCCGGAGCGCTCAATCGCGCGGCGGCCAAAGCTCGCGATCTGCTTCCGACGCGCGTGTGGTCGCCCGGAGCGCGTGGTACGCGAGTCGACGGTGAGACTTTGGCCGTTTTATGGCCTGTAAAGGCGGTGGTCACGATGAAATATGACGCTTTTGGGGATTAGTCCACGGCAATGTTGCTCAACTGTTTCTTTTCTGTCTTTTGCTTGATTTTTCAAAAGCTATTTGTTTCTTTTTTCACATACGTCTTTTGAAAGCGTTGTAGGATGCATGTATTTGTTTACGATTCATTTTAGCGCAATATTCATAAGAACGGTCGACAAAATATCTCGTTTTTTCACGAGACCTTTATTTACATTCAATGAGATGTATCTGTTCAGAAATCCACCTTTTGTGAAGAATAAGCTAGTATTCTGGCTCCTGCGAAGTTACTTGAAACACCAACATGCCTGAGAGATCAGTGTCCAGTCTGAACTATATTTCTGACCGAATCGAATGATTTCGGAAAATCATTCGACTGAAAAAGTTGCCTTCGGATTATTTGGGAGACGCAATTTTCCGGCTTAGTCCTCGCAGACGCCTCAGGTCATCGGGACGCTCTTACGCGTAAAAGTAAAAATGCAGGTGGTGCAGGCGCAATGACACAACACACGCGCCTTTACGCGCAAATAAAAAAAACAGAAAAATGATTTTTTTAAGCATGGATAAAGCCTTAATTATGCGATGAATACGCGACAAGTGCATTAACATACGTATATGACTACGACAAAAACGACTCGCTTTGAATAAAAACGTACAGTATTTATAGGATTTGAGACTTTCACCGTAATTCTTCTCTTTACGTTACGAAGCTAATTTTCCCTGTTTGCTTAGGGCTACCGTTCCCATCACTTCTTTTCAGCACAAAAGTTTTCTTTGGGTTTCCGGGCATAATGCGCCAGTTTTTTGAGTTTTTAGTTCTTTCGTACTGGGCCTTTTTCATTGATAACAGACGTCACATACCATTCCACTTCTTCACAGCTGTTCTACTTCTGGAACGTTAATCGTAAAAGGCGTAAAAATTGAAACATCGACTATAACTCTTTTTCAATCACGATCACCCAGAGTTTTCTTTCAGATTTTCGTATGAATGTGGATTCAATGAGAAATACCGGGCGGTGTATATATGTAATTCATAACAAGAACAATAATTTTCTGTATTCCTCGAGAGTTTACCTAGTTAACATAAGCGGTCGGCGATGAGGCAATGCAATTAGTATCACCCACCCCTTTATGCAACCTTGGCAATGTGTACCGCCTAGTACTTGGAGATTACAAGAGTGCGGTAGGCCAATGCAAAATAACCTGGTACTCTAAGGTACCAGACAAGCTCCCCAGGAAGTTCCTAAACAAGCTCACCACGAGTCTTTTTCCAGCTTTCCTCAGAACCTGGATCCGCGTTGCCATCCGTGAAATCCTTTTTTGCAAACCGTTTTGTTTATCTAATGTAGCCGCGTTTGGCATCCTATGTATTCAACACCTAATTGTCCAGTCTCCAGCTGTTGATGGCAGGGAGCAGGATGCCATCGTCTGAATCTGTGCCTCTGTTTTGGTTATTCACCAGGGAGTGCGGCAATTGTTCGCCGTTTGCCCAATTTTGGCGTTTGTTGTTGCCGTTTGCCGAAAATTTCCTGCTTGAAACGGCAAACTTTCGGTAAAAATTCGTTTTTTTATTTTCACTAGGTAATCAGAGAGGAATTCGGTCAAGTTCAAAGCTGTTTGGGAGTCTTCTAGTGTGTTCTTAAAATCATCAGATTCTTAACCCCTTAGGAAACGACGAAATTAGTAAAACCCTCTCCTGGAAACATTCTGATTACTGCAAGTTCCACGGTTGTAAAGCCAAGAGGTATCAAAAAGTGGAGCGTGAAAGCATCCTTCTTTAGACGTATGAACCAGTTAAGAATTCGTGTAGCCGTTTTTCGCCAGTTCCGCACCTGCTGGACGTTACGAAACGCGCTTTAGTCTTTGAAAAGTTCTGAATCTGACCTTCATAATCGTGTCCAGCGCTCAGAATAACCGCCTGATCAAAGTTCAGGTGAGAGCATAAGCTTCCGAACTTTGCACAGAGTGAAAGCGTTTTCCACTTGCACAAGGCGTTTTTTCTGATTTAAGTACATATTCTATACTCCAAAAGCGCATTACTTTTACGAAAATCCGGAAAAAGGATCTTATAATAGTGTTTAGCGCCCGAAACACACCCCCCTAAGCAAAGTTTGGGTGAAAGCACATTTTCCGAACCTTCTGCGGACTGATAGCGTTTTGGACTTTGTACGGGATTTCCGGTTCAGCATTGAATTATATCAATACGGGGTACAAAAAGCGTCTAAGAAACGTATTCCACTTTTCATCACGAACGGGTTCAGCATGATCATCAAGTCAATGATGCAGTCTTGAATGTTGTCTGCCCTGAATGTCAGGAAACGTTCCATCATTACTTTAGATTTCGCCAGGCACTGGGGGGGAAGCTCACACAGACGAGGAAGGGAAGTAAATGATTAAGCATATGTTCTTAACCCTCGAACGCGAATGACGGTACCCATCATTACTTCTGACGACCTCGCCAGCCAGGGGAAGCTCACACAGACGAGGAAGGAAAATGATTCAGCATATGTTCTTAACCTAACCCTAACGTGAATGACAGTACATCGGTTTCGTATCACAAATTCCTTATCACAGTGTTATTGTCCACCAGATCACATGAGCTTCTCAGCTTTGCGCCTCTAAAGGCTATATATCCCACGTATGGTCATCATCAATATCTCAGGAACTTCGTTTTCCCGGTAAAACCTGCATTTCGGGCCACCTGACCCCGTGTACCGAAGGCCAAATGATCCGTTCAAGACAATCTTTCCGGGCGCCCGCTAACCCCTCGGTTGTTACCAGCCACCCGGATGATGGAAATTGCCTCCCAGTGCAGCGAATTTGCGTGTGACTGTACGTTACGGACGATCATAATAATGAACAAATTTTTCGCGACCCGATCAATTATTTCGGGCGACCCGGACGAGCAGTGACGGGTCGCTCGACCAGGTTTGATATAAATTTTAAAAAATGACTTTAAAAAGTATGAAAGAATATATCACAAGTGAATATATGATAAAAGGATTCCGTACCACATGAAAGTAAGGCCAGCCATTCCAGTTGTATTACGGAGTGTATTTATAAGACAACTGGTTTTCGTATTTAAAACGACTCTTCTGCAAGAAAAAACTGGTCGCAAAGCTCTTTCTGACCTGAATTCGGACTCCAACGAACGTAAATCCGAGGAACGCGGTGAGTTTGGTGAAATTCTAGCGAATTAGCGTAAGCAGGCGCGTGTGTTGTGTGCGCTCGCACCAATACGCATTTTATTTTACGCGTGAGTCCCGATGATCGAGGCGTCTGTGAGGATTAAGTCTACTTTCCGAATTATTCGAAACAACGAATATTCGAGAGCTTCAAAATATAGTTG
>JAPDOI010001317.1:0-195386 GCA_029168955.1 Aplectana chamaeleonis
TCGTCTCACATTTACTCACCCATGTGTTCTGCCCTAACAGTAACACGTACCAAGGGTGTGAGGATTTTTTTTAATGTCAGAAAGCAGAAAATCGAGTTTGTCAGAAAACAGAAAGGCCAAAATGGCCAGAAAACATAAAATTTTTAGAAAAAAATACTGTTTGCATTTCAACTCTTCACAAGTGAAGAGAGAGTGCAATTTTGAACATTTCTATCATAACGGTTATATAATATCTACGGAACTCCACAAATGACCTATGGCATCTTTCATAGTCCTCACCGCAAGAGCGGCACGCGCGTGATGCGCGGGAAGCGCGGTGGATTCTGAGAATGCCCACGACACGGACCGTCATGACGGTTTCACCATTGGAATTAATACTCGCTTCTCCGTCTGAGTTCACTCCAACATAAATAATTCTGGAACTACTCCAGGCTACCGTATACGCAAATGCAAGTCATGAATTTTCGTGCATGTCACATTTGAAGCCCAACTTTGGCCCGCACCTCTCTTGCTGTGCCGCTGGAGATTTATAGTTGTTTCCCGCTCGTCTCGCGCATGTCGCGCGATGAGAAATTTCCTTAGGCTTAGTGCATACTTGCACGAAGGACGACGCGACATAGTGTTTGTCATAGATATCGACAGAAAGTCGATATTGCTGATATGCGCTGTCGCTATCGCGCTTCGCGGTAAATAAACACTAAGGCCATTGTTATACCCCACGACAGGCCTGTCGCGGTCGCAGAGCACTGCTACGTCGCTGACGCTCAGGGCCAAGAAACACCCGGCACGATGCCGGATTTGGCTGGGTCGCTCTCGCTGGCACCCGTCACAGTGCACTGCGCTGCGACGGACAGCCGCGACAGCGACCGATTACCGCACGGTTTCCACAATTCAGGCATAACATCCCCTTTCGAGCCAGCGACCGCGACAGGTGCTGCAAACTGTTCTTGCGACAGCATTTTTCTGCTGTGTGGGCCTGGTCCCGGCACGATTCGTAACAGGTGACCGCACCTGTCGCGGTCGCAAACTTTTGGTATAACAACGGCCTAAGCCTAAGCCCGCCGCGTTACCCGCGCGTGCCGCGCCTGCGGCGAGGACTATGATTTATGCCTATGAGACGTTGATAGAAACAATGACGCGTAAATAACGGATAGAACATCATCAAAGGCACTCACTCTGAGAGTCTTGGCCGAGAAATAGCCCACCAGGCTTAACAGCTATTCCTGGTGAGCTAGTTCCCCAATATTTCTCTATTATTTCTTGGCTACTACGCGGCTGCGACCTTGTTGCATTACGTGAGATTTTGCCCGAGCCGCACGCGTACATTTCAGCAGGAGATTTTGTCCGCGAGAGGAAAAATGCTTGCCTGGAAGAAAGATTTTGACCGCGAGGGGAGAGGAAATACCCGCATGGAGGGGAGAATTTACCCTCAAGCAGGGGAGAAAATAGCCGCCAGGAGGGCAGAAAATTTCCGTCGAGAGGGCGAGATTTCGCTTGCGTTAGAAAACATCATGCGAGCAATAAATGGTGCTCCGGCTACTTCTTTGCTGTTGTTTCCCCATTTTTTTGCTCCTTTTTGCTGTTTCTCCGTTTTTTCACCTTGTACTGCCATTCGGAGTGGTTTAAATCATTTGAAACCCAGCCTCCGACTGCCCCGTCAGGCAAGGGAGGTAATACCCGGGTGTGCGCTGATATTAGTGTTGGCGTTCTAACAGGTTGAGGTAGGCAGTTAACGGACGGTCCTACATCATGACCGTCAACCAGCACGTCCTGTGGGAACATTTTATCCTCCGTGGCTTGTGACTTTGGAAGCACCCATAGGCTTTCCGTCACAAACGTGGTGTCCCTTGTAAGTCACTGCGACTTATTATTGGATATACATTGGTTAATGATTTTTTCTGGCTTTGGCCAATTTTCCAGAAAACAGAAACAGAAAACAAAATGGCCAGAGAACAGAAATCAGAAAATTCCGCACACCCCGGACACGTACCCGTCCCCTTTCCGAACGCGAGTCCACCCATAGGCGCAATTCTGACTGACTACATCGATAAGGATTTCTACTGCCCGTTACAACGTAGAGACCTACATAGTAGCATGTACACATCAGATAATTTTTGATCCACACACATAAGAGCCAAAGAATGCTGTCACGAAATCGCAGCCGCCAGGTATCCCTGAGCTCTGACCGACGCAACCGAAATGACGCGCAGCTAATCTATAGGCCAATGCACGCTCCTATGTCATTTCATCGTTGTGCAGCTCGTGCAAGATCCTGGATAACAGAATCGGAACAGTATCCGAGGAGTCTGACAAAACGTTAGAAGATTTGGAAGAATACACGGGACTAATCCAGAGACCTTCCTTCCCTTAAACCTCACGGGAGGGGCCGAACCGAAATATTAGTTCCTACCCGGTGTGGTATTACGAAACTCCGAGATCTGATACAATTGCAAATCACACGCCCCCCGCACACAAGCGGTGGGCGTGCCATAGTAGTCGGTTCAGTACGTCACAGCTAGCCGGCTGCCCCGGGTAATGTAATGATATTATTTTATATTATCTAAGTTCTGTTTTCGAATATGTGTATCATGATTGATTGCTTAATTACAGATTAGCACATGATCAAGATTAATCTGATATGATCACGGATCGCGGCCTCACTTGTCACGATAATGCGAGAACACTAATTAGATCTTCTCAACCAGTCCTTTGACAAGGTTACTGGCGCCGCACAAACAAGTCAATGTCGCCGTATATAAGCCGTCCACAATTGATAAAGTGATCCCACTCTCCTATCTATCCGTTTATGACTTCCTTTATCTATGTAGTCTCTTAAAGGCAGCATACACGCTCGTAAACGTAATTGAGATAACTATGGAATTAGAATGGTATGGCACCCAACACAACGCTCACGCTTTTAGAAGCGTCAAAAACGACCCACAATGACGCTACACGAGTGAGAAGTTGGACCCGCCCCTGTATCTGCCCGCCCCCTGTATTTGCGTCATCTTCCAAAACAGGGGTGCAGGGCCATTCCCACCGGGGGCGACGTTTTTGGGTGGTGAATGGGTTCAATAGGAAAACCACACACATCGACGACGGTGAAAATGGTCCAGCACCCCTGTATTGGAGGAGGACGCAAATACAGGGGCGGGCAAATACAGGGCTTTCCAACTTCGTGCTCGTGTAGCGTCATTGTGGGTCGTTTTTGACGCTTCAAAATGCGTGAGCGTTGTGTTGGGTGCCATACCATTCTAATTTCGTAGTTATCTCAAATACGTTTACGAGCGTGTATGCTGCCTTTAAATGAATGTCCCTCTCTCTGTGTCGGAACATGGGAAATAATCAGCAGTGGAAGGTCAAGTGGCTTAGAGCCACCTAATTGAGTAGATAGTGGGCCTTCGGCTTGCTAAACTTTCGACCTGAAAATATGAGATACCAGAGCAGGTGGCTTAGGCACCATCTAAGGGAGAATATGCGATGGCCGTGTGCCTGGCGAGATCCCGCTCTGATGTAATATGGTCCAGGGAAACAACCGAGCCAAACCTTAGTATAGGCACCCTTCTTAGGAAACTTAGTAGCTGAGACGGTTTAAGGACAATAGGTCTGCCATCTTACAGTTCTCCTCGGTCCCAGGCTCCTGGAAATGTAGCACGCCTTCCCTACGTCGGTGTTCCGTTTACCCTTTTGTAAATCTTACAAAAGGGTGAACGGAACATCGAAGTAGGGAAGGCGTGCTACATCGCCAGGAGCCTGGGACCGAGGAGAACTACCCGGGGTAGCCGGCTGTAAATATTTCTATAATCTCCTTCTTTGTCACTGTTAATATAATGTAAATTGCGTATAAAAAACTGTTGAATACTGGTGTTCGCGTTTTGTAGTAAAAGGGATACTCCTGAAAGGTTCAGATTGCCGCAATCATAGGAGTAATTCGTCCATAGGATGAGAGTGTATTTCCTCATCCTCGGAGGTTTCGTCTCGACTGAACCCAGTCGCTACCACCGGACGTGAATTCCATCCATCAGCCTCGTGCAACACATCAAGATCCAACTCAGGGAGGAACCACGTGTAATGATATTCTTGCAATGATAGTCATCTGTATCTCACGTTGCTCTCGTGAGTATCTCAGAATTGTATACGCCAGCCCGACTACCAAGAGAAACGATGGGCGGGGCTACGAAGATAGTCGCCTACGAGAGTTCGCCGATGTGCGGCCACCTGGCAGTCTCGGCTGCCCAAGCCAAAAAGAGAGAAAAGGAAAACAACTGACCATGACCGATCTCCAACACAGTCATTTCGCCTAAAAAATTTCAAAATCACTAATTTTCATTCCCTTATTTTCTTACTTTTTTCGTTCTCATTCCCTATCTTCACATTTTTAATAACAAGGCTAGTCCCTCGGGACAAGGTATTCTAAGTGGTAGAAATGTGTATGAGTATTGAGGACGTCCGTGACAGTAAGATGGGACAGATCCCCTCATCTTGAAAGATATGGAGTCCTGGATATAGAAGATTTTGGTCAAAGTTAACGAATGGTGATGGCTATCAGTATACGGTTAGCCATAGCCGGAATGGTCACTTACTTAATGTCGGTCAAGAGAGCGGACATCGCGACGATAGTCATCTGTATCTCTCGTTGCTCTCGTGAGTGTCTAAGAATTGTATACGCCAGCCCGACTACCAAGAGAAACGATGGGCGGGGCTACGAAGATAGTCGTCTACGAGAGTTCGCCGATGTGCGGCCGCCTGGCTGTCACGGCTGCCCAAGCCAATGCCCGAGTGATTATCTGTCCTTTTCCCTTACCATCCTCTTATTATATGATCGCCCTCCACGCTGCATTGCCTTGTCCCGATTCGGGACTCTTCTGTCCATATGTCAATTACTCCCTTGTTGTTGTTAATTGCTGGAGCGAGCCACCACCCTGAAGGCCCGACCTCTGGCATACGCCCCTTTACGACCGTGATGGGGCGAATCATTTTGTATGGTGGACTGATTATATTCTCTGGTTATCGTCTCATCGCCTTGCGGCGGACAATAAATAATCTGAACCACCGAGTATTCTCTGAGCACTGAAAGCCCATAATGGCGAAATAATCCACTGCCACCGATAATTTGGTGTATTTTCGTGTGGTGGACTGATTATATTCTCTGGTTGTCGTCTCATCGCCTTGCGGCGGACAATAAATAATCTGAACCACCGAGTATTCTCTGAGCACTGAAAGCCCATATGGCGAAATAATCCACTGCCACCGATAATCTGGTGTATTTTTGTGTGGTGGACTGATTATGTTCTCTGGTTGTCGTCTCATAGCCTTGCGGCGGACAATAAATAATCTGAACCACCGAGTGTTCTCTGGGCACTGAAAGCCCATAGTGGCGAAATAATCCACTGCCACCGATAATCTGGTGTATTTTTGTGTGGTGGACTGATTATATTCTCTGGTTGTCGTCTCATCGCCTTGCGGCGGACAATAAATAATCTGAACCGCCGAGTATTCTCTGGGCACTGAAAGCCCATAGTGGCGAAATAATCCACTGCCACCGATAATCTGGTGTATTTTTGTGTGGTGGACTGATTATATTCTCTGGTTGTCGTCTCATCGCCTTGCGGCGGACAATAAATAATCTGAACCGCCGAGTATTCTCTGGGCACTGAAAGCCCATAGTGGCGAAATAATTTACTGCCACCGATAATCTGGTGTATTTTTGTGTGGTGGACTGATTATATTCTCTGGTTGTCTCATCGCCTTGCGGCGGACAATAAATAATCTGAACCACCGAGTATTCTCTGGGCACTGAAAGCCCATAGTGGCGAAATAATCCACTGCCACCGATAATCTGGTGTATTTTTGTGTGGTGGACTGATTATATTCTCTGGTTGTCTCATCGCCTTGCGGCGGACAATAAATAATCTGAACCACCGAGTATTCTCTGAGCACTGAAAGCCCATAGTGGCGAAATAATCCACTGCCACCGATAATCTGGTGTATTTTTGTGTGGTGGACTGATTATATTCTCTGGTTGTCGTCTCATAGCCTTGCGGCGGACAATAAATAATCTGAACCACCGAGTATTCTCTGGGCACTGAAAGCCCATAGTGGCGAAATAATCCACTGCCACCGATAATCTGGTGTATTTTTGTGTGGTGGACTGATTATATTCTCTGGTTGTCGTCTCATCGCCTTGCGGCGGACAATAAATAATCTGAACCACCGAGTATTCTCTGGGCACTGAAAGCCCATAGTGGCGAAATAATCCACTGCCACCGATAATCTGGTGTATTTTTGTGTGGTGGACTGATTATATTCTCTGGTTGTCGTCTCATCGCCTTGCGGCGGACAATAAATAATCTGAACCGCCGAGTATTCTCTGGGCACTGAAAGCCCATAGTGGCGAAATAATCCACTGCCACCGATAATCTGGTGTATTTTTGTGTGGTGGACTGATTATATTCTCTGGTTGTCGTCTCATCGCCTTGCGGCGGACAATAAATAATCTGAACCGCCGAGTATTCTCTGGGCACTGAAAGCCCATAGTGGCGAAATAATTTACTGCCACCGATAATCTGGTGTATTTTTGTGTGGTGGACTGATTATATTCTCTGGTTGTCGTCTCATCGCCTTGCGGCGGACAATAAATAATCTGAACCGCCGAGTATTCTCTGGGCACTGAAAGCCCATAGTGGCGAAATAATCCACTGCCACCGATAATCTGGTGTATTTTTGTGTGGTGGACTGATTATATTCTCTGGTTGTCGTCTCATCGCCTTGCGGCGGACAATAAATAATCTGAACAGCCGAGTATTCTCTGGGCACTGAAAGCCCATACTGGCGAAATAATCCACTGCCACCGATAATCTGGTGTATTTTTGTGTGGTGGACTGATTATGTTCTCTGGTTGTCGTCTCATAGCCTTGCGGCGGACAATAAATAATCTGAACCACCGAGTGTTCTCTGGGCACTGAAAGCCCATAGTGGCGAAATAATCCACTGCCACCGATAATCCGGTGTATTTTTGTGTGGTGGACTGATTATATTCTCTGGTTGTCGTCTCATCGCCTTGCGGCGGACAATAAATAATCTGAACCACCGAGTATTCTCTGAGCGCTGAAAGCCCATAGTGGCGAAATAATTTACTGCCACCGATAATCTGGTGTATTTTTGTGTGGTGGACTGATTATATTCTCTAGTTGTCGTCTCATCGCCTTGCGGCGGACAATAAATAATCTGAACCGCCGAGTATTCTCTGGGCACTGAAAGCCCAGAGTGGCGAAATAATCCACTGCCACCGATAATCTGGTGTATTTTTGTGTGGTGGACTGATTATATTCTCTAGTTGTCGTCTCATCGCCTTGCGGCGGACAATAAATAATCTGAACCGCCGAGTATTCTCTGGGCACTGAAAGCCCATAGTGGCGAAATAATCCACTGCCACCGATAATCTGGTGTATTTTTGTGTGGTGGACTGATTATATTCTCTGGTTGTCGTCTCTCATCGCCTTGCGGCGGACAATAAATAATCTGAACCGCCGAGTATTCTCTGGGCACTGAAAGCCCATAGTGGCGAAATAATCCACTGCCACCGATAATCTGGTGTATTTTTGTGTGGTGGACTGATTATATTCTCTGGTTGTCGTCTCATCGCCTTGCGGCGGACAATAAATAATCTGAACCGCCGAGTATTCTCTGGGCACTGAAAGCCCATAGTGGCGAAATAATCCACTGCCACCGATAATCTGGTGTATTTTTGTGTGGTGGACTGATTATATTCTCTAGTTGTCGTCTCATCGCCTTGCGGCGGACAATAAATAATCTGAACCGCCGAGTATTCTCTGGGCACTGAAAGCCCATAGTGGCGAAATAATCCACTGCCACCGATAATCTGGTGTATTTTTGTGTGGTGGACTGATTATATTCTCTGGTTGTCGTCTCATCGCCTTGCGGCGGACAATAAATAATCTGAACCGCCGAGTATTCCCTGGGCACTGAAAGCCCATAGTGGCGAAATAATCCACTGCCACCGATAATCTGGTGTATTTTTGTGTGGTGGACTGATTATATTCTCTGGTTGTCGCCTCATCGCCTTGCGGCGGACAATAAATAATCTGAATCACCGAGTATTCTCTGGGCACTGAAAGGCCATAGTGGCGAAATAATCCACTGCCACCGATAATCTGGTGTATTTTTGTGTGGTGGACTGATTATATTCTCTGGTTGTCGTCTCATCGCCCTTGCGGCGGACAATAAATAATCTGAACCGCCGAGTGTTCTGCTGGGCACTGAAGTCGCATAGTGGCGAAATAATTTATCAGCTGCCACCGATAATCTGGTGTATTTTTGTGTGGTGGACTGATTGTATTGGCCTCTGGTTGAAATCGTCCTCATCGCCTTGACAATAAATAAATAATCTGAACTGCCGAGGTATTCTCTGGGCACTCAGAAAGTCCATGAGTATGGCGAAATAATCCACTGCCACCGATAATCTGGTGTATTTTTGTGTGGTGGACTGATTATATTCTCTGGTTGTCGTCTCAGCGCCTTGCGGCGGACAATAAATAATCTTAACCACCGAGTATTCTCTGGGCACTGAAAGCCCATAGTGGCGAAATAATCCACTGCCACCGATAATCTGGTGTATTTTTGTGTGGTGGACTGATTATATTCTCTGGTTGTCGTCTCATCGCCTTGCGGCGGACAATAAATAATCTGAACCACCGAGTATTCTCTGGGCACTGAAAGCCCATAGTGGCGAAATAATCCACTGCCACCGATAATCTGGTGTATTTTTGTGTGGTGGACTGATTATATTCTCTGGTTGTCGCCTCATCGCCTTGCGGCGGACAATAAATAATCTGAACCACCGAGTATTCTCTGGGCACTGAAAGGCCATAGTGGCGAAATAATCCACTGCCACCGATAATCTGGTGTATTTTTGTGTGGTGGACTGATTATATTCTCTGGTTGTCTCATCGCCTTGCGGCGGACAATAAATAATCTGAACCACCGAGTATTCTCTGGGCACTGAAAGGCCATAGTGGCGAAATAATCCACTGCCACCGATAATCTGGTGTATTTTTGTGTGGTGGACTGATTATATTCTCTGGTTGTCGTCTCATCGCCTTGCGGCGGACAATAAATAATCTGAACAGCCGAGTATTCTCTGGGCACTGAAAGCCCATAGTGGCGAAATAATCCACTGCCACCGATAATCTGGGTGTATTTTTGTGTGGTGGACTGATTATATTCTCTGGTTGTCGTCTCATCGCCTTGCGGCGGACAATAAAATAATCTGAACACCGAGTATTCTCCTGGGCACTGAAAGCCCATAGTGGCGAAAATAATCCACTGCCACCGATAATCTGGTGTATTTGTGTGGTGGACTGATTATATTCTCTGGTTGTGACTGTTGTTTCGTCTGGTGTATTTTGTGTGGTGGACTGATTATATTCTCTGGTTGTCTCATCGCCCTGCGGCGGACAATAAATAATCTGAACCACCGAGTATTCTCTGGGCACTGAAAGCCCATAGTGGCGAAATAATCCACTGCCACCGATAATCTGGTGTATTTTTGTGTGGTGGACTGATTATATTCTCTGGTTGTCGTCTCATCGCCTTGCGGCGGACAATAAATAATCTGAACCACCGAGTATTCTCTGGGCACTGAAAGCCCATAGTGGCGAAATAATCCACTGCCACCGATAATCTGGTGTATTTTTGTGTGGTGGACTGATTATATTCTCTGGTTGTCGTCTCATCGCCTTGCGGCGGACAATAAATAATCTGAACCACCGAGTATTCTCTGAGCACTGAAAGCCCATAGTGGCGAAATAATCCACTGCCACCGATAATCTGGTGTATTTTGTGTGGTGGCCTGATTATCTTCTCTGGTTGTCGTCTCATCGCCTTGCGGCGGACAATAAATAATCTGAACCACCGAGTATTCTCTGGGCACTGAAAGCCCATAGTGGCGAAATAATCCACTGCCACCGATAATCTGGTGTATTTTTGTGTGGTGGACTGATTATATTCTCTGGTTGTCTCATCGCCTTGCGGCGGACAATAAATAATCTGAACCACCGAGTATTCTCTGGGCACTGAAAGCCCATAGTGGCGAAATAATCCACTGCCACCGATAATCTGGTGTATTTTTGTGTGGTGGACTGATTATATTCTCTGGTTGTCGTCTCATCGCCTTGCGGCGGACAATAAATAATCTGAACCACCGAGTATTCTCTGGGCACTGAAAGCCCATAGTGGCGAAATAATCCACTGCCACCGATAATCTGGTGTATTTTTGTGTGGTGGACTGATTATATTCTCTGGTTGTCGTCTCATCGCCTTGCGGCGGACAATAAATAATCTGAACCACCGAGTATTCTCTGAGCACTGAAAGCCCATAGTGGCGAAATAATCCACTGCCACCGATAATCTGGTGTATTTTTTGTGTGGTGGACTGATTATATTCTCTGGTTGTCGTCTCATAGCCTTGCGGCGGACAATAAATAATCTGAACCACCGAGTATTCTCTGGGCACTGAAAGCCCATAGTGGCGAAATAATCCACTGCCACCGATAATCTGGTGTATTTTTGTGTGGTGGACTGATTATATTCTCTGGTTGTCGTCTCATAGCCTTGCGGCGGACAATAAATAATCTGAACCACCGAGTATTCTCTGGGCACTGAAAGCCCATAGTGGCGAAATAATCCACTGCCACCGATAATCTGGTGTATTTTTGTGTGGTGGACTGATTATATTCTCTGGTTGTCGTCTCATCGCCTTGCGGCGGACAATAAATAATCTGAACCACCGAGTATTCTCTGAGCACTGAAAGCCCATAGTGGCGAAATAATCCACTGCCACCGATAATCTGGTGTATTTTTGTGTGGTGGACTGATTATATTCTCTGGTTGTCGTCTCATAGCCTTGCGGCGGACAATAAATAATCTGAAATACCGAGTATTCTCTGGGCACTGAAAGTCCACAGTGGCGAAATAATCCACTGCCACCGATAATCTGATGTATTTTTGTGTGGTGGACTGATTATATTCTCTGGTTGTCGTCTCATAGCCTTGCGGCGGACAATAAATAATCTGAAATACCGAGTATTCTCTGGGCACTGAAAGCCCATAGTGGCGAAATAATCCACTGCCACCGATAATCTGGTGTATTTTTGTGTGGTGGACTGATTATATTCTTTGGTTGTCGTCTCATAGCCTTGCGGCGAGCAATAAATAATCTGAACCACCGAGTATTCTCTGGGCACTGAAAGCCCATAGTTGCGAAATAATCCACTGCCACCGATAATCTGGTGTATTTTTGTGTGGTGGACTGATTATATTCTTTGGTTGTCGTCTCATAGCCTTGCGGCGAGCAATAAATAATCTGAACCACCGAGTATTCTCTGGGCACTGAAAGTCCACAGTGGCGAAATAATCCACTGCCACCGATAATCTGATGTATTTTTGTGTGGTGGACTGATTATATTCTCTGGTTGTCGTCTCATCGCCTTGCGGCGGACAATAAATAATCTGAACCACCGAGTATTCTCTGGGCACTGAAAGTCCACAGTGGCGAAATAATCCACTGCCACCGATAATCTGATGTATTTTTGTGTGGTGGACTGATTATATTCTCTGGTTGTCGTCTCATCGCCTTGCGGCGGACAATAAATAATCTGAACCACCGAGTATTCTCTGGGCACTGAAAGTCCACAGTGGCGAAATAATCCACTGCCACCGATAATCTGGTGTATTTTTGTGTGGTGGACTGATTATATTCTTTGGTTGTCGTCTCATAGCCTTGCGGCGAGCACTAAATAATCTGAACCACCGAGTATTCTCTGGGCACTGAAAGCCCATAGTGGCGAAATAATCCACTGCCACCGATAATCTGGTGTATTTTTGTGTGGTGGACTGATTATATTCTCTGGTTGTCGTCTCATAGCCTTGCGGCGGACAATAAATAATCTGAAATACCGAGTATTCTCTGGGCACTGAAAGCCCATAGTGGCGAAATAATCCACTGCCACCGATAAACCATGTAATTTCTTATATGCTTCTATGATATAAAAGTAATAATCAAAGTGTTCGTGAATTATGGTATAAGGAGAAGAGGACTGGAAAAGAGTCTAATTCCATAACAGCAAGGTAAGAAAGCGCAGTACAAAAGGCTTCCGTGTTATTATGATTCATTTTCGTATATCAGCCACTATCCAATTTGAAGTTATCAAAATAGTAAACGTAATATTGCCTGGAATTCGGAATGAAGTGTTAGATAATGATGATCAGTTCCATAGTGATGAGGCTGATCCCCTCTCTCACTGTTTCGAGATCTGAAAACTTCGCAAAAAAAGGTCGCAGTCAGAGTTAACGAACAGTCACTATTAAGGCGCAAAAGTACACAAAACATTTCATTCTTTACCAACATCATTCTTCGTTCGTTACACATGAAGAACACTATTACGCAGGATTCAACAGACGATCAACGAGCAGATCAAGCAAACCGTCCATGGAATCGGCATCGCCCACGAGATCGCCATCGCCTGCCTCTGCCATAAAAGACAGAATTACCTACCCCAGTCCTCCTCCAAAGCATTCGGAGATTAGCGCGCCAAGACCTCCACCCTGGAAAAGAAACAGGGATAACAAGCCACCCCCAGAGCGTTCCACCCACAGGCATTGCACCAAACTAGACCCGCAATGGTATGCTTGTCATGCAAAAACAATCACCAAACGGACGTGTCAGAGGAAGATCCCTTTCGTTATAAAAACCGACATCCTTCTGGTGCAGAATAGACTTCGCGCTAACTGCCTCAAAAAGCACCCACTAGCACAGTGTAGGGCTATACAGGCATGCGTAAAGTGCAATAGCATCAGCACCCGACCATCCTTTGTGTCGTGTCACACTGTACCCGTCACCTGTTTGGCACCAAGCCATTCCCTGGGCACCTCCCGGCCGGAACGGCAAGCGAAACCTGTTTTTCACATTCGCCGTATTTAGTGTTTCAGAAAAATGTATACTGGACCAGACATAATAATAATAATGGTGACCAACCTCTCGGAAAAACGAGTGTATGTTCCTATAAGACCGACCCACACCCGCTGCAGCCAAAAAGTATATAACTAGGACACTTGACCTCGCCACCAAGGTTATCGGCAAACAGATGACCGATAAACAAAGGTCAACTGGGCCAACCAACCCAAAATCCGTCAGCACGCCATCCCATTATCGCTCACCTCGGGCCCCAACACCAGGAGCAGCTAGCTATCTACAGCCAACGTCCACCAGCGCCGACCGTCTACCAATCGACCACGATCCATCGACAAAACATCCTCCAGACAACCGACCACTCACCTACAGCCACCAACCAGTCGTCGAACAGAAGCTGTCCTCAGGCCGGTTCAACTTTTATTATCTATACTAGTTCCGATCAAAACAAAAAAAGAAAGATGGAAAACTCAAACTTCTTGAAAGCTTCCACCACTTTTGGAAATCACATCTACGTGCTGAATTTTTTTCCTTCTCCTAACAGTTTCTTTTACTTTTTTTGTTTTATTTTTTTCTCTTTTTCTCTTTCTCTCCAGCTCCTTATTTGATTATATAACGCGCGCCTGATTAGGTTATCAAAAACACTTTTCCTCACCCACGTATCTGAAGCAACTTGAAAAGAGAAACTCAATCAGCAAGTCTCTACAGCTCATGCAGGCTGTTAGATAGAAAAGTAGATCAATTCTAAGGGGGCATAGACTTGATCTTTGAGGAGTTCCTCCAGGACTATTGGGAGCTTGTCCGACGCCTAAACATACCTCACAATCACGAAAAAACCCTTATACCTCTTTACTTCACAGGAGGCACCAAGTTGAAGTACCAACCGCTGACCGATGCAGAAAAAGCAAGTTGGCCAGCGATGACAACTGCGCTTGCGAGAAAGTTCAATACGCAAGCGGCGCTCAGCAACGCCCACAGGGATCTGAAATATCTCAAACAAGGAAAAGAGAGCTTACCAAAACAAAAATTGCGTTTCAGGGAGAGGACCAACAAGTGTAAACGAGAAAACTGGAAATCGACTTTTTCGGAAAAGGCCTGAGGCCAAAGATCAAAAAACAATCCGCACGCTCCCAGACGCGCCAGATTTCGAAACGGTAGTCGAATACGCTGAAAAAGAAATCAGAATCCTAGAACAGAAGCGCCGGGAGGACAATTAGATTCTAGAGAAAATAAATCCTCTAGCCTTGAGCGAAAGAATGGATATCATGGAAAGGCAAATCAACAGCATTAGAGCTGAATCTTCCCGGATCATTACCAGGTCAATCAACAGACCACCCGTCAATCGTCTCGACTGAACCCAGTCGCTACCGCTGGCCGTAAATACCATACATCAATCTCGTGCAACCAATCAGGATCCAACTTGTGAGTTACTTCAAAATAATCTCAATAGAACGTGAATAAAGAATTCTTTTCAAGCTTAGACTCTTTTTTCGGTTGATTACTTTTTTTCTGTTTTCATTTGAAGTGAATGTTGTTCTATCTATATACGTTGCATTCTCTATTAGCACATGCGACCCGACCACCGAGTCAAGCGGTGGGCGGGACCAAGGAGAGCAGTCCGTGAGGTCTCGCCGACGGTCGCCAGCTGTCATTTATGGCGGTCCGAAACTTCGTCCGAGTAAATATTTAGAGTTCTCCATCATACCATCATCCATTTGGTCGTTCTGTCTTGCTGTGTTGCCATTACCTTTCATTTATGATATGTATTTTTATTATTATTTTTATTATTATTTTTTTATTATTATTATTTTTATTATTATTGTTATATTATTTTTTATTATCCTCGCTATTATTTTTACATAAAGTAATATTCATAAGGTTGTAATGTGAGTTGAAAGAGAAAAATAAAACTGGAGTCAGAGGCGCTATTGAAATATGGTGGCTGAGATACTCTCTAAAAGATCTTTGTTTTATATAGCCTCAAAAATAGAGGTTGCGGTAGAAGGCACTTCGAGGCGAAAAGGAGTGCACGCCCTTGTCCGCCAGTCCTAGCCTCTATACTACGAGAGATCGAGTTGTAAAGCTAACGAATGGTGATGGCTAACAGTCGACGGTTAGCCGGAACCGGAATAGTCCCCCACTTAGTTACAAGAGGGTTCATTCCACCAATTTCGTTACGCATTTTTTTCTCTTCTGTTGTTTTATTTTCATATATAATACTTCCTGACTATCGTCCATCACTGGATGAGGGATCGCCGCGACGCTGTTTGGCGGGAAAAATTGGGCGATCAATAGCCACTCTCTCTTCGTTTTCCCGCGCGCAATTTTTCCCGCCAAGCAGCGACGCGGCGATCCCTCATTCAGTGGTGGACGATAGTTTTTTTAGCCCAAGCAGTGAAAGTAAAAAAAAAACATCACATATATTTCATTTCGTTGTACTACAAAAACAAACTAACTGTAAAAATGCCAAGTAGAAAACGAGCAGGTATCCCCACAGGAGACGACGAGATGGCGGATCCTATATACATAAAATACACCTTTTTCCTGGCTCCTGAAAAAGAATGCGGGTCCCGCGTGGAAAGCTTGGCTGAGTATCTGCTAAACCCACGCGTGGCCCGCAGCCAATTTTTCCTCTCGCCCTTTAAATTTTCTCATTTTTTTTAAATTTAGGATTAGGTTTTTCGTTTTTTTTTTGTTTGATTGTTTAATTCTCAGGGAGAGGGAGTTTCTCAGGAGCTGGGGGAGGAGGAGTACGGGGTGGCGTCGGCGTCAGCCGTATGGCAGCAGTGACCGCCCTCGGCCGAGTCGCCCTGACAGCGTGATTGAAGGCTCGCTGGCTCGATAATTGGCGGTGGGAGCTCACGCGTGGGGGATCAGGGACTGTGCATGGAACTCAGCCTTTTTTTTCGAACAAAAAGAGTGATGATTTCATTTTTTTAAATAAGCAACCCCTGAGTTTTTTTGAGGGGTTGAAGTCGTTTGCATGTCAGAATCTCGCCCACCTGGGGTTCTAACTCCTTGAAAAATCAGGGTAAACTGCCAGCTTCGTGTTCAACTTCGTGCATTCCTTCTCTGACTTATTCCGTTGTTATGATGAAAATTCGGCTCTATCCTAAGGGGGGGGGGCACCTAAGTAGATTCAGAAATGAAATGAACCACGCCTGATAAAAGATGCTTGATACTGCTACCAGTCATTGTTGTGCGGGACCCGCATGGAAAGCTTGGCTGAGTATCTGCTAAGTACACGCATGGCCCGCAGCCAGTTTTTCTTCTCAGCCTTTATTTTTTTGTTATTCTTTGAAATTTCAGGACTTTCCGTTATTAAATTTAGTTCTTTTTCGGGAAATATAATTTTTTAAGAAATTTAGTTATTTTTTAGGACGGTGATGAAGGAGTTAAAGCCGGTACAATTAGAGGGCATCGCAAGCAAGCCCAAACCTCTACAGCTCATGCAGGATGTTAGATAGCAAAGTAGGTCAATTCTCAGGGGACACAGACTTGACCTTCGAAGAGTTTCTTAAGGATTATTTAGAGCTTATGTCAAGGCGGGTGCCTATTGGACGTTTGAGGTAACCGGCGAGGCCGTGTGTTTCATCGCCAGAGGATCCGAGTTTAGCTATCGATCGACGTCGTGTGGAGCCGTCACCCTGCCCTAATAGCTCGCCTACGTGTATCGACGGGGCGGTCGATCAAAAACTCTACGGGCCGCGACCTCACTCTTCGAATCTCAAAAAAATTCGAATTTTACTTTTGCGCTCTTCATTTTTTTTCCAAAGCTTCGCGTTCAACTTCGTGCATTCCTTCTCTGACTTATGATTCCGTTGTTATGATGAAAATTCGGCTCTATCCTAAGGGGGTGGGGCACCCAAGTAGATTCAGAAATGAAATGAACCACACCTGATAAAAGATGCTTGATACTGCTACCAGTCATTGTTGTGCGGGACCCGCATGGAAAGCTTGGCTGAGTATCTGCTAAGTACACGCGTGGCCCGCAGCCAGTTTTTCTTCTCAGCCTTTATTTTTTTGTTATTCTTTGAAATTTCAGGACTTTCCGTTATTAAATTTAGTTCTTTTTCGGGAAATATAATTTTTTAAGAAATTTAGTTATTTTTTAGGACGGTGATGACGGAGTTAACGCCGGTACAATTAGAGGGCATCGCAAGCAAGCCCAAACCTCTACAGCTCATGCAGGATGTTAGATAGCAAAGTAGGTCAATTCTCAGGGGACACAGACTTGACCTTCGAGGAGTTTCTTAAAGATTATTTAGAGCTTATGTCAAGGCGGGTGCCTATTGGACGTTTGAGGTAACCGGCGAGGCCGTGTGTTTCATCGCCAGAGGATCCGAGTCTAACTATCGATCGACGTCGTGTGGAGTCGTCACCCTGCCCTAATAGCTCGCCTACGTGTATCGACGGGGCGGTCGATCGAAAACTCTACGGGCCGCGACCTCACTCTTCGAATCTCAAAAAAATTCGAATTTTATTTTTGCGCTTTTCATTTTTTTTTTCAAAGCTTCGTGTTCAACTTCGTGCATTCCTTCTCTGACTTATAATTCCGTTGTTATGATGAAAATTCGGCTCTATCCTAAGGGGGGGGGGCACCCAAGTAGGTTCAGAAATGAAATGAACCACACCTGATAAAAGATGCTTGATACTGCTACCAGTCATTGTTGTGCGGGACCCGCATGGAAAGCTTGGCTGAGTATCTGCTAAGTACACGCGTGGCCCGCAGTCAATTTTTCTTCTCAGCCTTTATTTTTTGTTATTCTTTGAAATTTCAGGACTTTCCGTTATTAAATTTAGTTCTTTTTCGGGAAATATAATTTTTAAGAAATTTAGTTATTTTTTAGGACGGTGATGACGGAGTTAACGCCGGTACAATTAGAGGGCATCGCAAGCAAGCCGAAACCTCTACAGCTCATGCAGGATGTTAGATAGCAAAGTAGATCAATTCTCAGGGGACACAGACTTGACCTTCGAGGAGTTTCTTAAGGATTATTTAGAGCTATGTCAAGGCGGGTGCCTATTGGACGTTTGAGGTAACCGGCGAGGCCGTGTGTTTCATCGCCAGAGGATCCGAGTCTAGCTATCGATCGACGTCGTGTGGAGCCGTCACCCTGCCCTAATAGCTCGCCTACGTGTATCGACGGGGCGGTCGATCAAAAACTCTACGGGCCGCGACCTCACTCTTCGAATCTCAAAAAAAATTCGAATTTCACTTTTGCGTTTTCATTTTTTTTCCAAAGCTTCTTGTTCAACTTCGTGCATTCCTTCTCTGACTTATGATTCCGTTGTTATGATGAAAATTCGGCTCTATCCTAAGGGGGTGGGGCACCCAAGTAGATTCAGAAATGAAATGAACCACACCTGATAAAAGATGCTTGATACTGCTACCAGTCATTGTTGTGCGGGACCCGCATGGAAAGCTTGGCTGAGTATCTGCTAAGTACACGCGTGGCCCGCAGCCAGTTTTTCTTCTCAGCCTTTATTTTTTTGTTATTCTTTGAAATTTCAGGACTTTCCGTTATTAAATTTAGTTCTTTTTCGGGAAATATAATTTTTTAAGAAATTTAGTTATTTTTTAGGACGGTGATGACGGAGTTAACGCCGGTACAATTAGAGGGCATCGCAAGCAAGCCCAAACCTCTACAGCTCATGCAGGATGTTAGATAGCAAAGTAGGTCAATTCTCAGGGGACACAGACTTGACCTTCGAGGATTTTCTTAAGGATTATTTAGAGCTTATGTCAAGGCGGGTGCCTATTGGACGTTTGAGGTAACCGGCGAGGCCGTGTGTTTCATCGCCAGAGGATCCGAAACTTGCTATCGATCGGCGTCGTGTGGAGCCGTCACCCTGCCCTAATATAGTGCATCTATCCACGGCAGGGACCAATGCACAACCCCCTGCCGCCGGTGGTGGGCGCGCTGCGCAATGGGTGGGCGCCCGGCGGAAGGGCATCGATCGACTGGCGGCCACACAGCTGATCAGCACCAACTCATTTTCCTATTTTCATCCCTTCTCCGCGTTCTCCATCCATCTCGCTATCCCCTTCCTTCTATTGTTGGTTTCTACATCTCGAAGTATTCTCATTGCATGTGCTAAATTACATACATGCACGTATCTTTGTCAATGAATTACGTGTTGTTTTAACATTTTAATTCAAAATCTTTTTTTTCAGGTTAATACTCCATCTGGATCCCGACTGGTATTCTGTTTGCTGTACTATATTCTCTGTTTCATCTGTAATTATTTCTCCTGAAAACTGTATTCCCTATCCTTTTATTTGTAATGGAGTCCGCGCCATCATCTTCTAATTTTGTGAGTTTTTCGGCGGCTTTTTTCACTGTTTTCAATATTAATCACAGAGTTGTTTAATAATTTTCGTATTTATCAATGTGGTTTTTTCCATTTTAATTGTTGCTTGCCCGTCGTCTGCTGTTATTCCAGACAGGGCATCGTAGAGGAAAAAAAGTTGGTACTTTTTCGGGTTAGACGACCCGCTAGAGAATTCTGTTGAGAATTTAAGTCGAGAAAATTTCTAATATAATGTTTTTCTCTAGTGTGTCGTTTAATCCGAAGCAGTACCAAAAATTCTAGGGTTGTAGCGCGTTTCCCTTTCATGTCCAATCGGGTTCGCTGTAGTTTCTGCATTTGTCTAGGGATTTTTTTCGGTTGATTTTTTTTTAAATTTCGTTCTTGTGTGAAACGGCTTTGATTTTAGGAGTGAGCATGGAATCTGGCGGGATTTCCCTCCGGATCGAATATTTCCGCTACACCAAATTTATTTTATAGCGAAAAACAAAGTTCTGGTTTTGCAAACGTTGTGTTGAAGTAGGGGACCCAGAACTCACTTTTCTATGGACGCAGGGTTGAGCAGTCCGTTGCGTCAATTTTTTTTTTAAATTTCCAAGTTTTTTTACAATCCCCTCCCGAGATGAAAAAATTCCACTAGCTTTTTGAGAGTGAAAAAGTTGGAAAAAGTTTAATTTCTTTGGCAAATTCGGTCAAATCTTACGAGCCCACACCCGATTTTCTATTTCTTTTTTTTTACGAAAATTTTCAATTATTTAGCGACCCCCGTTGCGCCGAGAGACCGTCATTTCTCCCTCTTGATAGGATTAGCGTTGGTTTGTCTCTCGCGACAACGGGTAATAGCAGGCGGGGTCGCGAAAACTTCTGTTCGAATAAATTTCCAAAAGAGGTCATTCGAATTTCGGCACAAAACGATGGTATAGTTAGGGTAACCAGAAAAAGGATAGCCGCAGACACCTCAGCAGGCTGCGCTGCGCCGTGTGCGCCCACGAGAAATGTGGTGATCGATCGGCGCACGCGACACGCGCGCGGCCTGCTGAGTGGTCTTCAGCTATCTTTTTCGCGGATACACCCACCATATTAAAGAGGGACGTCGCGAATTTCGCGTAGTTTTTGTTCATAGAGGGGGGGTCGTATCTTTGCCGTGATCCGGCCAGCTTACCCCGCTCTTTCACGTTGTTATACTAGCAAGAATGTAAGACATAGTCTCGGAAGAGCTGTAACGGACGAGATTTTTCTATGGCAGATATCGCGTCATCCACAATCAGCATTTTTTTTGCTCTAGCTAGATCAGGACACTTATTCTCCAAGTACCCGCTTCTTTTCCATTTTTTCATGGGGTCGTCCGGCAAAAACTATTCAGCTAGACATGTGTCAGCAATTTATTTCTCGACTAAATAGACTCGATTGCGAACGTGTCGAAGGAAAACGAGCTTAAATTCTAAATTTTGTTCCGGTCGCGATGCTCCGTGGGCCATTGTTATACCTCTTAATTTGTCGAAACCGACACCAGCGAGATGGTGGAGGATCTCGCAGGATGTATTTGCAGCGCGCATCGCTGCGATCACTCTTCCCCAGTCCATTGCCGGCGATCGACTGCTGCTGAGGTATAACATTGGCCTAACTTGTCGTTCACCAATGCGTCTGAGGCAGAATGGAGCGTAACGTTCTGCCGGACCCCTGCAGAGCTGTGACCGCTCCTCGGTGGCCGAAGTGTCTGAAAATGAAGGCGGCTACCTCATGGTTTTGTACGATTTCGAGGGGTTGGACAATTATATCCTAGCGACCCACCATCACGACCCTCCCCACAAATTTGCTTTTCCACGGTTCTGTGAGCTGCTGCGGCAGACCTCCTCAGGCCGCATTCAATGCGTGTCGAATATGCATTCAATTCAAAGACAAGTTGGTTTCGAGCACAGTCAGGGTACGAGCTGCTAGGGGAGCACGTGCTCCTATTGTGTTTCAAATTACAGCACACACCCCAAAAAATAAGCCGTCCAATGCGTGCATGATACACATTCAACTCGATGACAAAACGATTATCCAAAAAAGGAAGGTATACGATGCACTCCTGAGAAGGAACTGAGAGGTCGGCAGCTTCGCCGGTTCAATTACCCAAGTTTGCGGTACTTTACCCGCCCGGCCGCTGGAAGCCTCATCCAATCGCTGACGGCCCCAGATGGTGCTCGGCGAGCTGGCCTCGTCGCACGTCGGTGTGCCAGTCGCGTCGCGTCTATGTGCTGCTACGACAGCGCTGGACTACCTTGCAGCACGTACTCCTGCGATTGAATTTCGCGGCACATGCTCCTGCTATAAACTTTTGCAGCACGTGGTGCTGGTTGGAACACGTGCCCCTGTAATGAAGCTTTTCGATGGGTGTGGTCACTGGAGTTGAATGCATATCCGACACGCATTGAATGCAGCGGTTTCCTGAGTCAGCGCAGCTACGACCCCATCCCCTTGGTGACTAAGATTTTTAGAAAATTCGACGATCCCGTAGCCTAGTTCTCATATCGAAGCCGAAGTTCGCACGATCCCCCCAACACCAAATCTTCTATTTTGGGCAAAAATATTCACGGTAATGCTCAAGACACGTTGCATCGCGACGCGACTCCGCTTGACCCCGGCACGTTTCGTTGGTTTTTCATATCATTGAGATACAATCACGTTGGACTAGGAGAAGCGGCCATAGCTGGGGTTGCCGAGAGGGGGTGTCGCAAGAATTTCCGCCACAAAATCAAATTTTTGTGACGAAATCGCATAAGTTTATCGCAATAACGAGAAATAGAGAGGGCAAATCGTATTATTTTCGGTCTTCTTGTTATTCAAGAGGAGAGGTGGGTCGTGCTTCCATCGATGTCCGACACAACGTCTAATCGATGCTGAGGTCGGGAATCTCCCGAACTGAGAATTTGAACATGATATCTGTGATTTACGAATCTTGTGGGCAGTGACTTCTTTAACCTACAAACACTCGATTCTTGGAGACGGAGAACCCCGACCAGTCACAAAGTTTATAGAATTACTCTTACTGTGGTGTATCACGTCCCTTTACTAGCCTTTGCTGTGGCAGAAGGGTCAAGCGGGGCGTTGCGTAATTTTTCGAAATTTGAGCTACCGCAACCCCCCCCCCTCCTCGAGGTGTGATTTCTGGGCAGTTTATTTTCAAAAAAAACGTTTTTCTGTATTTGGATATTCGGGTCGTTCGGAAACCTAAAATAATCAGTACATTCGATTACTAAAATTTTCAGACTCTCAAAATTCGTTCAGTAGTCGGGCTCAGGCGTCTAAAACCTGAGCAGCGCTACGATCCTTCCTTTTGGTGACCAAAAATATCGAGACTTTTTGGGATACCTTCACCGAATTTCAATTTTGGTCCGAAATTTTTGCGATCCCCTAACCTTCAATTTTTGACCAAAATTTTCGCGACCCCACCCTCACCCTACGTTGCAGGATCAGGGTCAAGCAGGGCTTTGCCTAATTTTCCCAAATCATAGCGACCCACATCCCGGTCATCGATTTTCTCCCAAGAATCCTGAAGTTTTGCGATCCCTTCCCGAGGTGTAAATTTTGGGCATTTTTTTGCAAAAAAAATTGTTGAATTTTTTGGTGGTGGAAAGTGACTTCTCTCATTCTCATTTCCCGGGGGTCAAGCGGTGCGTTGCGTAATTCTTCAAAATCTGAGCGACCCCCCGCCTTCCTCGAGGTGTGATTTCTGGGCAGTTTATTTTCAAATTTTTTTTCTTGTATTTGGGTATTCGGGTCGTTCGGAAATCTAGAATAATCAATATGCTCGATTACAAAAACTCAGACACCGAAAATTCGTTCAGTGGTCGTGCTCAGGCGTCTAAAACTTGAGCAGCGCTACGATTCCTCCCTTTGTGACCAAAAATATCGGGACTTTCCAGGATATCTTCACCGAATCTTTATTTTTGGTCCGAAATTCTCGCTATCCCCCCTAACTTTCAATTCGACGCCAAAAATTCTGCGACCCCTCCTCCAGCTTCCGTTGAGAAATTTCACATCCTCGCTTGCCCTTGTGCGGGATTTCTCAACCCCGCTTGACCCTGTGTGGCAGACACATTGGCTGCTGAATACTGGTCGCTCGCCACCCGTTGATGTTGCATGTGTTTGAACAGGGCTTCCTACCGGCTTTGTGTTGCCGGTAGCCCCTCCTTTTTTGTCGACGGAACCCTGCAACATTTGAGTCGGAAATTGAAGCCGCCTCTCGATTTGTCCTGTTTTGTTGCACGTGTTGAAGCTCTAAATATTGGCGCTGTGTTGTTGGTAGTCCCTCATTTGTGTCGAGGGAATCCTGCAACATCTGTGTTGGAAATCGGAGTCGTTGCACGGTTGGTCCATCTCTGTTGCATGTGTGAAAGGTCCTGATCCAGGCGCAGCGTTGTCGGTAGTCCCTCTTCGGTGTAGGGGGAACCTTGCAACATTCACGTCGGGAATTGAAGCAACGTCAGGATTTGTCATTTTTTTGTTGCACGTTTGAAGCTCTAGAAGATCTCGGCGTTGTGGTGTTGGTAGTCCCCATTTGTGTCGGGGGAACTCTGCAACATTCAACTAAATTCAGACGCTTTGAAACCCACATAATGACCTTCGCGGCGAATTTCCAGGGTTTCTTATGCTCCAGTTCAGTATGCTTGTGCAATTTTGGATCGGCTATCAGCTTTTTCACTGCACGGGAGTAGTTTAGTCTTCTATCGCGCACAGTCGCCTGCTTCCACACGGAAGGCCCAAATTCGGCACATGGGAACAGTGGCGTAGAGGTGAGTTCATCCCATCGTTTTCAATTGTTCCCTATATATAAATCAACAGTCTCCAGTTTTCACAACCTAACTACAGATCTGTACAGAAATATTATCTCTAGCTCCATGCTTGACAGGCTCCACAAGCTCGAAGACGATCCTGCCGAACTGGACTCCGAGCTGTCTCCCTCATCACTGTCTTCCTCATCGCTGTCCTCTGCATCCATCATGTCCAGCGTTTGCTTCGCTCTCGCCTCTCCCTCTTCTCGTTGTGCCTGACGGCACCAACCCTGACAGGATGCCACGCTCACTCCGCCTAACCAATCCAGTGTTCTTCTCCGCACCTGAACTTTTATAATCCGCTTAGAATAGTACGTAGAACAAGTAGTTACCTCTTGTAACTTGTCAGTGGGCCGCCCTCGCTTAGTCAGATGACTCTTAAGCTGTGACCAGAGCAGCTCCACTGGATTGAAAACACAATGGTATGGAGGGAGCCGTAGAACCCCAAAACCCATTTCTGAGCATATCTGCTCGACCGCGTACGATCGAAGACGGGCTGCTCCACCCCTACTTCTGACAAAGGAGTTCAGCTGAAATCATTCCTCATTCAACTGAAATCGTCATACAATGTACCATTCGCGTGCTAACCTCATCCACCAGATCTTTCTTGGAGCTGCCCTCGGCCAACTCGTCACCTCTCTGCGACAGAAACGCCACTATTGCTTCTTTAGTGGAAGCTTGGGTGGGTACCTGAACTTACTGTCACGAAAAGAATCACGGTGGGCAAGATAATACCTTTTCCAGCTACGGAGTATAGTACGAAGCGTTGTCTATGACAAGTGTCACGTGCTTCACGGCGGCGTACCCATAGTACCCATAGTTAGTACCCATAGTTTGCTGCAACAATATTGTTTCGAAAAATTGCACCTACGTGACCAATACCCTTAAAATTTTATTCGAAAATTCATAACTCATGAATCAGGGCTTCAAAAGCTAACCTTAAAGTAGAGGTATACGCAAAGGTTGATGCTCCATCAAACCGTTGAAACACGTGTGTTAAAAAATCATTATAGTCGAGATATACGCGAAAGACTGAACTATTCGGAAGCGGGTGCTCCGACTTTTTTGCAGGCTACTGTAGGTGAAAGAACAAGAACCCATTCATGAAACCGACTGATGTGACGAAAGCATGGAAACCAGCTAAAGGAACAGGGCAAATAAGCATCGAAAACTTAGGTCATCGCTATCTGATAGATTCAATCATTTAGTGATGATTGGTCTTGAAAACAACTCTCCCGGCGTATCTAGACCAAATCGCATGAAAAGCTATTTTACTTGTAATTGAGATCCCAACACTCCCATCAACGTTTTGCGACGGAGCAATTACGATCTTTCGTTACGAACTTCCCCTCACCGCTTTTGCGAAATTGTTTTGAAAGTCATGGGTTAGGGCAAAGAAACCTATTATACATAACATACTCTATTAGAAAACGGTAAAGGACGTTAATGTCAGAAGCTAAACGCTGAACACACTTCCTTCTATGCTAGAATTCGGAACTGCTCGCGCTCAGCCTCCTTCATCCGGTTTCGAGAGCGCCCTCATTTCGAGTCACAGCATTTTGCACACGATGTAGTTTTCCACAAACAGACCTGAAAATTAATAATTATCTACCCAATATCTGCCATGTGACTCAATTAGAAGTGATCTGGTTAGACAACGAGCCACTGTGATTTTCCTCACAAGTTGTTACCGCAATTACATCTATGAAACGATTCCTTTGCAGCTTTCACTTTTCTTAGCGATGTCGTCTGGAGTGGTAATGTGAGGTACTTCCCGGTCCCAGGAAAGGGCTCTTTTGGCGAAATCTTATCGCCACGTGAGAGAAAATGGCCTAAATCCCCTCAAGCCTAAATGCATGAGTCTAGGTTGGAGGGAATCGTCATTTTTGTGATTTCCTCGCACCTACCATTGTTTTGGAATAGCCCTTCCTTGGAGCCGGTGAGGACACCAGCCCGTTACCCAGGGCATAACCATAATCATTCGCAGTTTTATAGGTATATCTCGTTCACAAAGAAAGCTGTGAGAATTTTAGTTGGCCAAAATATATTTCAGAATTTTTTTTACACTAAAACGTCAGTCTCCAAATGCTGCAGATGTTTCAGAGATCTTTTCTTCATAGCCGAGAAAACATTTTTCCGCCTAAACTACACGTTTTTTCTCGACATTACCCTAATATTGTGGGGCCTCTCTGCAGCAACCGCTACACATGTACTTTTGGGCGTATCTGCACAACAGTATATTCCATCATTTGAAGGTAGTGGTCGCGATCAAATATGCTGGTCTTCTTCTCCTCTCCACACCCTTTTCTGGGTTTAGAGAAGTAGGACCTACAAGAAAAATCGCGAAAAAACCGCTGCTTCGGGCCAATTTGGAGCCTGAACTTTCTTCTCTTTTGAAGGTGGACGAACCCGCTCCACATAATCGGCATCGATGATCTCTAGTATCAGGAACATCAGATGGCTTGAAATTGAATTCGACTGACCTCCTCGAATATTTATGTACTCATCTAGTCAAAAACATTGACTAAAGTGCTTGCTTTCATTGTTCAACTGTTTATATTGGGTAAATTTGCATATATTTCTTCCTCTGAGTGTCGATGAATTTTGACTGCTCGGCATGAGACTGCGATCTTTTTGGGCGGAGGCTTGCACGTGTGCGCAAACTGGCATCTTTAGCCCCCCCTAGGAACTCTAATTCTAGCCCGTTTTTCACCGCGCGACCTTCATAGTTTTCAGCTGTTTTCGATCTAAGCTGACTTTGGTAGTTTTTTCGATAACGTTTCTCATAGTGACTACTGCCTTCAAGCCCAAACCACAGCTATCATTATATTTGTCCGCCTAATTTACAACACCAGATTTATTTGAGCGGTTCAGCAACTTTTGAGACGTTTGACTACTGCGGACCTTTTTCTGGTAAGTACATCATAATTAATTGAGGGCAGGAGGGCAAATGGTGCCTTGCCGGGAGGAGGGGGGCTGAGTGAGACTTTGCCGTAAGGAGTGGTCTCACCTGTATGAAAAACCCTCAAAACCACCACCGTATCCTGCCCTGGACTCAAAGAAGCTCCAGAGAAAAAGAAAAATTTTCTCACATTAGAACGATTACCTGAGCAGTACCGACGAATTCTTTCTGAAGGACCCTCTGTGTTCCCATCATATCGTTCAACGTCTTGGCGTGTACACTAGCTAGGTGAGTCCAAGTATTAAACATGTTTCTCACTCTGAAAACATAAAGAAGACGCATTTTACATATGATCTCTATAAGTGAGCAACCAGTTTGCTGACGAAGTAGCCGTCACAGCCAACAGATCTACCAGTAGGGTTCGATATGCGAGATGTGCACTGTCGCCATCGCTGGTCGCGGGAAGTATGCAACCATATAAGCGCCGGTCCATCTCAATTGGAGTGGCGCGGAATTTGAAATCGCGTTTTCGAACGTTTTTTTTTTCGTTCCGCCACTCCCACAGAAGCAGGTTTCAGGATCCAGAATGCCAATACACTGATGAAGCGTGAACTCTTCAGTGAAAATGATCTCAAAGAACAAACAACGGCCCGAAGCTTAGTTGGCAAAGTTTTTATGGTAGACTGTCAAATAAAGCACGGTGCAATGTAACCGTATTTGAGCTTCGGAAACGTTGTAGCTGCTGAGAGTGGTAGTACTCGGATGGATGTTCGACATCTCCTCGTCGATATCGGTCTTTTCACAATGAGACGGATGAACAAAAAAGTATTTCTGAAGGCTTAGTATGGTATATGTTGCTATATACCTCCTTTCCAGTTTCTTGGTCTTCTGCCGAGTACCTTCGATATCCGATACCTCCTCGATGGCGGTCGTTTCTCAATATTGTGACTGAGCAAAAGTGTTTTTGCTATTTGTTTAGTCTGGCATATACTGCCATATACCTGCTTCCCAACTTCCCTCAAATTTTTCTTCCGAGTAATTCCCCTATCTAACACCTCTTGGTCGAATCGTCTCGTCACGCGACTCATTCGCCCTAGAACGGTACTGTAGACTACCAGACATGTCTATGCACATCATAACGTACTCGGAGAATGCCAGAAGACTAATAGCATGAGGGCCGTGATTAATCGTTGACAATCGCGCAGCACTTGTGTTGATGACATTGTTCTTGTTCGGCAACCTATAATTCTGCATGCAGTAATCAAGTTGCAGCTTAATTGTCTCTGATATTAGATTCATCTCACGTCTACGAGACGCATATGCGTCCTTCCTTGGTTTGAATGACTGAGGACGATCGATCACCATTGCAAGAACTTTCGACCAGTGGGTAGCATCTCTAGACGGCATGTCTGCTGGAGCACGACCTGTAACACCTGCGGACAACAAGAGTGCTTCTTCGTCTGGATGGAGTGAATTGCTTTTAAGCCTACGTGTAAAATCCTTTGCAAAAGTGCTTTGCATACCTGCCATAGTTTCTCGTCTGAAACAATGCTAACTGCAGAGTAGATACCACAAACTCAGACAATTTTGAAACAGGATTATTGACAATTTTTTTAAAATGAGTCCTCTTCAACACCTCTTCGCCGGTCGCGATCACTTCACGATGAGATGGCTGAACGAGAGTGTTTTGCTGCAATTTTAGTATGGTATATGTTACTATATACTTCCTTCCTATGTTACTTCGGATTTTCACCCTTTATGCATAACATAGCTTTTGAGGCGCACCTCCTCGCACTTGCTTGATGAGAGCTCGTTTACCGTCGCTAACGGCTCGATACTTGGCCTAGATTGTCTTGTGTGTGTCTAGAAGTTGAGGATATTAAAGTCCGATCTAGAATTCGGAGTAGGCCAAGGACTTACCGGCGAAAAGCTAACGGTCTCCGCAAGTTTATTTTTTCTCTAAGCAGTGGCGCCTGCAAAGTACCTATAGAGCTTTTCAACCGCGTCCTTTCCTTCTCCTCGGCTTCTTTCAATCGCTTTATTGACGACAAGTGGATCCAAAACAAGTGCACTACGAGTCATCGAGCTTTTACCCGCACCTCGATGCCGTTGCGAAGACTATAAACAAGCCAGAATTCACTTGAGCAACCCTGAATCGCCAGCACATCAACTTTCACCCACCCATGAATGACATCATAAAAAGCGGAACATGAAGGAGTGGCATCATAACAAGCGGAACATGATTGACATCACTAGTATCGTCCATCACTGGATGGGATCGCTGGTGATAGTTGCTTGGCGGGAAAAATTACGCGCGGAAAAACGAAGGGAGAGTGGCTATTGATCGCGCGATTTTTCCCGCCAAGCAGCGTCGCGGCGATCCCTCATCCAGTGATGGATGATATAAAGAATCGGGTCGGCAAAAAAAAAATAATTATGACTGAACGATTACGAATCATAAAAAAACGGAACATGAAGAGGTAACCGAGCAGGTTCCGAAAAGTGAGAATGATTACATTAGCGATTTCGAAACATGCGCCTGTGCTTAGCTGCAGTACACCGAAGACCTGCACACCTCGGAATAAATGTCGCGAAATTCGCACGTTTTACGACGACACGACCAAGGCCGAATTCGCTGCGACATCTGAGGAATGTGGTTCCAGCTCAAGGAATGAGGTGACTACGGAAACACCTCAGGTGCTAACGTAGTTGAGGACCCTTTTGAGGCCATCTGAACACGTCAGCGGCGCTTGTCTGAGTATAGTTAGGTTCTTTTGCTTAAATAACCTACAATAAGAGAATGTAAGAAGGGGGAAACCCTGAGCAAAACAAGCTGGCACAACCGTAAAATCAATTTATTGTAAAATGAGCACAGAAAAATACGCGCACGGAAATCACAAACACGAGTGCAAGGAAACAAGAACAAACAATCAAAATCTAATATGAACTCAACCTAACAACTCTAATACAAAATCGTAAGGACTAATGCAGAGCTGCGGCTTGAGAGATTTCACGATTGCTGCGGCTGGAGAAGAGGAGAGGGTGACGAAAGAGTACTAAAACGGGTCCGCGGCGACCCTAGTGACGAGGAGGAACATTCAGAAATGATCGTATTCCCCTCGACGAGACCTAAAAAGACTTTTTCCCGCACTTTCGTGCACATTGCGGCCTGCATGGCGTACAGAAGCCCGTATTTCCCCCATTGCGTATGACGGGGGCTACCGTACGCCATTAATGGCGCAATGCAGTTTTTTTGACCTTTCAATGAGATGTCGTCGACTAGTATTAGGGGATTAAACATTGTAGCTGTTGCTACGGCTGAAAATAGGGACTTGCGAATGGAGGACATAAGATTTGCAGTTCCATTTTCTACTAAACCATGGGAAACCCGTTCTACGTAGTCACTAAAACCATTGGCGTCCTAGTATAGACGCTCCTTGGTACACTTTGAACACAGTTATGGTGTAAGGACGAGTAAGCATTTTTCGTATGTGTTTTTTGCCTGGAACGGAGAAGATCTAACCGGTATTGTGCATAAGATTGACTCACCGAATAAGACATTCATTATTTGCATCCAAGACAGGAGATTCTCCCCTTGATATTTTCAGGAATAGCTAGCAATATGGCTTCCCAATGTCCCTGAACACGCGTAGTATTGTCATTGTGTTATAGCAGAGTATAAGTAAGCATGTTAGTATGATGAGACTATAGAATCAAGACCTAAAAACAAGAGAAGAGAAGGCAATGCAGGCAGGAGAATATCAGCGCAGCAGTACGTGGGGAATCCATCGTGGAAGGAAAATAAGAATTTCGCACGTTTGGTGTAGCAGCCAATTCGCCTGCGTACATTGAGTGAATCGAGGCAACGGCAATATACACTAAGTTCGGCCAGAATGCTCATAGATTGGAATTCAGACTGGAGAGACGATCCTACTGCGTCAGTAGGAATGAGTTCCAGCAAAGGTTGAAACATCACCAACCTTTCGTTACTTTTCAGTCCTGACGCGTACGACACGACGTGTGATAGACTTCAGTTCTGGTAAAAATTCCTCTCTAAGAAAAGACTTTTGTCTGTGAGACACCCTCCCAGTCAGGTGGAGTAGGGTACCTAGCGGAGGTCATAGACTACAAGTTCGAGCAGAGGCCGGATTCATCAACGATAAAACCGCGGTATTAGGGTTAAATTTACTTCACGGGGTAAAATTTCGCTATTCATCAAGAATTAAACCCCAATTTTCGGGGTATATATGGGAGTATCCGATACCCAGCTGAAGGAGTCGGGTTTCCGATACTATTCTCTCAGCAAGAGAGCTGAATCAGCACTTTGCTACTAGCGAATTGTCGGAACTTATAAAGCATAGCAAGTCGAACCATTTGCATTTAAATTACTTTAATACATAACGTCGGCATGGATCCGGAAGAGACTTCGGGTTCACTGTTGAAGGTTGGCGCACACTCGGGGCCATATGCTAAAACATAGGTGCACCGAGTTTGCGCCAACCTCCAATGGGGAACGCAAAGTCTCTCTTCAGGATCCATGCCGATGTTACATATTACTGCTGATTTTGTACTTTGTCCTATGTTTAGCTTTCTCCTTGTCTCCATTCCGTATCTTTTTCGTATTATAAACCATATCGAGAATAGATTTTTCAATGCAATGGCTTTTTTAAATAACTTTTTGAGAGACTTTGATTTCTAAATTCTCCGCAACTTGTGCATCATGTGCTTTTGTGTCACAATTTTGGTCTTTATCGCATATGACTGATTCATATAAACTTTCTCGTAGGGTTTCCTTTTTCTACTCTCAACAAAATACAGTCATATGGTACCGGTATTTTTATTTCAAGATTTTTTTTTGCAGATTCTAGAAATGTACAATACCGCCGCTATCCGAGGGAAACAAATGGGCGAAATGGGGAAAAAGGGCAACTAAAGTGTCTTTCAACCACAATACGCCTCAAAGTGCTCCGTTTTCAGCTCAGAAAGGACCAAAATGTTCACCGTGCCACAATCTATCTAACTATGTAAGACAAAATTGGAATTCACTCATGGGAGCTCTTTTTTAAGATGGAGTTAGTTAAGAATTTGATAATGTTATCACAAGATAACGAGCTCATTCGGTCAAAAGCAACCGTACGCGATTTTTAACTCTGTCAAAATGGAAATGTATTCCACCTTAAAAAATAAAGTTCCTTTCAAATTCTAATGTTTCGGGAAATCGAATTTTTGAAAATGCGACTTTTTGTAAAATACGAAGTCGACTTTTACAGTCGAGTGATTTTTCGAATCATTCGATTCGTTCAAAGTATAGTACACATTACGGCATGTTCGACTAATTGAAAGGTTAGAAATTTTCTTTCGCTCCACAGCCTTTAAAAGCAGATAATCGTTCAATTCGAACGAAGTTTAACTAGAGTTATCAAGAGGATCGATATAAAAAATCGAATAAACATTTTATCTCTATATTCCACTTTCCTAGCAGTTAGATATTTGAAACAAATATTATTCAGAAGCATCAAAAAATAACAGAATGAATGAAGAATATAGAAACGGACAATAAAACATTAAGCTACGTTAATGAAAATATTACAAAAGCCCAACTCTGCCGAAAACGATGTTGAAATGATGTAAATTTTAATTCGATAGAGACTAAAGTTGCTGAAACATGCATAAATTCGTTCGAAAATAGTGCTTCTTCCGTACTTTGCAAAATCTAGGCCACATGGTCAAGTTTGCCAAACAAGGAAACTTTGAAACTGATGAGGACGTGCAGTTATCGATTCAAAATTCTACGTCACATCAGTGGTTGCGGTTGCACGAAAGGTTCCTGATTAGACGTCGGTGGGGTATCCGATACTCTCGCGGGTAACTGTTGATGAATCGCATTTGGGGCTTATTTGAGGGTATGGGGTGGAGTTAATTAAACTCGGGGTATAAATTACCCCAAATTTCGTTGATGAATCTGGCCCCAGGACTGGTTAACTTACCAATGTGGGTCGTGGGAATTTCGGGAAAAAATGGAAATTGAGGATCGTAAATTTCTAGGCAAAAAATATAAGTAAGCATGTTACTATGATGAGATGTTAGTATGATTTGTTCGTGTCTACCAAATTCGAAGCAGCGTTCAGCGATTGGGCGCGAAATCATTCAAACGGTTGCCATCTTCTCTTCGTTTTCCCGCGCGTAAACTTTACCGCCAAACGGCGTCACGTCTTTCCACTTGAACTCCACAGACCATATCTCGAGACGTTTTACCAGAGAAGTCTCTGCCTGTTTCACGACTCCCTCCATATCTAGATCAAAGACTTTGTTCACAATAAACCTCCTTCATGGGTAGCTCGATGTAATGCTATTGACGCGGTCTTCAGAAGGAGAATAGCGTTGAAGAAAAGTTTCAAAAGCCTTTTCAGAGGCGAAAGACGGGTTTCAAGACAGGGTACGGCGCAAGGTGTGGATGTCCACAGAGGGGGAACTGAGCCACCAAGGGATGGAAGAGCGTGGGGGGCTGAGCTCCACCGGGAGATCAAGTGTACCAGTCCGAATGCTTTTTTGAATGGTCCCTCTTCTTCAAATTTTACGTTTTCAAAAATATGTTGACCCCTCCTTCAAATTTCACAACGAAAAAACATGCCAAACAGCGCGGTCAGGGGAGATCTGTCTTTTTTTTTGGGGGGGGGGTCTGAGAAAATCTCTAAAAATTTGCTCCTGAAGGGAGGGGGGTCGGAGTAAAATAGGCTTTGTCCACGCCTCGTGCCGTACCCTGTTTTAAGATCATTCTACTGGGCAGGACTGCCCTCTTTGGGTGTAGTTCTTGTCATCAATACCGACACAGCTCTGTCACTGCCACGCTTTCCCTAGTCATCACCAGACCCTTGAGCCAAAGAGGCATTGGATTTGCGGAATGGTTATTGAGAACGAATACAATTTTCTTCAGGCGAAAAGCTGAAAAATCATTGCCTGCTTTAGGAAAAAAAACACTGCTGATTATCTCAGAGCGATGATAACGCAGTGTCGGTGTTGATAAACAATAACTAGACCCAAGGAGGCCGGTCCTGCCCAGTGGTAAAATTTTGAAAACTGTTTTCGTCTTTTGAAGGGTTTTGGAACCGTTTTTTCAGCGCTACCTTTCCCGGAGGGCCACAACAGTTGAATTCCACTAAAAACTCAAGAACGAAATTAATCGTGAAGAGCGCCACTGGAAAACGAAAAGCAAGAAAAAGCCGTCTTGCCGATGCGTATTCAATCTCACGGGCCTCATTATTATCTACGTCCTCCCTGCACAAAATTTTCGAATCGTCACCTCTTCAGGTTACGGAAGTCAAGGGTAAGGGGGCCATATAGGTAAGGTTGGAGGAAAAAAAGCGTAGTTCGATTTCTCTCTCATTTTCTTGCTGAAACCCCTTCTACTCACCGATTGGAAACCTAGGGCGGCCGCTGAGAAGTAAAGAACAAGCAAGAACTTCAATTTGAAGATAAACTATCAGACAGAAGTAAGCAACAAACAAGAAATGTAGTATAAATCAATGAAGGAGGAATGACGAACCAGGCAGATTGCCACTAGTGTATCTTCTGTGGCTCTCCAAGAGGCAGCCGCGTTCAGCGAGCGGGCGCGAAATCATTTGATCAATAGCCTCTTTTCCCGCGTTTTCCCTTGCAAACTTTCCCGCCAAGCAGAGTCGCGGCGATTCCTCATCCAGTGATGGACGATACACAGACAATATGATGGCATGATAATAGGATTTCTTCGATATGATGGACAGATGGGATGGTCAAGGTAGGAAAACCCCCGCTCTGTCGGCTGCTTGGTAAAATGACCAAACGAGCCGAATCTATTGCAGCTGCGAAGGTATCATACTGCAGTGGCAATTTGTCTGGTTAAAGATTAGGGTGCGTTAACTCCATCACCTTCCTAAGTATTTCAAGAATGAGTCATATGGCAGTTTTTGAAGCTTTCGGATGTAATTCACATGGTCACTTGGTTGATCTATACTTCAAACGTGGCTATTGCTTTGCTGTGGATCGTAGCACAATTTCCATTCATTTCTGCCTCGAGCTCTTGTGGACCGATAAACTAAGCATCTGTATTTGGAATCGACCATATTGTATCGAATACAAAGTGAATCAGTCCACCTGGTCATACGTCTGCCAAGCGGTCGCTTCTTGTCGCGAGGATGCCATTCGATCACAGCTTTGCTCCACCTTCCATCATTTCTTCTCAGTGCATGCCCTGCCTATCGATGCTTGGTTTTATGTTCGAGAGCATCAAAGACATTGGACAAAGAGCGGATATCTGCATTGTGTAGACCCTCACCTCGTTGTCGGAAAAGAGTATATCCGACAAGATGTTCTTCTATCGAGTCTTGCGGTTTCGCATATGGTGTGTGCAATTCAAGTACATAATAGTGACCATAGTTGTGCCCTGGGCGGAAAGACCGAATATCAGATAGATTCAAATGACCCCCTTTTTTATATCCGATTTTTAAATAGATTCGAATACTCCATTTTTTGAAGTCCGATTTTTGAATACATTCGAATGCCCCCTTTTTTGAGGTCCCAATTTTGAATATATTCGAATTACCACTTTTTTCGAGTTCCGAATTTTGAATAGATTCTAATGAATTTGATTCGAATATATTCGAATAATTTCGAATCGACAAACTGAAAACAACCCAGTTTAGCAGTCAATGTACTCTCTATTTCTGAGCAAATCTTACTGTCATTGATCGAGAGAGTATGCGCGCGTATGCTATGTCCCCTTTGCCTCTCACTTTCCCGCCATGCGCTCCAAAAACTTGAATGTGGTGTGCCCACTCCACCCACTTTCCTGTGGCTACCGAGGAAGTGGGTGGGGCGAGCTCACTGCATTCAAAGTTCAGGGGCTGCATATTGCTATTAGTTGCTCGTTTTGGGCCGGTTTTCAGCATTGTTGTTGAAATGGGCCACGGACCTTACGATTTCTGTTGATAAGTTGAAGGTGGTTTCAATCGTTGCCTTCGGAGATTTTTTTTTGCAATTTTGGCATTTCTAACTGGTTAAGAATTTCATGATAAGAAAAACTTTTGGAAGTTCTCCAACAACATAGAACTTGAGCGTGGCCATCCGATCCCCTTGTTAAAATATTAATATTTACAGATTCATTGGGTTCAATTACACATCAAATGAGGAAAACTAGTCAAACCATGATTTGTTGCAGCGCTGGCGAACACAGAAACTGCGGTGAGGACGCACACCGAACGACCCTGTTTTTTTTTGAGGCCCGAAACGAATGGCCTCTTTTTTTTGAGGCCCGATTTTCGAATAGTATCCGAATAGTGCGATTTTAAAAATTTCGGTAATGAATACGTATTCGAATGACAATTGTTCGAATATATCAACTCCAATAAATTCGAATGGCACAACTATAGTACTGACGCTGCACAGCGGAATATTGCGTGCGGGAAAACGAAAAGAACATGGCTATCGATCGAATGATCTCGCGTCCATCGCTGAGCGTTTCTTGCCATTCAAGAGACACGGGTGATAAGTCTAAATTAGGTAGCGTAAAGTAATGAATAGCACCAACAAGAAACATCGCAGCAACCTCAAGCGGCTGCTAGATCGGGTAAGTGTGGTAGTTTTCCCTGCAGCACGATTTACTGCTATTTTTGAACGGTTTGAAAAACCAGAGTATGAGTAGTTTTAATCAAGCGCGATTGGGGAGTTGTATCGGATCAGTAGTTTTACATCGGGATTTCGCATATTCCTTCCTTCTCGAAAGTGACGTGGTTCACTAGACTGGAAGTGTTTTAGTGTCTTCGTCGTATAGCGCTCATGATGTCAACAGGCTCATGGCCGTTTCGCTTTGTGCCAAATGGTTTTACTTCACATTTAAAGAGTTTATGGAGGAGTGTTTGTTCCACTGTACTCCGTCTAGGGGTCAGGTGCGAGACAAAAATCGTGTAGTGGTTTATTTGAATAATGATTTGATACATATCTGCGATTTCTAACTATGTTTCTATTCATACCACTTCAACTGAAAGCTCACAGTCGAAAGCACAAGTATGAGGTATACTCTGTTTATCTTGATTTGCACAAAACATGGTCCGCCAATAGTCCTCTAATTGGCCCACTAGTACAGTAGTGTACGTCCACGACGCGTTCTCGGCAGACCCGCATGGCAGGGTGGGTGGCCGAGTGACGGCATTGACGAATCCATTGCTCTGCACACCGGGTGCACACCCGGGTCTGCCGAGAACGCGTCGTGGACGAACACTACGGCGTTAGCGGGCCAATTAGAGGACTATTGTCGCACCGTGTTTTGTGCAATTCAAGATAAACAGAGAATATATATAGTTAGATGCGCGGCCTGTTTCCTCAAGAAAAAAAACACTATGGTCAATCAATATGCCGAGGTACATAGCGAGCCTAATGTGCCATGGGTTTCTGCATAAAATTTCGTCCCTCCATGCATTATTATCCACACAGTTGCTAAGCTTCAAATAGTTTTTCAAGGCAGTGTTAGAGCAGTAGGCAAAGTTCCAAAATTAAAGCTGTTTCGTTGGTTTGGAAATGTGTTTGCTGGATTCGGTTTGAGATAATCATTATGAAATCAGAACCGTACAGTCTATCCGGATGGAACTGTGAGCCCACGCGGTCTGCGTGAGTGCAGAACGATCATCGCAAAGGTATTATTTCGGATGAGCCTTTCCATGGCCGCAAACATCTGACTGAATTTATATTAATTATTCGTCAAGTATTCCTGCTAATCGATTTAAAAGTTTGAAAAATGCCTTTGGGAAAGCCGCTCGACACGCACCCTAACCGCGTGAACGGACAGTCTCGTTTGGACAGACTTTGCAGTGCTAAGTCTTGCCGATCTCGCTGCAACGTTGCGAGATCAACCTCAGCCGCGAACGGTATTTTACACGGTCGAAAAACTTAGAATTCACCTAGATTCTTGAACAAAATTACTTCTAAGGACCAGAAATGCCCGATTCAGATTTTCTCGAACAACGATGTCTAAAAAAGAGCTTGTGGTTTGCTGCGCAGTTATGGGTGAGAAAAAGAGATAAGATACGGAGATATACCGAACTTGTGCCCATGAATGATACTTCTGGCCTTTATGACTACAGACGGTCCTTCGAGAGAAGTCTTTCTCGCTCAACTGAGGGAAAAACATCTCGCTCTGAGACTGTCGGAGTATATATTCCGCTTGAATTACGTGGAAGCTGTGAGTTGTGTTAGACTCTGTTTCGTTCCAAGTGAACTCCTGTTTTCAGTTATCACAGCGCGGAGCGGTGGCTTTTTCGTCGAAACCTCCTTATCACTAGTTATATTTCAGCGAGGCCCACCGCTTCGCTGCTGGTGATAATCGAAATCAACAGGTCACTAGGGATGTACCAGAGCTTAGCTAGGCTTTTGTTTTTTCACACTATTGTATTTTCAATCAAGCATGCAGAACATATCTGTGCTGAGGTTCGTGTCGTTGGCAATGCTCTGAGACATGAGGCTTCCGTTCAAATATGCGTGTTTGAATAAGATGACCCGCAGCACCGGTCAATTTCGTGAGCAATATGGGATTAGTAGTACCATAAATCTTTAGTCGCAACCATCGAAAACTCGTTCATCCTACCTGACAACTACTCCAGGCCAGAAATTTTTTTTCCTAAAATGAAACCTTTTGAAGCGTTTTTTCGCCGCTTCTCAGTGATTCGATATTTAACGCATGGTTTTGAGTGCGAAACTCGGAATCGAAAATCTTTCTGAACACTGCCTCAGAGGCAGAAAATTTGTCAAACTTTAAACAGCCCTGAACACAGCTCAGGAAGCGCACATTATTCAGTTTAAGGCTCACATTCAGGCGACTTATGTGGAACCTAGTTGCCTCATGGTGCTCCTCCAAGCAAGGAACTTGCATTTTGAATGCTTTTAGAGCATTTTGATTTCAGTTGAACATTTTTGCTGTTGATTTCTAATCTCCGTTCTTCCATATGACTTTTTTTGGAGAAAAAACCTGATAGTTTATTTTTGATTTCTGTTTGTGAGATTGATTGTTATGAGACTGTGCGCATTTTTCTCAGTCCCATAACTTTTATATGGCAAAAACAGCTGACTGCAGCGTTATTCCTCCGCTGTATTTATATATTACTCCCTTTGACATTACTAATAAGGGTTCTTTCAATAAAAATAGTGTATAAACTCATTTGTAAGATTATTATACGTTGATGAGGTTTAATAAAGTCCGAACAAGGTTTTTTTTAAATTGATTCATTTTTTTTTTTCGTTTGCAAGTTTTTTGCTCTACATATCTTTTGCGTCCTGGGATTAAAGTCTTTTCAAGTTACCCGTCCGGCAGTTCAAAAACCAAAAAACTTAAAAACGAGAACGAAAATAAAACCTTTTTTCCAAACCGGGTTTATCCCTGCCCATAGCCACTAAACTCTCACAATTATTATTAGAAGCATTTCTCATGAAAAGGAATTTTTCATGCACGATTTATGAAATAATTTCGATTATTATAGCGAATAAATACAGCTGCAGTCAGCAGTCTCCGTCTTCCGAAAAGGTTAAAACTGAAAACAAGGCCTTCGAAATTTTGTGAGAAAATCTGTCTCAGAAAGTGAATCCAAAATCGAACTAGGAAAAATAATTTCACCAAGAAAAGAAAAAAATTTAATATTGAAAACTCCTATTCATAACTAGAAGTCAAATTCTGAGGCGACATCAGTATGTAATTAACCTGCATGAATTGACTGTAATCTTTAAAACCACATTAAGTGAGAACATCAGAACATCTACCAATGAGAATATGGAAGAGACAACCAAAATAAACAAGCCACTCGAATGAGCGGAATAGTGATTTGATAGAAGTAAAAAAAAAACTGTAGAAAAGCATTCATGGTAAAGTACAAAATCTATCGAAAGTATGGGTGGTTAAATAACAGGAAAAGTTCTCAAAGCAGTGCATAATAATAGTGGAAACTGCTGCAAATGTTGATACCACCACTTTGTGGATTGATCAATGGTCTCCAATCATTGTGTTTTATGGTAGGTATAACGCAGTGATCGACGTGGCCGACCATCATAGCACCCGATTAGGTGGTCGGCGCTGTGCGCTATTGGAGCAGTTGGTGCGCGCGCCTATTTGAGACATGTGTCCGGGGTACCGTTCTCGCTCTCGGCTGTGGTTGCTACAAGCAACTGCTCGTGTTCCATCACTTGATGGTGTCGAGCGCGCAGCTGCCAAGCCCAAGATGGTGCAGTAGGCTGCGCGCCTTTAAACTGGACGAGTGGTCCTGAGTTCATATCCTATATTAGGATCGTGGTTTTTGCGCCAAAGGATGCGACACTTCGTGACAAACACGAGACAAACACATGACGTCGGTGTTCGTTGTCATTTCTTGTCACGAAATATTTCTCGTGCTGTTGTGACAACGCGAGAGGGTTTACTACCAGCCCAGAGGCCGAAAAACGTTCCCGACCAAACCTCGTACAGAGAGGTTTTTGAGGGTGTCGACCACGAATATGTGGTCCGCCGTCAGTTTCTGGCTAATGCTGTTGAGTAACGAACGGTACGCTAAGATCACTTACCCACCGCAACCCATCGCAGTTTTCCGAAAAGAAACTTTTATAAGCGCATTTCCAATTGAATATGTGTTTCCGATTATGGTGCCCAAAATTTAGGAGGTTCCTCTCATTTTCTTGGTACGCGAAGAGCATTCTGAAAACCACCCTGGTCGGTTCGAAACCCCTTTCAGTACTGTTCCCCCTCACTCGGTAGGACTGTATTTTGATACATACCAGGTTGTTCAATAAGTTTTGTCTTTCTAGAGAAGGCGTTGCTACTAGCCCAAATTTTTTTGTTTTGTTGGTACACTCTTCATATGAACGAATGTGAAGTTTCATTTCAATCTGTCAATTCATTCTTTGTTTTCAAGCCATTTAGTGTCGCCGTGTCACAGCGATGGAAAAAATTAAATATCGTGCAGTGATAATTCTTATTTTTGGAAGGTGTAGCTTCAAAAGAAATTCACGAATGAATTTTAAAAGTGTATAATGATTGTTCACCTACAATTAGAACAGTAGAAAGATGGGTTGCTGAATTTAAACGTGGTCGTACAAGCCTTGAAGACGATCCACGTGGAGGACGTCCAAAAAGCGCATCAACACCAGAAATCATAGACAAATAACAGGATATGGTTTGGAAGATCGTCGATTGACAGAGAGAAATTTAGAATAGGCTCTACACAGCTTATTAGCCAGTGTGAGCCTTATTTCAAGTGAAATTTCGGGTTTGAGAAATCGGGGTGCACAACGGGTGCCGCGTTCGCTAACAAAGGAACAAAACACATTCGAATGCGATTTTCTCAGCAGAATTCGGAGAGTTTTGAAAAGGACAAAGTGGATTTTGTGCGTCGAATCACCACTATGGATGAGACTTGTGTCTATCACCATGATCCTGAATCAAAACAAGAGGCCAAATAGTGGTGTGAACCTGGTTGTTCGACTTCGAAACGAGTTCGTGTCCGGAAATCGGCCAAGAAGGTTGCGGCATCAGTTTTTGGGATGCGGAAGGAATTTTGTTTGTGGATTACTTGCAGACTGGTAAAACAATTAATTCTGAATATTATTGCAACCTTTTGGACCAGTTGAAAGAAAAGATTGGCCAAAAAAAGACCCGGTTTGCAGAAGAAAAAATCCTTTTTCATCAGGAAAATGCACTGGGTCACAAGAGCATTTTAGCAATGGCTGAAATTCATGAATTAAATTTCGAATTGTTGGAGCATCTACCGTATTCAACAGATTTGGCCCCCAGCGACTTCCATTTGTTTCGAGAACTCAAAAAACTTATGCGTGGCAAGAGTTTTTCTTCAAATGAAGAGGTCATAACGGCTGCTGAAGCGTATTTTACAGACCTTCCGGGTTTTCACTTTCAGGGATGGGATCCACAGATTTGAGGATCGTTGGAGCATGTGTATTAATATTCATGAGATTATACTGAATGATAAAGTGTATTTTGAACCATAAAATTGTGTTTTTCTTATCGAACGGCAAAACTTATTGAACAACCTGGTAGCTGCCCAGAAATTCATTTCAATTCGTTGTTGTCATTCTGCAAGGTTTCTTTGTTTTTTTTTTTCTTTTTCTGTGTTTATTATCACATCTGCACGTATAACAATTACTATAGCTATGGATTAACTTTTACTCTGTAATAACAATACAGCATGATAAATAACAAACATTACCGGTAATACTATCCTAACCAGATTCGGAAACTAGCCCAAAACAACAACATAACAATGAACAGTTCGTAACTGGACTGTATATATGCCATAAAACTATGAATTCAAAAACAAAAAATCGAACAGAGTCCTAATAAAACTATTATTATTTCAACTCAGCGACTACGACTGACAACAAATCACATTCCCTGTCTCTTATTCTGATGAGGTGACTTCTGGACCATCGCCGCCAGTCCGGACAACTTCTGGAGCACCGCTGCTTTCACTGGTCATACCGCCGTACATCGAAAGGCAGACGACATAAATAGGATCAGCAGTGGCGAGGTGATTCACATACTTCACAAACGGGAACACATCCTTATCCCGTCGCACCATCGCCATAGCACCAATCGTGGGAGGGCAACGGAGAACCTGGAACGAATTCAGATGAGCAAATACCATTTTCTGTCGAAAAGCTGTCCAAAGGCGTCTTTTTACATCTGGGAAAACTCAATTCGCATGGAAATGCTGCAGTCAAAGCGCTCCTGTTCCAGGGCGAACATATTCTCACACACTGAGGGGGGGGGGTGTTCGATTCGGCCACAATGCGCTGTCAAATCGAGCACCTCGTCGAGCTGAAAGGCTATCTACCCTCTATAAAACGTCGTAATTCGCAGCATTCGAGGCGCAAGCGGCGCGCGCCACGCCTGGGCCTCCGCCTGCCCTCCGCTCCCTCACTGTCTCTAACCTCCGCTGCGCACCAGCACGTGTAGGAACCAAGTCAATTTCTCCGTTTTATAGTAGCCTGTAACAGCAGTACGTGCTACTAATGGGTAAAACGTATTCCGCACCCATGCCGCTATCGCAGCAGCCCCTCGTCATGTAACAGAAGCGCATGCGTCTGAAAGGCAAAACTCTTGTCGCAGTCTTCGTCAACAGAGCAGCACTTTCAAAACGGTTTAGGAGTTGGGAGCATCGCCATGAAGCGCCTTTTATACTGTCGTTCTCTAGGCCTAATTTCTGCCCGCATTCGAGGACTACGGTTTTTGCATCATGCGACACGTGATAATCGCGCTGAGACCAATTAGTCCCAGCACGATTAACCTCTCTCCCGCACGATCATCACGTGCCGCATGATGCTACAGCCGTAGTCCGCAATTGCGTACGGGAATTTGACTCCGAGAACGATATCACCTGCTGAGGGCTGATAAGCAGCCTTTGATTGTTGCAGAACACTAGAATGGCGTGTCCAATCGAAAGAAAGATACTCTAGTTGTAATCCAAACCCCTCTGCAGTCAAATTGATAGCATACCGAGGTCTTATAGTTAGAGAAAACCGCAAAATACTGCAGCCAAAGCTCTCAGTTGGACGACATTATAAACAGGTGCTGCAGAACGGCACGTAGTCGTATTGTCGTCCCAGCGGCTTCGCAGTCGAGTAGAAAATACATTGTGGTCGATTTGGAGCCCCAGTGCGTGAAGTGAGCCAAACCCTTCCTTCAAATGAAGGCAACCATGAACATCGTCAAAGCTCAGAAAATCAGGTGACAGATATCACCAATATTCGCCAACGCCTTGCATTTGAGGTGGTGCACAGTCAGACGCTGCGTCTTCATTAATTTTCTGCTCGCATCGGATGGATATGACGCTATCTTCGTGGATGTCAATCCTCGAGCCAAAAATCAAGAAACACACTAACCGGCTCCTCCACATTCTTTTGATATAGACGACCTCTCCTCCTGCCTCTTCCGCCCATTGAGATCTACCGAAATAGAGCTGAAATGGGACGGGTTTCTAATAAAACTTTGAGATTTCAAGGCGAATAAAAATCCCTTCAGAAAATCCAGTTCTAACACTACAGTAAATTGACAGTCACTCCAACAGTGAGCAAAGAAAGAGCTCAGAATGAGCTAAAGTAGCGGTTGATAACGCACGCGCAGGTTCAGGGCGTGAACGAGTTACGAGCCCTCAGTTTCCACAAGGGCGCGCCAATGACGAGTCGATCGGGCTGGACGTGGAGCTTGAGATGCTTGGCAAATTTGTCACCGAAAATGAAGACCGCAGCGACACGAGCTGGTCAGAACTGGGTCGGGTTAGGCTAGGCAGGCGTACTGGGCTAACAAAATCTTCACTTCGCGGCCATTTTGATCGATTGCTCACCCGTTTTCGCTGCTTTCTTCAACCCTATCCCCTCCAGCATCTGCCAGCGTAGTTTTCCACAACAAAAACTCACAACCCAGATTTTTCGCGAACACTGCCTTTAGGCGTTCTATTACAGGCCGTACTTAGCTTGGATATTTCAACCGAGCGAGAATTCCTCGGTGAAACTCGTCCGCTTTAAAATCTCTACAACAGCGACCCACCATTTCTTTAAAGGCAGTGGTCACGATGAAAAAAGTTATAGAAAAAAACTACAAAAATCAGCTTAGATCAAAAACAGCTGAAAAACTATGAAGGTAGAGCGGTGAAAAACGGGCTAGAATTAGAGTTTCTAGGGCCCAAATAAGCCAGTTCGTGCACACGTGCACAGCGATGACGAAAAAGATCGCAGTCTCATGCCGAGCAGTCAAAAATCATCGACATTCAGAGGGAGAAAAAAATGCAAATTTAACGAATAAAAACAGTTGAACAATGAAAGCATCTTTTTAGGCAATGTTTTTGACTAGATGTGTACATAAATCCGAAGCTTCATTGATTGAAATTCAATTTCAAGCCAGCTCATGTTCTTGATATAAGGGGTCATCGATGCCGATGATATGGAGTGAGCTCGTCCACCATCAAAAGACAAGAAAGTTCAGGTTCCAAATTTGGCCCAAAACAGTGGTTTTTCCGCGATTTTTTCTTATAGGTCCTACTACTCGAGACCCAGAAAAGGGTTTAGAGAGAAAAAGACGACAAGCATATTTGATCGCGACCACTGCCTTTAATTCCCTCGAGTTTATCCTCGGACTTTTCCATCAGCTTCCAATACAATTTTTGCTTCAACTTTTTTTCTTTCTTCAGAAAATGAACAAATTCTGCGCGTGTAAAATGCCTTTGAACCAGAAAAACCAGTAAGCCTGCAAGAGACATCAGACCAACCTTGGTACTCAAATGCAGTCATTTCCTTTATGAGATCCATCATTGTTTCTGAGCCGAGAGTTTCAACCAGCTGGGCAATACAACTGTGACTATCTCCTTCCTTATATTCATATTCAGCTAACCACCTGAAACATTCCTTTAATTTTCTTATCGCACACCACGAGTCAATGGCCGGCTGAGCCAGCTTAAAGGCACAGTCCAACCTCAAAGATAATTTTTCTTATTATAGTCCGACCGCCGCGTATAGCAACCCTGCCACGCGTGAGATCTCAATTAGATCAAATAAGCGAGGAAACGCGAGGAAAAATCCGACCACGCCCCCAAAGAGAAAAAATGGGGGACGCCCATATACGTTCTCGATGTCATTAAGGACGAGACGCACGATGTATTTTGATCAAAATCTATGTTCTTCCATTTGTCTTCGGTCTAGCTTTGAATTTCGTTCTGCTCCAGTACAAAAGCTGCGAACGACGAGAAAAAAAAGACCCCAGACAACTCGTCCACAAAATTTCCGCTCTGGATATTCACAATTTTGAGGTGCCGCAACTTCGTTCGTAGTGGTTCTTAAGCGTTTCTGAGGGGAAGACTGTGTTCGGCGTGAAATTCTCCCCAAAGCAAGCAGGAGGACTAAAAAATGGTTCTTGGGTTTGACTGTGCCTTTAAAGCGATCGCTCGCGATAACGACATGCCGTGGATTCTCAATGGGAAAGGGAATTTGCGAGGCCAATTGCAACGCTAATGTTGAAAAACAGCAAAAGCGGGTCACTAAAAACCCATAAAGCACAAATACAAACCTCTTGTTCACAGGTCCCTCCTCAACCCAGCCGATTCGGTCCAGTTGTTCCAAAATCTCCGCGTTGAACTTTTCCTGTGAACGCGCTGCAAGAAGAAGCCTTCATATTGATGATACAATGCCTGATAAATTCATCAAGGAGGAGTCAAAACATGGCCACATTTCGTGATTCGCTCAACAAAAAAATCAACAAGATTCCAGAGTCGAAAATGGATTTAGCGCAATATGACCTTTCTTTGGTGTGACAAGTGAGCACTGGAGCACTTCTAGTGAGCTCTCAATTTCTATTTACACCAGCAGCGAAGCAATCCTTCTTTGCCGGAACATCGTCATCATCGCTAATATTTCGATCCAGCTCACTAGAAGTGCCACAGAGTTTAGCTAATGAAGGCACCCGCTGGGGAGCACCATAGAGTTCACCTTCAGTGAATGAGTTTCTAAGGAGAAAAAAAAACATGGCAAGAAATACCACAAAAGCATTCTTGATGAGCAACTCCTTCGTGTCACAAAACACATTCTTCAGACTTGCCTTGGAGTTTTTCGCTCAGAATTTGAGGATTGAAAATGGATGATAGATCGGCCTCCTAAAAATCCATATCCACTCTGGAGTCAACCCATTGGCAGGAAATGCAATGACTCACGTTTTCGGCGAAAAATCTAGGGCGAATGGGCAGTGGTCGCACAGGAGTCTCAACAGGACGAATGGTATGAAACCATCCGTTGATGGACAAACGCGGATTGTTGTCCTCTGAAAGCACTTCAGCAACTGAGTGCCAAGATCTGAAAACTGTCCGCATACCGATTTTTCGACAGCTCACTGTATACTAAGCAGTGTGGTACACGGTAGGTTCAATCGGTCTCAGATCTCGACACATAAATTTCTACGCGGGGTTTATTCGTGGTTCTGAATACGAATTTAACGTACATTTAGAAACTTTCAGAAGCTAACAAAGGTACCTTTGTCCTACCGTAAGCTACAGTAAACCTCAGACGTTCGGCAAGAGCGAACCCCATATTTGTTTTTCAGCACCTTAATTAACCCCTAACGCATAAGTTTCTCAGCCCTAACTCCCAAAAAAAAAAAACTTTTCGAAACACCCCCAAATGTCTGGCTGATGGTTACCCTTGTCTTCTCTTGAAGCTTGAAAAGCGCTAACTACTTCTGAACGAGATACTGCGCAGTTTTACTTTGGGAGGCCCGAGAAAACTAACAATACAACTTTCCTTTTAAGAGCAACAACATAAAAACCCTTACCTTTCCGATACCTCAAAAAAGCAGCAGCGAGTTTCTATGTGGAATAAGGAATCGAACAGTGTAGTTGGATAGCAATCATCTGGAAGGGTCTGGATGAAAAACAGAGCTTCCTGCAAGAAACTGCCGCCCAATTTTGAAGACTCCACAATCGTTGCTCTCTGAGAAAAATCCGGAGTGATCGACTTTTCTAAGATAACTTATCGGAGACCTAACCCTGTAACAAGGAATCGAACCCATGATGAAACGTGTGAGACCACGGCGAAGAAACATCGCCCCGTTGACTACTGGAAATTTGACTCGACACCCTACCGCCCCTGAATTATAGATATTTGTCTGACCGCCAAAGGAGTCCTTCCACTTGGCTCTTCCGTGAAGTAAGAAAACAAAGGCAAATCGTCGATTTTTCCACCTAGAATTTTCTTGATACGCCGCAACAATTTAGAAAGAAAGAGTGCAAAAAGTTGAAAAACCTGGTCACGAGTGCGGTAGGAGACAATCCGTAGCCGCGTAGCAGCTTCCAGTTGCATCAACTCTGGGGCAGAGAAGCTCCAATGATCACTCGTAGTGCTCAGCCATGTTTTCATTTCATTGCACAGGAAACTCCCTGAATTTCTTGAATTCAATGCAAAGGCAGTGAAGCTACGATCTCCTCTCTGTGTACCTCTCTCCATAGCGTTCCACAACTCTTCCACAAACGGCGCGCCTCTCCTCATCATGTTACACAATACCTTAATGCCCTCCTTTTGGCACCGGGTTCATGGAACATCTGCCCCAGTTTGAGGTATGTGGACCTCACGCGGACCACGGGTCGCGTTGACGCCACGCGCGCGGCGTAAATCCGCTAATGTTGAATAGCTAGTCAACGATGGGGACTCTTTGAACCCAGTACACGTCAAAAGGAGAAGTCGTAATAAGAGGCCTGCATACAGGCCGGTAATAGAGCTCGCTTATACCTTGACCCTCTAATGATACCAGCGACGTGGACGTAGTGGTAAACTTCCACCATGCGCGGCTTCTCCTTGTTCGCTGTGTACTAAAGGCAGTGTTCACGATAGAAACTGGTTTTTCGCGTTTTCACCAGCAATCCGAATCTAACAGGGTCCATGGCAACACTAATGGCAGAAAGAACTGGCTAAAAAAAGAGCCGCCAGATAGCCCTATACGGCCCCAAAATTTCTATGCCCTATTTCTCTGCAACGGAGTCCGGTATATTCGAGGTCCCGGTGCAAAGCTCGAAGCACTGACTTATTAAGAACACTCTCTCTGAAAACACAACCCATTAAACAACGACTTCCGGAGAACTGCCACCTCGAGGAGGAAATCACACAAATGATCCAAAAACCCCATAAAGCACCCTGCATGGCCCAGAGCATCCTTCGAAAAATCCGGGACGTCCTTTATACCACTTCTAACAAACCTTTCTTTTGAAACCCCTCGAGAACATGACAAACCTTTTACTCATTTTTCCCCTCAAATTATCTTCCCCTCTTGGGCAGATGTGGGCGTAAAGCATTACATGACAGCCCAAAAGCCCTTGTAGATGCGCTGGACAAGTTGATCCAGGCTTTCTTTTCCTAATGGCTGTTACTGGCCCTTACAAGGTAGCAAGCCAGAATAAAATGCAAAAAAAATCTTGAATAAGCGAACCCGCCCAGAGGGTGTGACCTTCGGCTTACTTATACATGTCATACGGAAAATTTTGGATCTCATGCCAAGTAGATGGTTGGGCAGGAGTGGTCTACAAAACACAGATACCAAAATTTGAAAACTCATGCCTTGGGGTGTACTTTGTTTTCAGAGGAGAATTCAGTCGCAGTCTTTTTCAAGGTACCGCGAGACCCCAGGTATGAATTGAGAGATCTTCATTTACACGAGATGTATAGTTTAGGTTGCTAGGAGTCCGGGCGCACTAAGCAGCGGAGCGGTCAGTGATGGCAAAATATAAGTGATAAGGAGATTTTGAAATTAATTCAGCCGCCCGATAAGCCTTGCTTTCCTGACTGGGCTCAAAAGGAGCGGCCTCAGGCTATATGTGATTCCTTCCGTATATCACCCGCCAAATACGAAAACCCAATCTTCTAGAAAAAAAGGAAATGCGAAGAGGAAAACCGAAGCCGCGCATGCCCTCTCTAGACGAGTTTTGGGGCTCAATAGCAGATATTAGTGGTGGAGTCCACCAAGAGTGTCTTATTTACTTATCAATAATAAGCGGTCGGCTGGGGATCCATGTGCATGAATCCCATGCCAGCACGCTCGGATACCGATTGAGCGATAGCGGCTGTGCTGCAAACGAGTTTCATGTTCATTGATCTCCAATCTGACTCGCTTTTCATTGATAAGTAAATGAGACACTCATGGTGGACTCTTAACTATAGACATGCCGTCGATATTTCAACCGGAAACGGGACCAGCGGTCGATTCTCAACAAATTAACCCTATCTGAGAAGTGATATTTTGGGCATAATGTGCCTTTACAGTAATCGGGAAAGCACCTTCACGCAATATGAGATAGGCGGAAAAAATCGGGGAATCCACTATAGGTGGTCCAGAACCCGGACTTTAGATAACCCTTTATTTCGAAAGGTTCTCGATCCTCCCGACAACGGATTTCGATGTGGTCGTCCCTGTTATCCAGCTTCGGAGAATCTTGAGAAAAATACGCCAATCCCCTGCCTGCGACCCCCTTCCCATCTTGGAGGGGGCACGCATTGGTCAGCCATGCGGTCGCAGCCCTGTGTATAGACGAGTATGGCTTCGCAGCGCTCAAACTTCCGGCACACGCGACGCAGGACGCTCGCGGGAGGCCTTTGCAATAGACCCTCCAAACTGGATGATTTGACCTTCGGTTAAATTCGAAAATAGACTTACCAAAAATCCCTTCAATGACAGGGTACTCTCCTTGATCAACACTTTGTAAATCTGAAGTTTGAAGAAGTAGAATACAGACTGTTCTCTTTGCGATTCCATGACGAGTATCTAATCAGCTCGGCTTCCACTTGCTCTATAACTGACGGATCCACATCCAGAAAGTCACGCAACTGCCAGTGCGGGAAACGGCCGCTTTTCTGGAAATGCGACTGTCGGAGCCGAAAAGTTTTGCTGGGTTTTTAAACGTGTAAAGTCCGGGAAGATCGGGGACGTTAAATGACCATGGTGGAGGTCGAAACGCACGGCGTAGCATGACCGTCCGGTCCTGCGATAGTACTCTTAGAGTTTTGGCCGAGAAATAGCCGCAAAATGACTGCTTGCCGCGTTATAGCCGCGAAACAGCCGCCATTTAATGCTCGCCGCGAAATAGCCGAGAAATAATGCTCTCCAGGCACGACGCACTCCTAGGTACGACGCATTCCAGAGGCATGATTCAGATGCCAACACCTCCGTCAGTTCAATCACAAAAGTTTGAGGCACTTGAACCTCGCTCAGCCTCTGGAGGCCTCGCCTAATCCACTGGCGGCTCAAGCAGGCGAGCCGGCCACGGTTGCGCTTGGTTATTTTTTGGTACTACTCGGTCCTTCCTTGTCTTGGTTTCGTGAAAAGACGATAACAGCCCACTCAGGAGCAGCGGCGGAGCCTGCGGGTCTATTTCACGGCTACTTCACGGCCAAAACTCTCAGAGTACTCTAAAAAGAAATCGGCTGGATTCTTACCCAGAACCTGTCGTGGAACCTGCCGCTTCGGTGCCGGATAGGAGCCGAAGTGACAAGACTGCAAACGATGGCATTGCGTTATCGCGGCAGACTTCTTTTTTTTGGTGAAATCGCGTCAGTTTTTTGGGGGCGATTCCCGGTATTTTCGGGTCATTCTCGCGGTATTTCCCGCCGAATTTTCGGTCAACTCCCAGTTTCGCGAGGAATTGCTGGTGGAATCCGGACAATTTCTCCCAAAGTTTGAACTGACCTTTGAACCATCCACTGTTCATCATCATGGCCCACTCACCTTTGAGATCAGACTGAAACTGTTCCTACAAAGGATGAATCCTTGTATGCAGGATTGATGACAAACTTAATGAGGATCCAAATCGAGGACGCTTCTGGAGGTGGGGATGATGCCTCAGCTCGAGCCAACGTCCTTACCATATCTCCGGTACGATCGAATTCTCTAAAGATGAAATTTCGCCAAACCAATATATGTCCCACGACAATCCTAGCAACAACTGTAGCTATCTATGATAACGATGCAAAGTTGAAGAGGACTCGGTAGCGAATTCTAATGATTACCTGAATAATACTTGAATAATTTAGACACTCAAGGATTCTCGAATAATCGCCTGAATTCGAGAACATATTTTCCAATTCCTGAATGTTTAGCCCAATCAAAATTTGAATTGTTTGAGATCATGCAACGATCATGCTTTAAACTGGTAACGAGTTGAAGGAATTACGAGAAAAAGAAAGAAAAACCTATCCATTTCGATACGGCAATAGAGAAAAAAATAGAAAGAAAAATCACAGCACCAGAAAAAGCTTCAGATAGAAAAAAAAAGAATACGATGCAAAATGATAAAAAGCTTTTTGAAAAATAGACAAATTAATTGAATTAACTAATAAGTGAACTACTCCTGCTGCGGACGCGTCGCGGCCTCAGAGTTAGAAAGCGCGTCAACAGATTGCTTATCGGTTGACAAGTTTATAATTTGCCACATTCGGCACGAAATTCTCACGGGAGTGTAGCAGTTTTTCTTGCCAGAGTTTCCCATGTTTCAGGCCTGTAGATATCGTGAAATCTTTGTCACTGGGTGAGTCTGCTTCCCTAATCCCTAGTGTGTTTCAGCTTCAGCCACTCACCTCCAGAGAAAGACGGTGTGTGAATGAAAGCACACCGCTCTCAATTTCTTTTATACCCAACCCTTGATCAATTGGTTATCTTCGGTTTTGTTCACCGTGAAAATTTTGTGCCGATGGCAATTTAAAATCGTCCGATCGGCTGTCGCCTGCTCGATCGATAAGTAACTGCTCTTGTGGTGTCGTGACCGTGACCATGATCTCGACGATCAGCCGCCGGTGAAGTACCGCCGACAGATGTGATCTGGCGGGAGAAAGGGGGCGTGGTTTTTTAGTGGTCAGCGAAAGGAAGTGAACGCAAATCAATCTACCTCCAGCCTCTCGTCATCACGCCTGGCGGCTAACAGCCATTCACTCATTTTTATCACATTTGCCTAGGATAGTTGTTGTTTGAGCATTTATGCTCAATTCTCATGTTGTCAATTTTTATCTGATTTAGGTCTAATAAATTCTTTACAACAATAACGTTTTGAGCAGAACATAGCCGTGAGTCGGCCTCGTACTTTTCTCTCATCAACTTGATTGTTGGCCCGGTCACATGGGGGCCGAACCGGTCGAGTGAATTGTACGAGCAAGATTCGCGAGTATTTTCTGCACAGAAACGGAGCGTGAGGAATAAGAGGAACTGGGCAGCCAAACAGTACCGGAAGCTGCTCCAGTTATCAGAAAATAGGACTACAGATATCAGAGAATAGGCCGGAATAGAGAAGTCGAAGGCAACAGACAGGCAGTGGGCCGAGATCAGAAAAAAGGGTGAGGTGATATCGATAGATCTCCCGTTGAGAGGCGCAGAGTAAGACGCCAAAGGGTGGGGTCATCGATCACAGTCCAGGGTGACCACGGTTCGACAGTTCCACGGGAGGCCCAGTCAAAGAAGAGAATCACACCGGCGCACAGTAAGCCGCCGTGTATTTCGTTTCGTCTAGTACCAGGATTGGATAAGTGATTGGGGCTGGTAGGAAGTACAAATACTAGGCATCAGAAAGTGATTTGAATTCTCGCACACTGAATTAGAGTCTTGTTATTCGATTGCATCTCGCATTATGTCATTGTTTAACGGCGAGGTCATTGAAAACGAATCAATGTGTTCCAGGAACGTGATGGCAGAACGAGTTGAAGAGAATGGAAAAGAAGGGAGAGTGCTCAGGAGCACAGGTGAGTAGAGACAGCAATTCATTTGGCATAGCAGATGTGAAAAATGAAATTGTTAGAGCCATTAAGAGGATTAGGCAATTACCGGAGAGGTTGCGGAAGAACTTTCCGGAGGTTCGCACTAGCGGGAAATGTAGATCCCAGTTGTCGAGTGTTTTGGAGAAGGAGGTCGGACATGCTTGCAAAATTTTGGAAGAACTCACAGCAAACGTAATGGGGTTTAAACAGTTTGGTGGACAATTGTTTCGTGCGCTTCGAGACAAGGGAATAGAATCTCTAGAAGACTTAGAAGATTATTTTGCCACAACTGAAAGGGATGGAGAGTTGATTGCAGATATATGCGGCATGTTTCAGACGGACGTATCGAAAGTTCGATCGGTGCTGGGAGAGATTCAGAAGTCCAGGACGCAGTTGCGCAGCCGTAAGCCATCAGATGAGGACGACGACGTTGAAATGGCAAAATGAAACTGGTAGGGGAGGTGAAATAGAATTCGAAAGAGGAAATTATGAAAATGAAAACGAAAGGTTCCAGACAAATCGGACGGAATTGCGGGCACGGATTGGAGCGCCATCCGGGCAACACTTGAGGCCGCATTGGGATCCTGCGGACGAAAGACTGCGAAGGGATCAAGGTATCGATTCATTGAACTTTTTGGCACTAATGCAGGCTAATACGTGCGCAAACCCGGGAATTCTGAAAGGGAATAAATCAGAGAATTTTAACGAATTCATTCGTCGGTTCAATAGAAAATATAGAGGTGTAATTTTTGATGATGCTACCCTGATAGACATTCTCGGTGATGATCATCTGGAAGGCAAAGCCAAGAGTGTTTTCCTGTCGTTGCCCAGGGAGGTGAAAGAGCGAGGATTTGAGGCGGTAGTGTCCGAACTAAGGAAGCTTTTGTCGAACGATTCAACAGCAGGTCGCCTTCGCGCTTTAACCGAGTTAAGGAATCTTAGGAGAAGGCCAGGACAGGGTGTTTCAGAGTTCTGTGTAGCACTGGAAAAGTTGGGACGGCAAGCAAACCCCTCGTGTATTTTTGAGTGATAGATCGATGGAGTACGCGCAAATTTTACTCGATAATTTGAGGGAATGGCCTGAGCACATTCAGTTGCTAAGTACTCTTCATAAAGCAGATCCTAAAGAAGCTTACGGAGTCAGTCAAAGAATTAGCTCTAACTATTGAACAATCTAAGTCAATGTGGGGAGGATTCGATAGTCGGAAGAAAGTTGAACGGGATGGTTGGAAGAAAAGATCGTTTATGTATCAAGAAAATGATAGGAAAACGGAATTCCAGCGCACAATGAGACGAGAAGCTTATGGTGACAATGGACCCAAATCAACCACGGAAGTAGACAGACAGGACAGTAGACGTGAGCAAATGGAACGGCCAGTTTCACGTAAGGGTGGCGGGAATAATGAGGCCCGTAAGGAAAATACCAGCGTGGGCAGAGATAGTAGAAAATGTTATAACTGCTCAAACTTCGGACACGTAGCGAAGGATTGTCCCGTAAGAAAACCGGTAGTAAAGCAAATAGGAAATAAGGAAGTGGAGCGTGAAGCAAGCAAGGACACCCGCTTGGAAGAAGTTATCGCAAGGGCAAGGAGCCTAGGAATAAGAACCCCCCAGCAAGCACAGGAAAATACAGTTCTGATTGGTGGGACAAAAACAGGATGGGCTACGATATTGCAGACTCCGCGTAAAAGCAGTACTTGACACAGGGTCCATGATAAGCATAATCCCGGTGGGAATCCTAGCTGAAGCGCGAAAACGGGAGCTGACATGAGCACGCTGCAAATTTTTCCGGACGCAGGTATGGTACCAGTATACGATGCATCAGACAACCGTATGGAATTCTTAGGAGCCGCTATGGTCATAGTGGAACTAGAAGGAGGAAAAACGGCAGAGGTAGCGTTCCACATTGCGGATACTAAGGATCAAGAAATTTTACTGGGCACCAATGCTCTGGAACAGCTTGGGGTACAGTTAATACTTTCGCCGGGCAGTGCTGAGACGACGGTGGAAGAATGCGATAGGAGAGTGGTTGTTACGCGAAGAATATATATCCCTGCTCATGGTAGTGGTATTGTGTCGGCGAGGTGTGAAGGTGATAGCGAGGAAAAAGAGCGCGTTGTGTGGCCAAGTAAGGATGGAGTTGCAGCCGGTATAGTCAAAGTGTGTAACCAGGAAGTGGAGTTACCGATCATGAATGAAAGTGAAGAGCCCATGGTCTTGAAGGAAGGTGAGGAGATAGGAAATTGGGGGACGGAAAAATGGAAAGATGGATGGGAGGAGTGGAACCCATTAATGATGGACGGAGAGGTGCTGGATGTGAATCAGGAAGAGAGAAGGAAAAATGCTGCAGGAGCAAGTGAAAGAGGGTTCAAAAGTGGTGCAATTGAGTGATGATATTCAATCCATATTGAATGAATTACCAGATGCTTTTGCAGTATGTGATAGAGAGTTAACAGGGACGGATAGGGTAGAAATGAGTATTGATACTGGAGAACATAAGCCGATCAAGATGAAGGCCAGACCCGTTCCCTTGGGAATTCGGAAAAGGCTAAGGGAGCTTTTAGCGGACCTTGAAAACAGGAAGATCATAGAAAAGAGTAGTTCAGAATGGGCGTTTCCAATTGTGTTGGTTGAAAAGAAGGACGGTAGTCTGAGATTGTGCGTGGATTACAGGGAACTGAATAAAAGAATCAAACTTGACTCATACCCGTTACCCACAATTGACGCGGTTCTGCAAAGTTTATCAGGAAAATCGTATTTTTCGACGCTAGACCTCTGCAGTGGTTATTGGCAGATCCCGCTAACTCCCGAGGCAAGAGAAAAATCGGCTTTTGTGACTACAGAAGGCCTGTTTCAGTTCCGGGTTACTCCCTTTGGATTGAGCACGAGCCCTCCGGTTTTTCAAAGATTAATGGACTCAGTGCTCCATGAGGTTTTGGGTGCAGAAGTATTCTGCTATATTGATGACATCATAGTATGCACCAATACAAGGAAGCGACACCTAGAATTGTTGAGGAAAGTGTGTTTGTTACTTCGCGACGCGGGATTACGTCTCAAGGCTCAGAAGTGTGCTCTGCTGCAAACCAGGGTGAATTTCCTGGGACACGTCATCGATAGCGAGGGCATTCACATGGATTCGAAAAAGGTAGAGGCTATTGGGAAGTATGCGGTACCCAAAAATGCAAAGGAGTTGAGGACGTTTTTAGGAATGGCCTCTTTTTATAGGAAATTTTGCCTGGGTTTCGCCAAAGTGACAGGTTGCTTGTTTTCCTTGACGTCGCCGAAATCGATATGGAAATGGACAGATGAACATCAGGAGGCTTTTGAAAAATTGAAAAAGGTGATTTCGTCATCACCAGTCCTCATGCAGCCTGATATTGAGAAGGCAAGGGACGGTTCGAGACCATTTATGATCTGTACGGATGCGTCAACTACGGGACTTGGTGCTGTTCTCTCCCAAGAAGGGGATGATAAAAGTCTTCATCCAGTGTATTTTGCATCAAAGGGACTGAGTAGAGCGGAAAAGAGATATCATGTAACAGATTTGGAGGCTTTAGCCGTGGTCTTCGCAGTACGTCGTTTCCACATGTTTATTTATGGGCTGCCAACAAAGATATTGACGGATCATCAGCCGTTGACGGCGCTGTTCAACAGAAGTAACGTCTCGGCCAGAGTTCTTAGATGGTCGCTCGAGCTGCAGCGCTATAACCTGGAAATAAGGTATATAAAAGGAAAAACAAATGCAGTGGCAGACGCGCTAAGCAGAGGAGCAGCACAATGTGTTAGTGAGGAATCCATGGCAGGACTGAACGAAGCAGTTGTGAATGTAATGAGAGTGAAGGAGAAGACCAGGTGGATGGTTGAACTAGAAAAGGACGATGATTTTGAAGCAGTCCTGGAGGCCCTAAAGAATGGAGATACTCGAGCTAAGGTAGCATGGACGGGAGCAGTGAAACCTGCTAGAGTTGCTGATTTCGTAGTGGAAGAAGGTGATCTGAAAATGTATCAACCCGAGGACGTCTGGTATATGTTGTCCCGAGGAGTGCGCGTTATGAAATCTTCCACGAGGCGCATGCGGGCACTTTTTGCAGGACATTTCAGTGCGCATAAGTTATTGAACAGGCTTAAAAGGAAGTTTTCTGGCCAACGATGTCCCAGGACATACATAAATGGACGCGGGAGTGTCAGAAATGTTTGTTAGCAACCCAAGATCTGTGATCACACCCCGTTGAAACCTGTTGTTACTGTGCGGCCTTACGAAATTGTTGGCGTAGATATACTCAGAATTAGGCATTACGTCGAGCGGAAATCGCTACGCAGTTACGGTTATCGATCACTTTTCGAAATTTGCCGCGGCGTACCCAGTCCCCGATAAAAGTGCAGAAACGGTTGCGAGAGTGTTGTTTTCTCGATGGATAGCGGAGGGGTGCCGCTGGCCAAAAACGATACTCTCAGATAAAGGCGGAGAATTCGAGAATAGAGTTATGGAGGAACTCACTAGGATCACGAACGTGAAGCATGTAACGACCAAAGGCTATAACCCAAGAGAGAATGGGGTTACGGAGCGCTTAAATGGCACCATAGTAGCGATGCTTCGACGGAGTACTGTTGTGCCAATGGAATGGGATATACGCCTACCTTTCTGTATGTTCGCGTATAATGTGACTCCTCACAGTGCGACGGGAGAGAGCCCATACTTCATATTGCATGGAATGGACCCAGCATACCCTTCAACAGTGATTCCGAACGGAGGCATAACGTGGTACAGTATGGACCAGACTAGAGACGATTATAAAGCACAATTGCTAATGTCGGTTGCAGAGATCCACGAGCGGGGAAAAGAATACAATGAGGAGGGTAAGAGAGAAGATGAAAAGGGACTATGATAGAAGAAATGCGGTAGACGAAGAAAAACACCCAAAAGTTGGAGAACGTGTGTACATGCGAGCGCCTAATGAAAAAGCAGCGAATTCCCACCCTAAGCTGGTATGCGAATGGGCAGGACCGTTCCGCGTGTTGGAAACTAGCGAAAACTCGGCTTTAATCACTAGGATAGGTGAGAACGCAGAGCCCCTCAGAGTGAATTTCGACATGCTACGCGTGGTTCCAAGCTGTATTCCGGATGATCGCATCGATACTGTCACTAATAGAGGAAAAAGGGGAAGGAAACCGCGCATCAAGGTTAATAAGATCACGTGTTTCAGGTCGAAAGATGCGGTGTTGGCTTCGAAGCATGAAAAAGGGCATCTCCAGTTTGTCTGCAAGGATGGATGCTTGAAGGATACCAAACTTGGCGAGATTGAAGGAATCCAGTTCCCCGGAGCGGTGGCTACTAGACCTTTCGGAACATTATGGGAAGCGTGGAGAGCAGCTAGTATATTTATGCGGGTGGATATTGATGTCGCATCGAAAATAAGGTTTTGGAAGGACGGTGCTGCATGCTTGGATCAGAATGCTTTGGAAGCTGTTCTGCGATTGGCGTATGAGAAATGTCTCGATTGGACCGAGTTTTTGTGTTCTGCGGACGGTATAAAAAAGCACGAAAAGATCAACTCGTATGGATTCGAGAACATATACAACATGGCTTTGAAGAATTTCAAGAGGTCGCTGGAAGAAGCAGAGAAAGTAAAAAGACCAATTCAAGAGGGTCCAACTGCTTTTGCAGCGCCAGCTAGTGCGGCGTTATTGGAGAAAGATGGACCCAAGAGAGGGATCTGCACGAGAGTGGCCACGAAATTCAAGCAGCTGAGTGAGATTCTGAAAGAATGGTCATCATACAAAATATGGGTGATCGTGTGGCCCACGGACAAAGCATTCAAAAACGTCGAAATCTGCGATATTGTGAAAAGCTGTGATCGGCAATTTGATGAAAGAGGACGAGTGATTAGTGTTTGGCCACCCGTGGTGCAAGCAAATATGGAAGAATGGAAAAAGGTGGCAGAAACATGGTTGGAAATGGATCACGCGATCGGAAGTCGCGCAGGAAAGGAACAGTTCTTCAGGACAGCGAACACGAAGAAATACAGTGATAAAGTTTTTTTGTGAGATTGGGACGCCAGAGTCCGCGCTTCCATTCTATGGTTCTGATTGTACTGTGTCATGTGCTAAATTGCTGTATGATATGATAAGAAAAAGAGCTCTTGATTTTGCCTCAGTGCCCCAATTGAAAAGAATAGATTGTCAGCCGATGAGGGCATCAGCTCCCCAGAGGGGCGGCATGTGGTGTCGTGACCGTGACCATGATCTCGACGATCAGCCGCCAGTGAAGTACCGCCGACAGATGTGATCTGGCGGGAGAAAGGGGCGTGGCTTTTTAGTGGTCAGCGAAAGGAAGTGAACGCAAATCAATCTACCTCCAGCCTCTCGTCATCACGCCTGGCGGCTAACAGCCATTCACTCATTTTTATCACATTTGCCTAGGATAGTTGTTGTTTGAGCATTTATGCTCAATTCTCATGTTGTCAATTTTTATCTGATTTAGGTCTAATAAATTCTTTACAACAATAACGTTTTGAGCAGAACATAGCCGTGAGTCGGCCTCGTACTTTTCTCTCATCAACTTGATTGTTGGCCCGGTCACACTCTAAATAGTGCAAACAGGTATAAAGGTCTTCCCCTCAGGCCTGCTTTAACCCGCACAAGCCGTCTGTGCCCGTTCTAGTCGATGTGCATGTAATAAGTAGCATACTGAGGTTAAAACATCCCTCCTCCCAGTACGGTCGGCCTAGCATTGTTCACGATAAAAAAAGTTGTTCGTTTTTTGGCAAATATGTAAGCTTTGGGTCCCTCTAAGAGGATTAAGAGCGGAACTGCGACGAAGAATGTCCGGGAAGAAGGTGAAAATTTCTTTGGCAGGCCAACCATTGGGTCACCACGCCTACGTCATATAACAGTTGTCCTGCGTTCGTTTCACCAGAGGAATTGGCACCAAATTCTCGTATATTCTTCGTCACAGAAGGTTCCAACGTCCCCGCATGCTCATCGGCCGCTCTTATTTTTAAGAATTTTCGGTACAAAAAACAGAAAGCAAAGCGTCTTACCTAAAAAATTTGAAGAGCAAAACTATTTCTCCGAAGTCAGGTTCGATGCGTGGTCTTCAGTCTCCCGAAACACACAAACAGGAACTATAAAATCTTTCAGGGACTTTTTAAGAAGTTTTCTCTGGTATTCAAGTGTTCTGTGGGAACTTTTCAATATTAACCCCTGCTTAGTGGAGTTAGCTACTTAAAAACATCGAAAACTATAACGCAGTTTTTATCGTTAAAACCGCCTTTAGGCCCGCTACAACAGTCTGTGGTTTAATTAATAAGCTGTTTTCTAAGATTAAAAAATTCTCACCCCCGTTTCTGGCGCGGTAGAATGGAAAGGATGACAGAGTCTCGTGGTCTTTGGTGGGGGGTTGAGCGGATAGTCATTTATTCCAATATTATTCGAATTAATCGAATGTTTAGAAAATGAATGGAATTCTAGGTTATTCGAATAACACGAATATCCAAAAACTGAAATACTGAGGCTCGGCATGCGGTGAAAGTTGCTATATCAACCGCTTATTTGTCAGATGCTTCGTCGTAGACCTTCTTCTGGTTAGAATAGTTAATACATAGTGAAATTGTCAGAAACCAGGCTTGAACTTACTCAAACGAGGGTAATTTAGACTGCGGCGGCACGTATGTAAGTGAATGAGGGCGGGGAGGGGAAGCCCTCCAGACGATCAGCCGACTTCAGCAGCGCAATGGTAGCAAGTGACTAAGGAGCAGTAGACTGTCGATAATCAGTAACTTCACGTGGGATAGTGAGCATAATCATTGCTTCTTTTATCTCTGTCTATTGCTCAATTGTGATGCACTCATCTTGACTTCTAGTGCTTCTCTTATCTTTCTACCCTATCCGAAATGTTATCGCATATCACACTTGCGGTCATTTCGGGAGCGGCCTCAGTCCCATGTCGAAGCCGTCTGTGCTCTAAGAATGCATTATTCGGGTAGGAAGATGGTGACATCGACATGGGACTGAGGCCGCTCCCCAAATGACCGCAAGTGTGATATGCAAGAACATTTCGGATAGGGTAGAAAGATAAGAGAAGCACTAGAAATCAAGATGAGTGCACCACAAATGAACAATAGAGAGGATATGAAAGAATTATGCCTACTATCCGACGTGAAGATACTGATTATCGACCGTCTACTGCTCCTTAGTCACTTGCTACCATTGCACTGCTGAAGTCGGCTGATCGTCTGGAGAAGGCTTCCCCTCCCCGCCCTCATTCACTAACGCGCCGCCGCAGTCGCTTTTAGGTTAGCCTCGTTTGAGTGTGTTCAAGCTTGGTTTGTGACAATTTCCTATGTATTAGCTATTATTACCAGAAGGGTCTACGACCCGAAACGTCGCAAGTAAAGCGGTCGATATAACAACTTTCACCGCATCTCGAGCTTTGTCACCATTAATCAACAACAGCTAAAAATGAAGCTCAGGAACCAAGCAATATGGAATACTCGAGTTATTCGATTGAACGAACATTTAATGATGGTGACTCCGGTTGATATTTGACTACTCGTATATTCGGCGTGAAATATTCGAATATTCGTCAGCAACTGTCCATCCCTATAGAAGCCAAATCCCTATGGTTCATACTGCGGACGCGCTCGCACAGGCTGCTTTCTCGGTCTCCTCCATCCTGCGCCTCTTCACTTTTCCGCTTCCCGGTTTGCAACGAATTGTGAGGTTTCCTATAAAGGCAGTGCTCAGATGAAAAAGTTGCCCACTTTGGCGAAAGCGTTAATTTTGGGTCCCTCTAAGAAGAGTAAGAACGGAAATGCAACGAAAACCGGTCGGGAAGTGGGTGAAAATCTCGTGGGATGGCCATACCATTGGACCACCCCGCCCACGTCCTATAAAGTTGTCCTGCTTTCGTTTAACCGTAGAAACAGGCAGCGAAATTTTGAATATTCTTTATCGCGAAAGGTTCTAACATCCTAGCATGTACATTGACCCCTCTTATTTTTAACCCATTCACGACCACGCCTAATTTTGGGTGACTGCACGTTCGGACCGCGTGCAATATTGCGTCTCCGTATAACGTGTCCCACCGGTGGGACACGCTGGCTTGAATAGTGTCCCACGGGTAATTGCTTTCACTTTTTTTGTGTCTATATTGTAGCTAGAAGCGATGATCGAACAGAAGCAGAGTTTGAGCTTCCGAGGACTTTCGTTATCGAGAAACAATTACTCAAAACCAAAACTGGGTCAACTGAGCTGCAACGCTCTCAGAAAAGTTAACGAGTTTCCAACGAAAGAATTCTACTAAGCAACCTAAAAACTAGCAATAGAAGGAAAAAGAAATCATAGGGTGCTTTTAAAGTTATTTTACAGCCGTTTTTTCCTCTACGTCAGCTCACCTGATCTTGGAAAAGTTCAAATATGCTGCTGCATTTGACCTACTGACAGACCGTGAGGTTCTTATTCAGGTCTTGGGTAGGTCAAGACTATGATCATATGTAGGTTCGAAAGTAACTTGTTGTGGCGGAGAGTTCGATTTTTGAAAAGGGTGTCCCACCGGTGGGACACGCGGTCCGAAAGGGTAGTTAACGTGTGTCCCACCGGCGGAACACGTGGTCGTGAATGGGTTAAACAGTTGTTTGTACAGGGAACAGAAAGCAAAGCCACTAACCTAAAAATTTCGATGCGCGACACTATTTTCGCGACGTCAGGTTTGATGCGTTGTACGCATTCTTCCGAAACCCACAAACAGGCACATTTAATTTTTTCAAAGAATCCTTTCTACAGTTTTTCTCCGGAATTTGAGTGACTTGAGATTTTTTTGTGGGGACTTTTCCCTATTAACCTCTCTTTAGTGGACCTACCTACACAAAAACATGGAAAACTCTGACACGGTTTTTTATCGTGAACAATGCCTCTAACATGTTAGCGTACGGTCTAGCGTACTTCACATCCAATTCCTAACCGGCAGTTAGAAATAATTTGCGCTATGTGATTTTCTTTTGAATTCCGCGTTTTCAGCACTGTCAAAAATTTCAAGTGGTGAGACAACCTCCACCACCTGTGAATGAGGCTTCTTTGATAATCTGAGGGTGAGAAAGTTTTCGATTCTCCTTGGAAAATTGGAACTCTTGGTGTGGTCGGAACATTAGCGTGGATTGTCCCAAAATCTGCCCGAAACGATGAAGATGATTGTATCAGAAAATCGGACGAGTTTCTAATCTGAATTCGTACAAATTCAGAACAAATGCTCTACACGTAATGAGACCGCTCTGTCGGAAAATACTATTGCATTCAGGAAAACTCTTGCTAAATATTCTACAAATTTTCACCGGATCACTTAAAAGGTTCTAGGCAAGACTGATTAATGGGACTCGTCCCTATCGGTCTTGGGTAGAGGCAGAGGATGCGCTAGCTTGAGCTCACCCATGGCAATGATCATATGGAGTCAGATTCTACCGCTACAATGTATAGATATTCGATTTTGAAAAAAAAATGTTAAACGAGCGAGCAAAATTGTTTCTTAATCGAAACACTTTGGAGCAAACGGAAGAATGTAAGAATTCTTTCGAAAAATTGGACGAGCGAAATTACAAATAAAATTCATCCGGCGAATTTTCAAACGAACGAAAAAAAATGAAGAATCTTTCGAAAATTTGCCAAAAATTCCGTTGTTTTACAGTCGTTCTCGGGGCCAAATTCGGGTCCGCGACTGCGGACCTCGCTCCTGCATCACGCAATACGATGATTATCGGGCTAGGAGAAAGATTAAACGTGCTGGGTCCAAGTGGTCTCAGCTTGATTATCATTTACAGGCTATAAAACGGCGAAATTGACTTGGTTCCTAAGCATGCTGGTGCGGAGCGGAGGTTAGAGACGGTGGGAGAGCGTAGGGCAGACGGAGGCCGAGGCGTCGCACGCGCCGCTCGCGCCTCGAATGATGTGAATTTCGACGTTTTTAGAGGGTACCTATCGCGTGATGCAGCAGCCGTTCTCTGTCAGAGAGAAGTGGAGGCCCCGCGGTCAAGAGGCGGGCGCAGTAGGGTAGGTGGAGATCAAGGCTCGTGATCAGAATTACGGTATCCTGGCGGCAGAAGACTAAAGGCCGGTCCTCTTGATGAGACTAGTATTCGATTTTCGGACGACGCGGGCGCACGTTTCCAGAAATGCTCAACTTCTCTCCGGTGGGTAATCTGACTAGAAGGATTTTGTCTCTTGTTAGTTGTTTTGTCTAGGCTGACCTTATTGTAGAGTTTTCTAGTAAAAATATTATTAATAACAGTTTCAACAGGATTCGCATTAACTAGGACTAGGAATATTACATGAGAGTTCTAATTCTAGCGTAAGCAGTAGAAATCAGCACAAAGGGAAAAAAACTTCATTGTTCAAATGAAAATGTATAAAGAAATATCTAGAGATTATGGTAGTCGCTCCTATGTGTGATTGTATCAATTATGGGTTACGGTGGCGGGTAGACAGGTCAGTAGACAGTATACTTTGACCGAGTCGAATGATTCGAAAAATCATTCGATTGAAAAAGTCGACTTCGAATTATTCGAAAAGTCGAATATTCGAAAAAGCCACTTCCCGAATTATTCGGAAAATCGAACATTCGAAAAGTTCAAAATCTCGAATCATTCGAAAATTCGAATATTCGAACACTTCAAAATTCTGAATTATTCAAAAAGTCGAATATTCGAAAAGTTCAAAATCCCGAATTATTCGAGAAGTCGAATATTCGAAAAGTTTAAAAACCTAAATTATTCGAAAAGTCGAATATTCGAAAATTTACGGAAACATTCGAATGAATTCGATAGTCGACTTTTTCGAATAAATTGATTTTCCAAAACATTCCATTGACCCAGGAGCAGGTTGCGCGCCAAGGATGCACACTGACGCAAATCGTAGATGAGTTTCGAAATCAAGGTGGACCGAAACTATCAATGATGACTCACTCATGTGTCACGCGAGTCGAAAAGAGTCCTCATCATAAGGGCGTTCAGAGCTCATTCGCGGCGTGACGCGACGCTGTAACTAAGGCTCCGGCATAGTGACAAAGGTGCGAGCGACGAGAGCGAGCGAGAAAATGGGGCGTGGCCTTAAAAACTGGCGGCTTAGTCGCCGGCGACCCCGCAAAGTTTGATTTTGATTAGAGCTGCAGTTTAGAGACTTTCATTCCATCATTTTGCGCTGCCGAGATGTCGTACGTTTTTGCCGTGGCAGTGTGGAGCAGGCCTGTGCGTAACTGAATTTCGTAATTTCGTAAATCGTAAATCGTAATTTCTGAAATTCCTCGTAATTCGTAAATCGTAACTGATAATGAGTAATAAGCCCCCCACACATGACCCAAACCTCATTCGATGTGGAAACACCGTAGCATTTCAGTGATGAGGTGTTTCCATATCGAAGTAGGCAGGAGGTTGGGTTTCAAAGTGGCATTTTTAGAGCAGCACTTTAATAAATATTCAGTACACATACGTGGGATCCACACCTGTGCCAGGTTTCGCCCAACTTTTGAATACGAAAGCATAGGGAATCATCGCTCTACCAAACACAGTTCAGTGGTGCCAAGGAGGGCAACAGTGTGATGAGAAAAAATTTACGGTTGGATAGTTTTAGCCTTAACCTTTGAGGAAGGATGCTTGATAAGGGGCCATCCCAAAGGGGATATACATTTACCAAACCACTTCTTCACACAGAAAACGAGTACGCTCTAAATTTGTTAAGCGTTGCTCTGAACGGAGTTATAAGCGTTCCTCCGCATAAGCGTAAGTTTGTTGCGGTGGAGACGGCGGTCTTCTTCTTCTTCTTCTTCTTATCGGCCACAGCAGTTTCTTCTCATAGGCGTAGAAAGGCAGCTACATTACACGGCTTGTTCCGCATATCACAAGCAGACAGAGAAGTAGGTCTGGCGGAGCATGAAAATAATTGCAATGAATCATGTCCAGTATTCTGACAGTCAGGACATTTATCTGGGACCGACTCGTCAATCCTGTGTACGTAGGCTTTGAGGTATGAAGAGTGACCGCAACGTAGACCTGCCAGTGACGCGGGAGCGCATGGGCAGATCTTCCTCACTATCATCAACCATAGGAGGCACGGCACCAAGGATCGGGTTGGAAGGGGCGCAGGTCAGGTACTCAGACACAAATCTAGTGAGCTCGATTTGTTGTAGCCTCTTTCGTGTGAGCTCAGAGGTGGCTCGTCTTTGACGATCCAATGTGGAAATAGCAGCATGGAGTGGTGTGCGAACATTACGGTGATGTGGATCAGATGACAGAAGTGGGTAGTTGGGATGTGCGGCGTTCTTAATAATGCCAATGTGGAACTGTTGAGGTTGCAGCTGGCAGTGTTGTTTGACAGGAAGTACTGCACATTCTTGATGGAGATGGGACATGGGCGTTGACCTTGAGCAGCCAGTGATGACACGTAGTGCAGAGTTCTGTACACGTTGAAGCTTGTTCCAGGACGCCTCTGACAGATGTCTGGTCCATAACGGAGCCCCATATTCCAGAGTTGGCTGTATCATGGTCTTTACGTTGTGCGTAAACTTCCTTTGTGCTACCCCAGGTGGTGCCCGCCAGAGCACGGAGGATGTTATTTCGCGTGTTGGCCGTAGCAGCTCGAATACGTGTGTTTTCGTGAAAACGCGATGAAGGGTACAGGAACACACCAAGTAGACGAGGGTGCTTAGATAGGGGCAGCAGATTCCTTCCCCATAGAACCTTGGGATGCAGTTTGTGCTCAGCATTTGCAGTGATGCACAAATGCGGTCTGAGTGGTGAAGGTTGATTAGGATTATGAAATGCAAAATGGTGAGGGCTCCCTCAAAATCTGAAGCTTTCAAAAATTAGGTTCTCCATCTTCTTTTTTTTGCGTTCAGAATTTGCTCCTCATTATTAAAACATTTCAAAACTCTTTGAAAAAGAAGGAGACTCTGCAACCATAATTTCTTAGAAATGTTTCAAACCCAATTCTCAAATTACCCCCTCTCCTCTCGTAGCCTCTGGGGACACCGAAGGTTAATTTGGGAGTCCCCGTAAAAATCTTTTTTCGAATAATGTTTAGAGGTTAGTAGAATAATTTCCCGATTCTCCGGCAGATTTGAATTCACGAAGTTCCTCTTTTTGCTTGAATCTTTCAACCGCTAAAGATGGATGCGTAGGGAAGTTTGTTTTTGATATTCCGCAAAATTCTGCAATGAAGTTTATATTGGGTTCCAACCTTTATTTGCTCCATGAGCCAGCCAAGCCCTTAGAGCCGAGCCCCATATTTACTGTGTATTTATATCGGAATGGAATTGCTGTGCGCAGTTGCAGACGACCGCTTTAGAAGTTTACAGACAGCTAGAAGATAGTGGTGCTGGAACGAATATAGATCATGTCAGGAATTCGCGGTCACAGCATGACTCTGTTTGCAGTACGTGTTGCAACAGCGGTTGTCTGCAACTGTGGACCGAAATTTTAGTCCGATATAGACTGCAGCTCCAACAAAGGTCTGCGTCTCTGGTGTTCATCATGTGACAAGGGCATTCCATGGTAGTAAATTGGTGTGAAGCTACCGACCTGGCTCGGCTTGGGGCAAGGAAAGGTTGGAACCAAATAATAACTTTGGGTCCGTCAGAGTGAGAAGGGGAGCGATTGGTCATTCCTAAAGCTCGTTATCAACAATTATAGTTCTCCATGACTGACCTACTGCTAACTTCGACCGGCCGGGCATGCACGGGTACGGGTTCACCGAAAATTGAAATTTTGAAGAGTAATCAAATATTAGGAGTGTGTTAAATTTAAAAGTATTAGTTGTGTTGTATTGAAAGTGTTAAATTTATATTTGTACTAGACCGCAAATTCGCATTGCTCATTTAACCGCGTTTTCACGTTTTATTACGATTTGTTACGATTCGTTACGATTTTAGTCCCAAATTTCGTAATTCGTAAATCGTAAAAAATTTGCCAAAAACACCCGTAATTCGTAAATCGTAAACCGTAATTCGTAATTACGCACAGCCCTGGTGTGGAGGAAAGAGGTACTCTATCGGGATAGGCGACCCACTAGAGAGAGAAATTTCATGAGAAATGTTTATCCCACGGAAGCCGTCGAATGAATTAGACTTTTTCAAACACACTGAACTGTTCGATGTTACCATCCGAGCGGTAGGTCATGCCCGAACAATCGCTAATTTCATTGTGTTCTTCAGTGGGTCGCCTATTCCGAAAGAGCACCAGGAAGGAAGACCACCTCCGTGCAAACCGACGTCAACCTCTTTCAAGAGGGTTTTTGTCATGGGAGAGGTACTGGCTGGTCGCAGCTCTCCTAAAGATTCTGCTACAAAGGGTCGGCGTCGAGAGGAATCCAAGGCCCGCTCAGAAGTACCCATGTGCTACTTGCAGCAAGGATGTCACCTGGAATGGAAAAAAGTGTCCAATGCTTTAGATGTCAGAGGTGAGTGCACCTCTCCTGTTCGTGCCTCAGTTCTGTGAGGCATCACGATCCTTCATTCCGTTGTGTTCAGTGTTCTGCCCCAGCAACTCTAATTCCTCATTCTCCAACCGCCCCCTCTCTATTGTACATATTAACCTCAACAGCCTTCGAGCCAGGCTATCTGAACTCTTTCTTTTCGCACGCACTCATCATCCTGGTGTTATGATGGCTCAGGAAGTCAAGCTGTCTCCTTCCGCTACCGCTCGACATCCTTCCATTCCTGGCTATACTGCTTATCATGCTCCAGGGTCATCTCTCGGCGGAGGAGTTTCTACTTTTGTATTATCAAATCTAGCCTCATCCCATACCAAACACCCCCAAGGACGGTGCTCTTCAATACCTACCTATCCATCTCCCTCTTGAAACACCTATATCTCTTTTAATATCTCTATCCCTCCTACCACGTCCTGTCCCCAATCTTACGACCCTACTCCTTCACTCAAACAGTTGTACGACTGCTCCCTTTCACCCTCTGCTGTCTTCGCAGGCGATCCTCTAGTCCAGACATATCCCTTGTATCTTCTTAATCTCTCTAGCGCCTGCTCTTGGTCGACCGCTACAACTCTGTCCAGTTATCATATCTCCGTCTTTGTTCATGTCGATCTCTAATTCTAGCTCCTTATTCAGGTATCAGTCGTATATCTTATCTTAATATTTCCCTTGCAGAATGGCGCTTGCTCAGGGAGGTAGCACTTCCCATGTGGTTGACTACGCATGGAACAGAAACGTGCACCAGAAAGAACGTCACTTGACCGACGCGATTCGCAAGGCCATGAAAGCAGCCATTCCGGAAGGCCGAGTCAAGACCTTTTTGCCAATTTCACCAGGGAAATCTTGAAGCTAAGGACAGGGGATGCAAAGAGAGTCGCAGATCACCTGGATCCGACAATCGTTGAGCTGGATAGCGAGCTTAAGCGAGATCTGGACAAGCACAGGAAGGAGTGTTGGGAGAAATTCACGGAGAAGATGAATTTCAAGAGTGACGGAGCATCAACTTGGAAAGTTCTAAAGAAAATTTCAGGCAAGAGCACCTCCACCAACTATTCTACGATCGAGTTCGAGAATGGAGCCTTCAAATCGGGAAAGGAGGCTGCTACTGCTCAGAAAGAATTTTTTCATAACTCAGGCTAAGAGAGGGAAACAGAATCGAGTGACCGTAAGATAGCTCTGTAAGTTACCACTTATGAATGAAGCAGAAGCTGTGACCCCCGCGCAAATTGAGAAGGTGGTCAAAGAGATGCACAACTCGAAGGCTGTAGGGCCGGATGGTATTATTCCAGCGGTCTTGAAGAAACTGCCGAGTGAGATTATGCCAATCCTGTATACTTAATAAATATAATAATATACTATACTCAATGTTATGTTACATAGATAATATACTATACTATACTTATACGTATATACTTGATAATTCGTAATTTTTTCTTATATAGCCAACCGTCTCGTAAATATATAAGGTGCGTCCGAATAAGAATGGCTACCCATGCGGCCGGCGTGCTTGGCAGGCGGTCGTCGCGTTCGCCGCTTTCGGACGAGCATGCGAAAAGTCCTCACCGCCATCGACTACGAACGGGGCCGGCACCGGCTGGCAGCAAGCCCTGCTCCGGATCAATCAGCTCTGTAGACGGGGAGAGGAGACGGCCGTCGTTGAAATTCAACACTCGTCCGAGGGCGGCACATGCGATGGCCGCCTGCCAAGCAGGCCGGCCGCGTGGGCCGCCATTCTCATTCGGACACACTTTAGAATAATTTGCTTCTCTATTCGACAGTTTAGTTCAGTCCCAAAAGAAGGATAGAATATGCTAGCTGAAGTAATTTAGCTTTTTTCTGGAAAGTAGTGGAATGACAAAATATTTTTCTGACTTAATCAAACAGTCGAATAAAAAATTCGAAAAATCATTCGACAGTCGATTGAAAAGTCGACTTTTTATTCGAAAAGTCGAATATTCGAAAAGTTCAAAATCCCGAATTATTCGAAAAGTCGAATATTCGAAAAGCTCAAAATCCCGAATAATTCGAAAAGTCGAATATTCGAAAAGTTGAAATTCCCGATTTATTTGAAAAGTCGAATATTCGAAAACTTCAAAATCCCGAATTAATCGAAAAGTCGAATATTCGAAAACTCTAAAATTCCGAATTATTCGAAAAGTCGAATATTCGAAAAAAATCTGAAAATGTAAAAGTATAGTAGACAGTGCGGGAGCGCAATGTCGATGTGAGACGGCTCAAGGCTCAGGGCCTCATTGTTCTCTTCGATCCCGTCGGGAGCCGGGCCATTCGACATTTTCCACGTCGTTCCAGTGTTCTAGTGTCCATTGGCGACACGACTTTGTGTCGTGGGAAGGAACTGTCTGGGAAAACCAGCCAGTTCCAATTCTTGCCGGCCCTCTTCTCAGAAAACGACTCACCGTCTGCACGCCACTATTTGATCGTTTTATTTTGTAGTGTCCACATATGAACAACAGCTCTATTTATAATTTTCTTAGAATTTTAGCGACGCCTCCCTAGTCATATCAGTCGTTTTTCTCCGCCCCATACCCAGTGTACCTGTCTTTATAGCGGTTATTTTTGCTTTTTTCTTTAAAGCTGAATGCTAGCCGGACATTTTCATACAATAGATGCGGGCTATGATGACTAAGGTAATTCCCTCTTCAATCCTCCATCAACCCCTTATCAACCTCACAGTCCTTCGTTTAGTGGGAAGCCGTCTTAGGGGTCGTTTATACTCCCGCCGCGGAGCGGCGCGGCACAGTGCAATCCTATGGTATTGATAACGCGGCGCCGCAGATCGATATTAAAGGAATGCGCTTGGCAGCGCCTCTCGGCGGTGGAAGTATAAACGACCCCTTGAGGACGGTGGTGGCGGCGCCGCGAAGCTGCTTGGCGAAGTCAACTTCGTTGGATTTCGTTTTCAAGGAAGCAAGGATATCTGTGGCGCCAGAGTATCTCCACTAACGGGAACATTTCCCTCCACAGTGGGGCTCAACCCATTATTTTGGGTTTTTTCCATTTCCTTACAGGCCATGTTTCATTTTATTATTCACCGTTTGGCTTTTTCGAAAAGTTTGCCTTGTGGCTGTTTCAAAATCTGAGCCCATAGGAGGCCCCGCATTGAGGCCGAAATTGACGAGACTGTGATCACGAAACGCAAGTATCGTCCATCACTGGATGAGGGATCGCCGCGAAGCTGCTTGGCGGGAAAAATTGGGCGATCAATAGCCACTCTCTCTTCGTTTTCCCGCCCGCAATTTTTTCCGCCAGCGTCGCGGCGATGTCTCATCCAGTGATGGACGATACTGTAAAGGTTCGTTTTGAGTGTTCAAAGAATGAAGACCTAACTGGGGCTATATTTCGAATATCGTCAGTCACTGGATGAGGGATCGCCGCGACGCTGCTTGGCGGGAAAAATTGCGCGATCAATAGCCACTCTCCCTTCGTTTTCCCGCTCGCAATTTTCCCGCCAAGCAGCGTCGCGGCGATCCCTCATCCAGTGATGGACGATACATCCGTTTCGCCTTAGGTCGGTTGGTATCGAACCAACAATGGCTATCCGGAGAAGAGAGAAAAATACAATAGGTGTTTTGCTGTCCTTGTACCAGATCGCAGTCGAGCCACCCTCATGGCATTGATCGAGAAACATATGGGAGACAGTTCAACAATTTATTCCGATAGTTGGAAATCCTATGATGCCATCTCGTCTTCCTCCAACTGTTGCTCTCAGTGAATAAGGTGGGTCGTGAACATTTCATTGACCTCCTGAGTGGAGCAGACACTTACGAAATGGAATCTCCAAAAAAAAGCTTTAAAACCCGTTTAACGTTCGTTGTGTCACAGCACGATGAGTTTTCCCTCATCATAAAAGTAAATTCGTTTTCCGCAGAAGATCTCCGGCCAAATACTTGTTCACGACTCTGATTGTCCACATTGTAAACTAATACTACGCGTCGTAGTATATCCTTTTTGCCTATTTCAGTTGTTGATTTCACAACCCAATGTCACAACCTTTTTTTAAATAAATTTTGGGCATGACCCATTGACACATCGAAGTGTTCAACATTTACGCAGGATTTACGCCCACCCGGAGTTCCAACCTCTTGAAAAATTGGAGTTTTTCACAACTAAGTTCACGTCTCTCAAATAGGAAGCCGCGCTCAGCAATCGGGCGCAGAATCATTCGATCGATAGTAATCTTCCTTACGTTTTCCCGCGCGCAAATTTTCCCGCCAAGCAGCGTCGCGACTTCCTACTCAAATCACACGAGCCATTCGCACGATTTCTCCGTACCCAGGAATCCAACTTCTCGAAAAAATGGAGAATGTTTACATCAGTCTTAGAGATTCACGTACCCCCACAGTATAAGTGTCTACAGTTGTACTGACACCAACTAAGGCCCCGGTCATAGTTGGATGAGCCGACGCCTCCAGCCCGGTCGATACACACAGAATGCATTGGAAATGGGATGCAAAAATCACTCGGTGTATCCCCCCCGCACCCCCCAACACCCACCCGGTCGATACGTATGAACAACATGGTGAGGTGAAGCTGAGAAAATCACTCGGTGCATCCCCGCTTTCTTCCCTTTCGCACCCGCACCCCCGGTCGATACGTATGTTTAAAATGATGGAGTGAGGTTGAGAAAATCACTCAATGTATCCGACGCGGTCGATATCCATGCAATACGTGGATGAGAAAATCACCGGGTGGGGGGGTCGAAGATAAAACATTGCGTATCACTAGAAAGCTAACCTCACTGCTACCTCCGTGACTTCACCATACTCGCCTTCACTATTTCTCTGAACAGGTGCAATCCTGTTGGCCACGTAATCATCGTCATATCTAGTTGGATGCATCGAGTGATTTTTCTCAACCTCACTCCATCATTTTAAACATACGTATCGACCGGGGTGGTGTTGGGGGTGCGGGGGTGCGGGGGATGCAGATGCAAATAGCACCAACTATGACCGGGGCCTAAGCTCTGCTACCGCCGCAGTGACCTGTTGAGTTCGATTATCACAGCGCGGAGCGGTGGCTTTTTCGTCGGAACCTCCTTATCACTAGTTATATTTCACCGAGGCCCACCGCTCTGCTTCTGGTATTGATCGAAATCAACAGGTCACTACGGCGGTACCAGAGTTTACCTACACCCTATCTTGGGAAAAGTAAGCCGGGTGGGCAGGGTTGAGCAGGCGGTTGCGCTAATTTTAGACGGAGCTACGACCCCCTCTGTTGACAAAAAAATTGATTTTTTTTTCGACCCCTCTCCCGAAATGAAAAATTGCTTGCCCTTTTTTCGAGTGACGAATCTGGATAAATTCAAACCTGTGGTAATGAGAGACAGTTTTCAATTTTTCTCGAGAAAGAAGAAATTTTTCAAGGAATAAATCTAAAAAATGTTAGACACTATTACAAAAAAATTTGACGAAACCTAAAAACAACAATGCATACTTCTCACACGCTACTGAGTCTTACTACCTCATTTTAGCTTAGCAAATGGTTTGGAGATAAATCTTTTTTTTACCAAAATTTTTGCGACCCCTCCAAACTCTAATTGTTTTTTGAAAGTTTTCTTGAATTTTCACGGCCCCTCGTTGTGCCGACTTGCAACCCTGCTCGACCCTGCGGGTGGGTGACCGCGAGGCGCGGTTGATGCGGATCATAAGCGAGTACTCCTAGTCTCGCCGAAGACATTTCTTTTATTGTCTAGATTTCTTCGTACAGTATACAGTCCAATCGGTCATAAACTATCAAAAGAAGAGCTGAAAGTCGTCGGCGAGACTAAAGAAATTCACATTTTATCTACTTTAATCTACGCGATGCGGTCGCCCAGTACTCTTTCGGAATAGACGACCCAGTAGAGAAATTTTATGAGAAATGTTCATCCCACTAGAGCTGTCGATTGATTTAGTCTTTTTCAAACACACTGAGCTGTTGGATGTGACCAAACGAGTGGTTGGTCAATCCCAAATAATTGCTGATTTCACTGCATTCTTGAGTGAATCGTCTAATCCGAAAGAGCACCGGTCGACACCCGATTTACTTTTTCCAAGATAGGCTACACTTCATCTATTTTTCTCAAAAGTTGTATTGCACGTCCCATTGCACGCTCAAACGGTGATCTGAAATCGGCATTGATGGTGAAGAGACTTCGCGTTCACTGTTGAAAGCTTTCGCAAACTCGGTGCCATATGCTATACGCTCACCGAGTTTGCGCAGACCTTCAACAGTGAATGCAAAGTCTCTCCACGCCGATGTTATATGCATTAACTCAGTCGATCACCAATCTGCGAGGGATCCGCGGCGAGGATGGCTCTGCCGACCGCTTCCGCTACATATTGGCAACCGGCGGTGCTATTTTCCTGCTTTGTAGTCCAGGCAGATCCTCAACTGCTGACTCCGGGAGAAGGACGGTGTGTGAATGAAGACACACCGCTTTCCACTTCTTTTATACTCTACCCTTTATCTATTGAGTATCATCAATTTTGTTCACGAGAGCCGAATAAGGGCTGTATAACATCAATCCTAAGATTACGGTAGCCCCGTTCTGGCGCACTTAACTTACGTTCTTGTCAGTCGATAAACACCACCCATGATGTGGATGAAAATCAGCACCGAATTGGTGAAGATGTTTAGAATTCCCTCCATTCTAACTTGGTGCCTTTATTTGGGATTGTACAGGTTCCCCATTTCATCCGCGCTCGCTTCTGCCGTGGAGGGTCGTTTATACTCACGCCGCCAAGCGGCGCGGCACACAGCTGACTTACAGGCTATGAAACGGCGAAATTCACAGGGTTTCTACGCGTGCTGGTGCGGAGCGGAGGTTAGAGACAGTGAGAGGGCGGAGGGCAGTCGGAGGCTGAGGCACCGCTCGCGCCTCTAATGATGTGAATTACGAAGTTTTATAGAGGGTACGACAGTCGATTGGGCTTGGAAATGATATGGATATCATCTAAGGAATCAGACGTAGAGTCCGAACCCATTTCGGTTAGGAATGGTATCAACGAGCGCGTTCGATCGGTTCATATCAAGAAGACGAGCACATCGCGCCCAGTCAGAGCTGGCGGATCGGCCGAGTTACGTACCGAAAGCGTGACAAATGTGCGCAGAATTGTACCTAATGAGTTCGTTTGCATCCGTGCGCAAGCTACTTAGTCGATATGGATCGCTTGCGATCAAACCCGGCCTACGAAAATATCCCATGCGTCAGGGGTCATATGTTGCACACCAGTTAGGAATAGGAATAAAAGAGGAATAGATTTAGAGGAAATAAACTAGGTTGGGGTCTTACGGCTTTTCGCCCAGCTAGAACGGGAGCTCAGCACACCCAGAGAGTTTCGAATATATGCTTTGCTGTTTTATTCCTTTTACGTTTCACCAATAGACCTTTTATAAAAGAGAAATCTGCGGTTGCGTCAATGAAACACTCCGAGTGGGAAGAGATGCGACCGAGTAGCAAGGAATCCCCCCATCCGCCCGTCACGTAGCCAGGAACCTCTCCTTACACCTGCCGAGAAGCCAGGAACCTTCCCGTCTGCCCATCGGACGGACGGTAACCTTCCTGTCTACCCGCAGAGTAGCCGGAAAGATGTCCGATGGAGAACTCGTCCCATAGCGGGAAGGTTTTGGACTGCTCAGAGTTCCGTATAACGGTAAAACGGCAATCATCTCTAGAGCAGATTCATTTATAGGGCGAGGCTGTGGACGCCATATGATATCAGCGGGAAATCACAATCTACATTAAAAGATCTTGAAGATCACAAAACCATTTATCTTGAAGATCTCACAGGCATTCACGAAAGGGCACGACAGAGGACAATGACGAACAACATCAAATGCGACATCTCCAGAGAATAAAATCATTAATATTAATCGTAATGAAGCTCATCAAGTGAAAGTTATTCAGGAGTCTTATATCTATAATGTCGTCAAGGAAGCAGAAAGGAGTTTGACTTTGATACAAAATTAAAGAATGTAACAAATACAAAGGGGTAGTGAATGAAACCCCGAGCTGTTCCTATACGAATGATATCTGAAACGTCCAAACTACTCGGTAGTCCTCCTTGCCGTTCGATTAAGGGTCCTTTCCAGTTTGTGCCTAAAATCAAAACCGTACTAATTGCCCATCTCCATCAGAGGCTACCATGCCCTGTACCTGTCATATCGCTATCATGGAACAAATCAGTCATTTCAACAGAGCTAGCGGGAAGGAGGTGGTGCAAAGGCAGTTATTTCGGTGATCTGTCCAGAACTTGCATCTTACAGAGAACATTTTTCCTCAACCCAATGATTTGAATATGATTAATACCATAGCATACTGAGCCGACTTTGAATAAAATGGTGCACCAACCAGCGGTCATCCTGATTCTCTTGCCATTGTTGCATGGTTTGTTTGGGTAGAAAAGTCACTTTAGCAGCCCTGGAATGGAGAGGGCTTGTGATTGACGTGCAAATAAACCTATCTTTGAATTTTCTGATCTAAACGATAATTTAAGGTCTGCTAGACAGAAATTACTAGACGGTGCAATCGGTGTAAGTGTCTATGGTATGAATTTTTGACGCTCTTTTAGCAAACAGGATGGGGTAACCGTCGCGGCTCGATGAACGTTTCGACCGCGTACGTTCAAAGAACACAGTGGTAGTGGGTGCGAACGTATGGAGGAAACTAAATTCAAAATCGGGTCATGGTCTCCATGTGACCAAACCGCAAAAGGACGAAGGGAAAAGAGGAGGAGCAAAGATCCGTGATCAGGGAACACCTCGGGTAGTGACAGCTCAACCCCTTTCGGAGAAAAGAGAAACGTTAGAGACGTATAGAGTAGGCTCTCACTCGACAAAGAAATCCTCCCATCGAGGCCCTTCGCTCCAACCCGTTCCTACCCCGGCCATTTGTGCGGTCTGGGCACTTCAACACCTTCACCATTCCACCCGAATTTTGCGGTTTTCAATATCATAGTCATTTTACTGATGTTGAACTCCTTCGAATCCGTGTTCAAATGAGTATCCGTTGATTTCTTTTCGTTAATACCCTCATTGGCCCTCATGCAGCTATTTCATAACATCTCCATGTGCGACTCTCCATAAACCTTGGCATGATGATAATTCAATGTGTCTTGTTGAAGTTAACACAAGGTTGTCAATATTCTTTATGGCCGACGTTTCGGAGTAACCTCCTTCTTCAAAGCCAAATCCGAGAGCCAAAGTTTTCCCTGTGTGGGTATGAGGGAGGATCTGTTTTCCTCTCTCATACCCACAATGGAGAAATTTCGGCTCTCGGATTTGGCTCGAAAAAGGAGAAACGTCGGTCATAAAGAATACTAACAACATTGTGCGTGACTTGAACAAGAAAGCAGTACTGGATTATTGCACACCTCAAAGTAGACAGAAGAACCTCTGCTTCCAGTTCAGTCTTAAAACCTTTTTCTTATTCTGCGCATATATGTGTGACTCCTTTGAGTCTCTAGTTGTTCTCCTCAGCCCTTCTATCTCTAACAAATATTAGGACTGAGCGCGCAAAAGTTTCCACACACAGTACCGGCCGCGTACAAGAACATTTTCGACCGCAGGCAAAGATCAGAATAGGCCTGAGCGCTCGCAAAGAACGCTGTAAACAGGATTACATACAGGCCATAAAACGGCCAATGTCTCACCGTCGACTGCGTACCACGCGCTGCGCGACCGCACGTGCGTCGGAAGCAGACGAGTTTTGGCCGCCGCGCGACGAGTTTCGGCCGTCGCGCGGCGGCTAGAACTCGTCGCGCGGCGGGGAAAACTCGGCGCGCGGCGGGCAAAACCCGTCTGCTTCCGACGCGCGTGCGGTCGCGCAGCGCGTGGCTCGCAGTCGACGGTGAGACATTGGCCGTTTTATGGCCTGTAATCGTGCGAGCGTTCCGACCGCACTTACTCTTTGCATGATTCTAACCTCGTTCCGTTCGTACCGCGCCCAACATTTTCAAAGAGCGCAAAAATCGCTACGATTTAGGTTCGAACGAGCGCAAATATATTCAGCCGTCAGGAAAAAAGGTATGATGTATGGCAGCCGCGGACATAATGAACTCGACGCCTGATTTCTCAAATCTTTTGCAGAACTTGTTGGCCGACAGGTTCAAACAAATCCTTCGTCGAACGCGGTCGCGCCACGTTCGCATTGAGGCGGCGTGTTCCTATCCCGACGAATGCAGTCTTCAGCTCTTACCTTTCTTTTCCTTGTTGAACATATCAATCACTTCCCTTATCCTTCTCTTGCTGGAGCATTGGTTGTATTCAAAGGCAGTGTTCACGATAAAGAAAATGTGTTCCAGTTTCCACTAGGAATGGGTAGTGGAGGGGCACACTGTAACGTTGACGTCGAAAGAACGCATGAAAACGAGCCAGGAAAAGCTCCAAAAGAGCCCGAAGTCGCCACTTCGAGCGCAAGACAAACCCTAAAAGAGCAACACACGCCCACCGACGTGAACAAATGAATGCTCGAGATCGTGAGATGAGCGATGATTTCAAATCATTAGCCCCGTTCTTCCCTTCATTCTCAACTTCTCTCTTTACTCAGGTCAGCTCGCATACATCGGCTGCAAAAGACGGAAGTTACAAGCCTCGGACAACTCGTCCACCATGTTTCCTTAGCTCATTTTTTGAGAGACCATAACTCCGTTCCCAGAAGGTCTTGTACGATTTCAGAGGCATCATTGAAATCAGCATGGTGCCGTTTTCAAGATAGGCGGAAAACAGGTATTGATTTTGCGGCCCCCATTCATATTCGTGGCTTCTTCTCTTCATTCTGTCATTCTTCAATCACATAATCTCCCTGACAAAATTTATCCTCTCGTTATTCTTTGAAGTTTCAGTTTTAAATATTGAGATCGGTGCGTAATAGCTTGTCCTTAGCGTAGCCTAGTTCACCTGATGCGGCCTCGTTGTATGTAAACAGGAAGTTAAGTGCTCATTTGAAGATATTTCTCATCTAGTAGATTTCTCAGAAAACTCAGCTTACGAGCACAGAATGCGTAGCTTCGTCATAACTTGTTTCAGAAAATTTCAACTTCGATGTTTCAGAGTTTAAATTTCCTCCATCGCGACCACTAAACCCATTTCTGAGTTTTTCCATCGAGACAGTGCAATGATGTCGCAAATTTTCTTATTTGTGTAACTTCGCCTCACTGAGAAGAAATTTGATTGATCGTACTCGACTCATTTGTTGATTTAGAAGAACTTATTGATCAATTGAATTCCGCAGCTAAAAACGAAAATCCCGTCCACAAAGAACAATTCCGGGAACGGTCATTATGAGGCGAGTGGAGCTGAGGAATACGGCGCCCCATTGCGAACGTGAGTTCGACGAAGGATTTGAGTGTCCGAACCGGTTGGCCAATAAGTTTTATATTTTTCTGCAGTTCTTATGTTATCTTGCTCTGCTGATTTTTTTCTTCGTTTTTTTTGTCTCTACACACTCTACCTTTGGTGTTCCCATTAGTTCTGATTTGTGTTCACTTGTTCCTATGATGAACAGCATTGTTTTAGCAAAACTAACCGCAGCTATTACGCTAGTACACATTGAAAACGGCGGTGTTAACCGTAGGGTTGTCGAAGACGTGTACAGATTGTTGAGCAAAATGTACTGGGATTCAGTTAGATGAATAGCAATGTGGAAAGTGTGTAGCGGGCTCAAAAGGGGTGAGGGAGCGCGGTGGAGAATAGGTTGGCTTCAGATGGAGTGCTCGTAAAGACACTTCTTCTGTCTTCTGTACATAAGTATCTAAAAATTAAGTGGGGACCGTGTTGAGGATGTGTTAAGTTTTCTAAGACGTCTTTGAAATGTTCGGAAAAGTAGGCAGGGCTTCGAGAGTGCGCTCAAATGGAAAGGAAGTGCCTGGTAATAAAAAAGTATGGGGACCGTCGTTCGAGATGTGAAGGGTTCCCAGAGACGTGCTTGAAATGATCCGAAAAGTGGGCGAGGCTTTAGGAAGAGTGCGAACAACTGCAAAAGGAGTGCGAAGTTATAAAAAACGTAGTGAATCGTCTTTGGAGATAAAGGATTTCGAAGACTGCTTCAAATGTTTCGAAAAATTGGTGGATCTTCAAAATGAGTGCGCACAGCGGCGAGAAAGTTTGTAGTAATTCCAAAAAACGAGTGGAGGTTATGGTTCTAGGTGTGTGAGGGTTCTGAAGACGTGAGTGGAGGCATCACGGATGCCAGTCATAATTTTTTTCACCACGGTCTGCTTTCCAGCACCTCAGGAAAATATTGCTCCATTACCAACTTGAGTGCTCTATATACTGTGCTTCGAAATTTCGGTGCATTATTTAGATAAGTTCACATTTCGCTGTACCTTTTCTATACATGTTTCGGAATATTTGAAGATACAACCGCATTAAAATATGGATTACTTTTTCATATTTCGACATGAAAACATCGTGAACTATTCTTATGTGTGATCGACTGCTCAGGTACGATTCGCTGTCAATCTTTGTCGGAGGTGTTTGGTGCAGCTCGCGCACGAAAGGCAGGGGAAGGAAAATTTCTGACAAAAGCGACTTGGGCTCGGTTGACGACAGTGAATTTGACATGCCGTCGACTTCAAAGAAGCGTGCCAAGACTCTGTCGGAGTCGTTTAAAAAAGGAAACGGAAGTGAGTTGGATGAAAATGTTACGTCGACAACGGTCACCCAGGCCAAAGCAATCTCTGAGGGTCAAATAGGCTCTGTCGAGGGACCAAAAAGGGGAGAGCCGTTTGCCGAAATGAATGGTAGTGCGGAGGCGATCGCTGTCTCGAAGGACGCGAAGAACGCTCCTGATGAGGGTACCAGTGACGCGCGAAATGCTGGGGGCGAATTGGGCTCGGTTGACGACAGTGATTTCGGCACGCCGTGGGCTCCAAAGAAGCGTGCCAAGACTCTGTCGGAGACGTTAAAAAAAGCAAACGGAAGTGAGTCGGATGAAAATGTTACGTCGACAACGGTCACCCAAGCAAAAGCAGTCCGTGAGGGTCAAATGGGCTTAGTCGAGGGACCAAAAAGGGAAGAGCCGTTTGCCGAAATGAATGGTAGTGCGGAGGCGATCGTTGTCCCGAAGGACGCTCCCGATGAAAGTACCAAAGCTGGAGCTATGACAACCAACGAGCGGCCGGTTTTCCTAAATTGGTCCGATATGCCCGCTTATAATAATTCAATGGCAAGTAAAAAAGTTCACATTTCAGATTGTTACTTTTTCAAAACTTCTGGTCATATTGGAAAAATATCATGGACGTGCATGAGAGGGGAAAATGGCGCCAGCACACAAGAAAAGCGAACACCACATCGGAGCGAGAAACACGTTGAAAAAGAAGAGAAAGAATTGAAAAATATCATGTCAAATAGGTTCTGATGTAAATGTTGCATAATTTTGTATGTCACTGTTCCTGTGAAAAAGATGAGTTTGTTGAATATTTATCCTCTTAATGCTTGTTGATGTACTATCAAGTGATTAAAGGCAGGGTTCGCGATAAAACCGCTTGTTGTGCTCTCCCCATCAAAAGGTAGGTCTGGGCATCACAAACGTGAAAATAAGTAAAAAACTGAATAAAAAACGCTCAGGGACAAGTTATTTCTTGGTGTCCTCCCGCCTCCAGCTATCGGGATTTCTATAAAAGCCTGTTTTGTTAACTTCAATTTTCCTTCTAAAGTAATTTCTGAGCACTTCTATAGCCTCCTGACTACTTTAACAGCATAATAAAAGGCGGATAAACACGCAATAACGAAAATATCGTTAATTAGGGGGCCGGCCGACACCAGTAATTAGCCGTTATACCTTGTTTTTCTGCGTTTTTCCCGCGGAATTCCGGGTTTTTTCACTAATTTTCACTTTTGTTATGACCAAATCTACATTCTCATGAAGAGAGCCCAAAAATCGTTTTTATCGCGAACTCTGCCTTTAAATAGCGAATAAACTCGTGATAATCAAATTTGTGTTTCTATGCAATACGCATGCAGGGAATCCCCCAACTGTGATCTCCACTACTGGCTGTTATGCACTATAATGGCCAGTGATGGACATCACGATTGGAGGATCGCCTGCTGGTGTATTGCGCTGTTTTCCGCCCCCTCCCATCGGACGAGCGCCATGATTTCATATTTGCTCACGGTCCGAACCCAGTGCCGTGATGCAGATTTACCTTCCTAACGCGCACACTTTCGTACTGACCGTGCGGTCGCAGCGCTTAGAACGCTCGCAATGGTGCGGTCGGAACGTCGCCCATCTCGCCATCGATCCTATTGTTGCGCGCAGCCGGTCGTAATGTTCGACCGAGTAAACGTCTACTGCGTCGATAGTTCTTTCTTCCACTCCTGTGTATCTCATCAGACTTTGCTGTAGCATTGTTGTACATTGTTCGCCATTGTCAAGAGCTTAGCGCTCCCGATGCAGATTGACGCAGTCCAGAGGGTTGAAGGGAGGAAAACACTTGTCAACCACAAACACCCAGCTCGCTGTGCTACACCGAAAGAGTGGACTTCGATCTACGACTCTAGTAATAGTATCGGTTATACTAGCTTTATTCGGGAGTGCACAAGCCCCCTTTTACACCCACACTCGCTTCTACAGTATTGCACCACGGCGGCGCGGTCTGATTGAGAAAACGTTTGTTCTCTTTATTTTCAACAAAAAGGTTATTCTTTCTGAACATTTATTGTCTGTTTCGAATCGATGGCTTATCCATACACTACCCATTAGGATGACATTCAAATTTTTACCGAAACAAGTGGATTGTGGAAAATTTCGAAAAAAATATTCTTCTCTGAAAATGAGCGGCCATCATGCGGACAATCGGACGGTGGTCATGCGAAGGTCGATGCCTGCAACATGGGGTGGGAGAGATTGGATGAGGGAAGGCCACGACAGACCGCGACGCCGTGGTGCAATACTGTAGAAGCGAGTGCGGGTGAAAGGGGGGCTTGTGCACCCCCGAATAAAGGCGGTATACTTGCGTAGGCTATCCCCTCAAGAATGACTAAAAACTGACTTTTCTCTGGCTGTCGGTATAATATCTTTTTCCTTCTCAGTTGGAAGGCACAGCACGTTGGAGAGGAACGTGTTTGCTTGCAGCGATTGCCAACCGTAATGGGGTAGCTTTTCAAGCTTATCTAGCTCATACGTGAGGTGATGATCAGAAGGATGCTGCTGAAACAATTATCATTCGAAAGTGCAAAAATTTGAGCATTACATAAAAATGCATTATAAATGACCTCCATAGCAACTGGCAAAGGCAAGTCTTTCGTGTGACTGATTGTCCTAATCATATCGTGAGTAACATATTCGATGTCGGTGATATTTGCCATGAAGTTCTCATTAGTTGGCGCAGCAAAGTCTTCTTCGTTACCGCTATCAGCCTCCTAGAATTTGTCCAGATTTCGCAAGATAACCGAGTTGATCACAAAACTCACGGGTCAGGTAAGACTCGAGCCTGCATCGCAGCGCTTACCGGGCGAGAGGGTTACCATCATCATTACAATTACAAGTGTAGTGGTAACATTCTCGCCCAAAAAGAGATGCTATGCAGGTTCGAGTCCGGCCTGACCCTTAATTTTGTGTTCAACTCAGCTATCTTGTGATCATACACCATACCAAGAAAGGCATGAGACAAGCATTCGAAAAAGTCAACCCTCATTACGGCGATTGAAGTCGCACGGGAAAATTTCATGCCAAGGGGTCGCAACATGGGCGGCGCCGAAAACACCCTTGAAAAGCTAGGATAACATAGAAAGAGAGCTGTTAAGCCGAAAGCTTCTATATCTCTGGCTGCATTGAGATTTGCAATGCAGCCGTTGAGCCATTGAGCTTGCAAGAGCTTTCCGATTGAATCGAATGCGTTGTATCAACGCTAGACACAAGGGTGGTTTCAGCATCATTCAACTCCTTCTCAAGCCGCAATGGAGAGCGGACCCTGATTTTTCGAGAACGTGTTCAGAATAATTAACGATTGCCTTGTTCAATGATTGCTCTAGAAATTCTTCTAACTACACCATGTTTTGCTTACATCCCGATGTTTTAGAATACCATGTTCCGTATGTTGTGGCATTATCGTGTGTACCCTCTATAAGCTGTCAAAATTCACATCATTCGAGGCGCGAGCGGCGCGCGCGTCGCCTCGGTCTCCGTCTGCCCTACCCTCTCTTACTGTCTCTAACCTCCTCTCCGCACCAGCACACGTAGGAACTATACTTATTCCAAATGCAATTCATTTCGAAAATCCGACTTTTCGACTATAGTCGGATATCACACTTTTTCGAATATTCGACTTTTCGACTGTAGTCAGATATCGCACTTTTTCGAATATTCGACTTTCCGAATAAAAAGTCTACTTTTTTATCCGACTATGAAAAACATTGTGGTGCAAGTGACTGTTTTTTTTACACGAAAACACACCGATTTCTTACTCAAACACTCGCGGGCGTTCTGGCAGCTCAAGGCGTCACTTTTCAAACCAAAATCAGACCGATATGGCTGGGTGGCGGTTGTTAAGGCGTGTCTCATAGTATTTGCCGGCGGTTTCGTGGTGAGAGCTTAGATTTGGAGGAGTTTCCGTAGCAATATGCCGCTAGCGTGATATATTCTCAAATATAGATGTGAAAAAGGCAGTCGGTAAAGAACACGTTCGCCGATCAGTCAGAGCGGTCCTATTCGCTTGGAAGGATATTAAGTTAACTCCATATTTAACCTTGTTTTTGAAGCTGATTATTACGTTAGAGAATCTATCACATTTTGATTTGCTATGAAATATCACATATTCAGAGTTTTACTACCGTATAGAGAAGTGCCTCTACAGTTTGGGAACAGTGTTAAGACATAGAAGTTTGAAGAAAGTTGCTAGAAATAATTCTTCCTGGGAGAATCTGCTCTTTGCCGACGGGTCGCGAGATGCCTCACAAGAACATGAGATTCCCAGGGTTTTGGAGGCCTCTAGTCTATTTTTATCGCGAGAATTCACGTAAACTAGGGCCCCAGTTAGTGAAATTTCAGCTACGAGACCTTCACGAACAACGGAAATTCTTCCCGAGAATGCAAAAAAAGGTGGAAGATTCTCGCATTGATCGATCCATCCTGTACATCAGTACTATAGGGTGATCTCCTCTGCGATCGACCGCACTGCCGTTTCTTCCCACGGCCTGCAGCATCCCCGCGGTCAAAAATATCCTTGGCACGGTCTTCCAGAGAGCGGTTCGGAATCACCCTTCACGATCAGCCACAGAGTATCGATTAATCGGTTCAAGAGTTGACTGGACCAGCACTACGAACGGCATCCATGCGTTAGGCCCTAGTTATACACCGGCGGGACGCTGCGGAAACAGCAAGACAACTATCACTTATATGCGCCCTAACTGCGCTCAGGCATGCCAAAAGGAATAGTAGTCGCAGAAAAACGCGCCGGAAGGCCGCACAGAGCAGTTATACAAGCCGCGGCACCGTATAATGTATCCCTGCGGGACCCGCCCTGTTGGAAATTTGCCAATTTCCACCAGCTGATTATTTTTCCGATTTAAAATTGTTAAAACATTACCAAAGCGACATAACGAGCACTGTAATGACGAGAGGAATTCATTATTAGTGCTATTCTGCAAATAAAAAGTGTCAGAAGCGAAAAAAACCGATAAAATACCATTAAAAACGCCTGGAAATTTTTGTCAGCAGTATTGCATCAAAGACGCCGAAGACGCAACATTGCAGACGAATCCCAGATTCACGCAGCAAGCGGCGGCAATGTCATCGCGAGACGTTTTCATTCCGCTGGTGTATAACTAGGGCCTTAAAAGCAGTGTTCACGATGATTCTCGTTTCCAAGTTTTCCACTCAAAACAACGCTTTGGCAGCCAAGTGTTACCAAATCGCGAAGAAACGGCGAGAAACGCACTAATTCGTCTTATTTCAATGACATTATTCTATGGCCTGGAGTAGTTGTCTGGTTGGACGAACATGTTCACGGTGGTTGTCACCGGTAAAAAATGGGACTAATCGAAAATAGAAGAATATTTTGGGCAAAACTGTATTAGTTAGGGCCCGAAGGAAAGAACGGAGCACCACAGAATGGACAATCGCAAAAGGCGGGCCCACAAAAGATTTCATTGTCACAACGAACAGTTCCATTGATAGGCGGGCTGATACTTGAGGATTTCGTGCCCTTCTGGTGCGTTTTTCTCGTTTTCTTTGTCATTTAAGTTCTACTCGGGTGCCAAAGAGTCAATTTAGCGATTAATCTCAAAATCGAAGATTATCGTGAACACTGCCTTTAAGCGTAGTCAACGCAGGATGAGATTGCTGTTCAACACAGGTTGAGGCTAAGCCCATAAATTCACTTTGCTACCCATGGGCGGAGTTTTGAGCTGTTGATTACGAAAGGGAAAACTGGACAGACGCACAGAAGGGTGCCCACAACGATCCATCGGTTTACTTATCCCACGAAAATATGGTGGCTCTATAGTTTGGACACGCACCGTAGTCGTTCAACAAATAGCAGAAGTCTGTCTGCAACATAAGTATGATTTCTTTAAAAAATCGCTTCAATCTAACTTACACCCACAAAGTTTCTTCCAAAAACAAATATAGTTAAATATTATGTTTAAATGAATAACTGAAATTGAATACAGATTCCTGGATGAGCGTAATTATTTTGGAGGAGTGTGATTGACAAGCAGTTTTTTTTTGTGGTCAGGTTGTAATATCCGACTTTATGACTATAGTCGGATTTTGAACTATTCGAATATCCGACGCTTCGACTGTAGTCGAATATAACCCTTTCAAATAGTCGACTTTTCGACTATAGTCGGATATCGCACTTTTTCGAATATTCGACTTTTCGACTATAGTCGGATGTCTCACTATATCGAATATCCGACTTGTCGAATAAAAAGTCGACTTTTTCATCCGACTGAAACAGTCGGATACTCGTCCGATTATTCGATTCGGAACAGGTATAGTAGGAACCTAGTGAATTCCGTCGTTTCATAGCCTATGTCAATAATCCGGGTTGGAAATTTTCCAAACGCCTCAGAGATTTACAGGAGAATTAAAAACGTGGGCTGTTTTGAAGCCAAGCACTGAAGTGAAGAAGGATATCCGTATAGCACTTTTCAGGGTGTTCGGAGAATTTTTTCCTGATCCAACTCAGAATATTATGGGGCTTTTTTTGGTGCTGATAACGAATCTGAGGCCCATCGTCGATTTTTCAGAAATTCTGGCTAATTCGGCTTCCCAATGGGAGAAATTTGGCTGGCCAAGCGCGACTTCTGACGAATTCCTGAATGCTACCACGAAATAGCCCCAAAACTTCTTCATAGGGTTATTCCGGCTGCTTAACACAAATCTGTGGTCCGTTCTCTGAGAAAATCGGTACCGCTGGTTTCGCGATAGCCCCGAGATTCTCGCTGGTATCGCGATGGGGTATCGGCAGTTGATTGGTACGCTGTTTTTTGACGATTTCTCACAAAAAAAAATTGCTCCATCCGAGTTACAGACTTTGTTTTCATTTTTTGTTGTGTCGAAAGCCATGCTTTTTTGAACGGTCGACTTGTCGAATTACTCGAAAACCACACTTTCTTACGTTCTCGGTCTTCGCTGGAGAATATAAAGACGCTTCGGAAATAACGTCGAGTGTTTTTTTTTCTAAAATGGCACATGGCTTACTATCAAATAAGGCATATAGACGTGGCGATGGACACATCACTTATAGCTGCTTCGAAATTGAAAGCGCGTTTCCCGTGTTGATTGTGTTAAAGCTAACTTTTCCAAAATATCTTGTTCCAGAGTAAGCAATGTGTCACCTAAAAAGGGCTTTTGATGCTGATTTCAGATATCTCTTTATATCAAAGAATGGTCTATTTTGAACAGAGTGTTGAAAAGAAGCATAAAAACTCCTTTTTGTGCTCAAAACGCAAATGATATCAGCGGTATTGCACTTCATCCTGGCATCGCACCCGTAAATGGCGAACACTTCTCTAAATGCTGGGTCGTCTTGGAACAAAACGATTCAAAAACTGGAACTTTGACAGAGCAGCAAAAACCATCACTGTGAAAATCTGTAGACATATGCACAGCGTTAACGGTTCTCGTAAGATTCTGTCTAATTTTTAACGCAGCTGTCATGAAGACTACATAAACTGAATTATTGCCCGATTAAAATGGGTGAGGACGTCTGAATTCAAGTATCAAAGCTAGGTGTTCGCAATTTGCGTTTGATAAGCATGAAATCGCTCCAGCCGCGAAGCGGCTGGTGAGGTTTGGTTTTGCCTGGCACTTGTGATCACTTAGAATTTGGTAAAGTAGTTAATAAAACCTGTAAAACAAATTTTCTAGAGATTTCCTTCTGGATATAAATGAGAGAGTCTAGAAGACACCCGCTGACAAAATTTGAGCCAAATCGATTGAAAATTAACAAAGTTAGATCGGCGGAAGCTTAGCTAAAATTCGCGTTTTTTCTTGTAACGCGTCCCTCGTGTCCTGTTCCTCGTTCCTCGTTCCTCGTTCCTGCCACTAGCCACTGCCAGTGGTCGCAGGCGATCAGTTGGGCAGGTAGGTAAGTTGGTATGTGGACAGATATGATTACCTACTGTTTAACATTAACTACTTCACCTTTTACTACTTATCATATCAAGTGATATTATCAGTTGGTAGACCAAATCGCTTAAACACGTCGTAGGCTGTACTTTTCTGTAGGGAAGGGACAGGGGGAGAGACTAACAAGTTTGTTACTTTCTGATGACGTCATCAAAGTGCATGGGGAATGTGATGACGTCATCAGGGTGTCATGTAAAGTACATAGGGCATCTGATGACGTCATCAGGGTGTCATGTAAAGTACATAGGGCATCTGATGACGTCATCAGGGTGTCATGTAAAGTACATAGGGCATCTGATGACGTCATCAGGGTGTCATGTAAAGTACATAGGGCATCTGATGACGTCATCAGGGTGTCATGTAAAGTACATAGGGCATCTGATGACGTCATCAGGTGTCATGTAAAGTACACAGGGCATCTGATGACGCCATCAGGGTGTCATGTAAAGTACACAGGGCATCTGATGACGTCATTAGGGTGTCATGTAAAATACATAGGGCATCTGATGACGTCATCAGGGTGTCATGTAAAGTACATAGGGCATCTGTGACGTCATTAGGGTGTCATGTAAAGTACATAGGGCATCTGATGACGTCATCAGGGTGTCATGTAAAGTACATAGGGATCTGATGACGTCATCAGGGTGTCATGTGAAGTACATAGGGCATCTGATGACGTCATCAGGGTGTCATGTAAAATACATAGAGCATCTGATGACGTCATCAGGGTGTCATGTAAAGTACATAGGGCATCTGATGACGTCATCAGGGTGTCATGTAAAGTACATAGGGCATCTGATGACGTCATCAGGGTGTCATGTAAAGTACACAGGGCATCTGATGACGTCATCAGGGTGTCATGTAAAATACATAGGGCGTCTGATGACGTCATCAGGGTGTCATGTAAAATACATAGGGCATCTGATGACGTCATCAGGGTGTCATGTAAAGTACATAGGGCATCTGATGACGTCATCAGGGTGTCATGTAAAGTACATAGGGCATCTGATGACGTCATCAGGGTGTCATGTAAAGTACATAGGGATCTGATGACGTCATCAGGGTGTCATGTGAAGTACATAGGGCATCTGATGACGTCATCAGGGTGTCATGTAAAGTACATAGAGCATCTGATGACGTCATTAGGGTGTCATGTAAAATACATAGGGCATCTGATGACGTCATCAGGGTGTCATGTAAAGTACATAGGGCATCTGATGACGTCATCAGGGTGTCATGTAAAATACATAGGGCATCTGATGACGTCATCAGGGTGTCATGTAAAGTACATAGGGCATCTGATGACGTCATCAGGGTGTCATGTAAAGTACATAGGGCATCTGATGACGTCATCAGGGTGTCATGTAAAGTACATAGGGCATCTGATGACGTCATCAGGGTGTCATGTAAAGTACACAGGGCATCTGATGACGTCATCAGGGTGTCATGTAAAGTACATAGGGCATCTGATGACGTCATTAGGGTGTCATGTAAAATACATAGGGCATCTGATGACGTCATCAGGGTGTCATGTAAAGTACATAGGGCATCTGTGACGTCATTAGGGTGTCATGTAAAGTACATAGGGCATCTGATGACGTCATCAGGGTGTCATGTAAAGTACATAGGGATCTGATGACGTCATCAGGGTGTCATGTGAAGTACATAGGGCATCTGATGACGTCATCAGGGTGTCATGTAAAGTACATAGGGATCTGATGACGTCATCAGGGTGTCATGTAAAGTACATAGGGCATCTGATGACGTCATCAGGGTGTCATGTAAAGTACATAGGGCATCTGATGACGTCATCAGGGTGTCATGTAAAGTACACAGGGCATCTGATGACGTCATCAGGGTGTCATGTAAAATACATAGGGCGTCTGATGACGTCATCAGGGTGTCATGTAAAATACATAGGGCATCTGATGACGTCATCAGGGTGTCATGTAAAGTACATAGGGCATCTGATGACGTCATCAGGGTGTCATGTAAAGTACATAGGGCATCTGATGACGTCATCAGGGTGTCATGTAAAGTACATAGGGCATCTGATGACGTCATCAGGGTGTCATGTGAAGTACATAGGGCATCTGATGACGTCATCAGGGTGTCATGTAAAATACATAGAGCATCTGATGGCGTCATCAGGGTGTCATGTAAAGTACATAGGGCATCTGATGACGTCATCAGGGTGTCATGTAAAATACTTAGGGCATCTGATGACGTCATCAGGGTGTCATGTGAAGTACATAGGGCATCTGATGACGTCATCAGGGTGTCATGTAAAGTACATAGGGCATCTGATGACGTCATCAGGGTGTCATGTAAAATACATAGGGCATCTGATGACGTCATCAGGGTGTCATGTAAAATACATAGGGCATCTGATGACGTCATCAGGGTGTCATGTAAAATACATAGGGCATCTGATGACGTCATCAGGGTGTCATGTAAAATACATAGGGCATCTGATGACGTCATCAGGGTGTCATGTAAAGTACGTAGGGCATCTGATGACGTCATCAGGGTGTCATGTAAAATACATAGGGCATCTGATGACGTCATCAGGGTGTCATTTAAAGTACATAGGGCATCTGATGACGTCATCAGGGTGTCATGTAAAATACATAGGGCATCTGATGACGTCATCAGGGTGTCATGTAAAATACATAGGGCATCTGATGACGTCATCAGGGTGTCATGTAAAATACATAGGGCATCCGATGACGTCATCAGGGTGTCATGTAAAATACATAGGGCGTCTGATGACGTCATCAGGGTGTCATGTAAAATACATAGGGCATCTGATGACGTCATCAGGGTGTCATGTAAAGTACATAGGGCATCTGATGACGTCATCAGGGTGTCATGTAAAATACATAGGGCATCTGATGACGTGATCAGGGTGTCATGTAAAGTACGTAGGGCATCTGATGACGTCATCAGGGTGTCATGTAAAGTACATAGGCATCTGATGACGTCATCAGGGTGTCATGTAAAGTACATAGGGCATCTGTGACGTCATTAGGGTGTCATGTAAAGTACATAGGGCATCTGATGACGTCATCAGGGTGTCATGTAGAGTACATAGGGCATCTGATGACGTCATCAGGGTGTCATGTAAAGTACATAGGGCATCTGTGACGTCATTAGGGTGTCATGTAAAGTACATAGGGCATCTGATGACGTCATCAGGGTGTCATGTAAAGTACATAGGGCATCTGTGACGTCATTAGGTGTCATGTAAAGTACATAGGGCATCTGATGACGTCATCAGGGTGTCATGTAAAGTACATAGGGCATCTGTGACGTCATTAGGTGTCATGTAAAGTACATAGGGCATCTGATGACGTCATCAGGGTGTCATGTAAAGTACATAGGGCATCTGTGACGTCATTAGGGTGTCATGTAAAGTACATAGGGCATCTGATGACGTCATCAGGGTGTCATGTAAAGTACATAGGGCATCTGTGACGTCATTAGGGTGTCATGTAAAGTACATAGGGCATCTGATGACGTCATCAGGGTGTCATGTAAAGTACATAGGGCATCTGATGACGTCATTAGGGTGTCATGTAAAGTACATAGGGCATCTGATGACGTCATCAGGGTGTCATGTAAAGTACATAGGGCATCTGATGACGTCATCAGGGTGTCATGTAAAGTACATAGGGCATCTGATGACGTCATCAGGGTGTCATGTAAAGTACATAGGGCATCTGATGACGTCATCAGGGTGTCATGTAAAATACATAGGGCATCTGATGACGTCATCAGGGTGTCATGTAAAGTACATAGGGCATCTGATGACGTCATCAGGGTGTCATGTAAAATACATAGGGCATCTGATGACGTCATCAGGGTGTCATGTAAAGTACATAGGGCATCTGATGACGTCATCAGGGTGTCATGTAAAATACATAGGGCATCTGATGACGTCATCAGGGTGTCATGTAAACTACCTTGGGCATCTGATGACGTCATCAGGTGTCATGTAAAGTACATTGGGCATCTGATGACGTCATCAGGGTGTCATGTAAAATACATAGGGCATCTGATGACGTCATCAGGGTGTCATGTAAAGTACATAGGGCATCTGATGTCGTCATCAGGGTGTCATGTAAAATACATAGGGCATCTGATGACGTCATCAGGGTGTCATGTAAAGTACATAGGGCATCTGATGACGTCATCAGGGTGTCATGTAAAGTACATGGGGCATCTGATGACACCATCAGGGTGTCATGTAAGGTACATAGGGCATCTGATGACGTCATCAGGGTGTCATGTAAGGTACATATGGCATCTGATGACGTCAGCAGGGTGTCATGTAAAGTACATAGGGCATCTGATGACGTCATCAGGGTGTCATGTAAAATACATAGGGCATCTGATGACGTCATCAGGGTGTCATGTGAAGTACATAGGGCATCTGATGACGTCATCAGGGTGTCATGTAAAATACATAGGGCATCTGATGACGTCAGCAGGGTGTCATGTAAAGTACATAGGGCATCTGATGACGTCATCAGGGTGTCATGTAAAATACATAGGGCATCTGATGACGTCATCAGGGTGTCATGTAAAGTACATAGGGCATTTGATGACGTAATCAGGGTGTCATGTAAGGTACATAGGGCATCTGATGACGTCATCAGGGTGTCATGTAAAATACATAGGGCATCTGATGACGTCATCAGGGTGGCATGTAAAGGACATAAGGCATCTGATGTCGTCATCAGGGTGTCATGTAAAATACATAGGGCATCTGATGACGTCATCAGGGTGTCATGTAAAGTACATAGGGCATCTGATGACGTCATCAGGGTGTCATGTAAAGTACATGGGGCATCTGATGAGACCATGAGGGAGTCATGTAAGGTACATAGGGCATCTGATGACGTCATCAGGGTGTCATGTAAGGTACATAGGGCATCTGGTGACGTCATCAGGGTGTCATGTAAAGTACATAGGGCATCTGATGACGTCATCAGGGTGTCATGTAAAATACATAGGGCATCTGATGACGTCATCAGGGTGTCATGTGAAGTACATAGGGCATCTGATGACGTCATCAGGGTGTCATGTAAAATACATAGGGCATCTGATGACGTCAGCAGGGTGTCATGTAAAGTACATAGGGCATCTGATGACGTCATCAGGGTGTCATGTAAAATACATAGGGCATCTGATGACGTCATCAGGGTGTCATGTAAAGTACATAGGGCATTTGATGACGTAATCAGGGTGTCATGTAAGGTACATAGGGCATCTGATGACGTCATCAGGGTGTCATGTAAAATACATAGGGCATCTGATGACGTCATCAGGGTGTCATGTAAAATACATAGTGCATCTGATGACGTCATCAGGATGTCATGTAAAATACATAGGGCATCTGATGACGTCATCAGGGTGTCATGTAAAATACATAGGGCATCTGATGACGTCATCAGGGTGTCATGTAAAGTACATAGGGCATCTGATGACGTCATCAGGGTGTCATGTAAAATACATAGGGCATCTGATGACGTCATCAGGGTGTCATTTAAAGTACATAGGGCATCTGATGACGTCATCAGGGTGTCATGTAAAATACATAGGGCATCTGATGACGTCATCAGGGTGTCATGTAAAATACATAGGGCATCTGATGACGTCATCAGGGTGTCATGTAAAATACATAGGGCATCTGATGACGTCATCAGGGTGTCATGTAAAATACATAGGGCGTCTGATGACGTCATCAGGGTGTCATGTAAAATACATAGGGCATCCGATGACGTCATCAGGGTGTCATGTAAAGTACATAGGGCATCTGATGACGTCATCAGGGTGTCATGTAAAATACATAGGGCATCTGATGACGTCATCAGGGTGTCATGTAAAGTACATAGGGCATCTGATGTCGTCATCAGGGTGTCATGTAAAATACATAGGGCATCTGATGACGTCATCAGGGTGTCATGTAAAGTACATAGGGCATCTGATGACGTCATCAGGGTGTCATGTAAAGTACATGGGGCATCTGATGACACCATCAGGGTGTCATGTAAGGTACATAGGGCATCTGATGACGTCATCAGGGTGTCATGTAAGGTACATATGGCATCTGATGACGTCAGCAGGGTGTCATGTAAGGTACATAGGGCATCTGATGACGTCATCAGGGTGTCATGTAAAGTACATAGGGCATCTGATGACGTTATCAGGGTGTCATGTAAAGTACATAGGGCATCTGATGACGTCATCAGGGTGTCATGTGAAGTACATAGGGCATCTGATGACGTCATCAGGGTGTCATGTAAAGTACATAGGGCATTTGATGACGTAATCAGGGTGTCATGTAAGGTACATAGGGCATCTGATGACGTCATCAGGGTGTCATGTAAAGTACATAGGGCATCTGATGACGTCATCAGGGTGTCATGTAGAGTCATAGGGCATCTGATGACGTCATCAGGGTGTCGCGTAAAGTACATAGGGCATCTGATGACGTCATCAGGGTGTCATGTAAAGTACATAGGGCATCTGATGACGTCATCAGGGTGTCATGTAAAGTACATAGGGCATCTGATGACGTCATCAGGGTGTCACGTAAGGTACATAGGGCATCTGATGACGTCATCAGGGTGTCATGTAAGGCACATAGGGCATCTGATGACGTCATCAGGGTGCTGTGTGAAGTACGTAGGGCATCTGATGACGTCATCAAGGTGTCATGTAAAGTACGTAGGGCATCTGATGACGTCATCAGGGTGTCATGTAAGGTACGTAGGGCATCTGATGACGTCATCAGGGTGTCATGTAAAGTACATAGGACATCTGGTGACGTCATCAGGGTGTCATGTAAAGTACATAGGGCATCTGGTGACGTCATCAGGGTGTCATGTAAAGTACATAGGGCATCTGATGACGTCATCAGGGTGTCATGTAAGGTACATAGGGCATCTGATGACGTCATCAGGGTGTTATGTGAAGTACGTAGGGCATCTGATGACGTCATCAAGGTGTCATGTAAAGTACGTAGGGCATCTGATGAGGTCATCAGGGTGTCATGTAAGGTACGCAGGGCATCTGATGACGTCATCAGGGTGTCATGTAAGGTACATAGGGCAACTGATGACGTCATCAGGGTGTCATGTAAAGTACATAGGGCATCTGGTGACGTCATCAGGGTGTCACGTAAGGTACATAGGGCATCTGATGACGTCATCAGGGTGTCATGTAAGGTACATAGGGCATCTGATGACGTCATCAGGGTGTTATGTGAAGTACGTAGGGCATCTGATGACGTCATCAAGGTGTCATGTAAAGTACGTAGGGCATCTGATGACGTCATCAGGGTGTCATGTAAGGTACGTAGGGCATCTGATGACGTCATCAGGGTGTCATGTAAAGTACATAGGACATCTGGTGACGTCATCAGGGTGTCATGTAAAGTACATAGGGCATCTGGTGACGTCATCAGGGTGTCATGCAAAGTACATAGGGCATCTGATGACGTCATCAGGGTGTCATGTAAGGTACATAGGGCATCTGATGACGTCATCAGGGTGTTATGTGAAGTACGTAGGGCATCTGATGACGTCATCAAGGTGTCATGTAAAGTACGTAGGGCATCTGATGAGGTCATCAGGGTGTCATGTAAGGTACGCAGGGCATCTGATGACGTCATCAGGGTGTCATGTAAGGTACATAGGGCAACTGATGACGTCATCAGGGTGTCATGTAAAGTACATAGGGCATCTGGTGACGTCATCAGGGTGTCATGTAAAGTACATAGGGCATCTGATGACGTCATCAGGGTGTCATGTAAAGTACATGGGGCATCTGATGACATCATCAGGGTGTCATGTAAGGTACATAGGGCATATGATGACGTCATCAGGGTGTCATGTAAGGTACATAGGGCATCTGATGACGTCATCAGGGTGTCATGTAAGGTACATAGGGCATCTGATGACGTCATCAGGGTGTCATGTAAAGTACATAGGGCATCTGATGACGTCATCAGGGTGTCATGTAAAGTACATGAGGCATCTGATGACGTCATCAGGGTGTCATGTGAAGTAAATAGGGCATCTGATGACGTCATCAGGGTGTCATTTAAAGTACATAGCGCATCTGATGACGTCATCAGGGTGTCATGTAAGGTATATAGGGCATCTGATGACGTCATCAGGGTGTCATGTAAAGTACGTAGGGCATCTGATGACGTCATCAGGACGTCGTGCCAAGGTCGTGCCAGGTGCATAAAGCATCTGGTAACGTCATCAGGACGTCGTGCCAAGGTGGTGTCAAGTGCATAGGGCATCTTCTGACGTCATCAGGACGTCGTGGAAAGTTTGTAGCGCTTCATTTGTAGCGTGCGCAACAAGTTTGTTGCTCACTGATTATTATAGCAATCCATGCTATTCGAAAAAATATTGAAGATTTTTCAGGGATATTACTTCGTAATATCACTAAAAAGTGAACAAATCCATCAAAAATGGGTCTTCAAGTCAAAAGAGGTTTGGTTGGCGTCAGAAACGTTCCAACAAAAAGGGAACAATAGGTTAGTAGAATGGAGAGTCTACAAAAAGTGAACAATATTTTCTGAGACTGATTTTCCTGGCCGATACTTCTTAACAGCAAAACAAACCGTTGCGGTGTTCTACACGAAAGCACTCTGTGGTTCCAAAAATGGTCTAGATTACGCGAGAACCGTTTAAATGTATGTGCCTGTAAACCTAATACTTACCATCAGAATAGAAGATGATGCCAAAAACACAGACGGACGGTTAGCTCCAGTTGCTACGAGAAGCGAAACCAAAGTACAGCATCTAATGAGAGTATTTTCTTATATTCTCGTCAAAATTGAAGTCCATTTTTGGAAACCGTTGAACTCTTCCTCGTGAAATACCACAACGGTTTGTTTTTGCTGTTAAGAAGTATCGGCCAGGAAAATCAGTCTCAGAAAATATTGTTCACTTTTTGTAGACTCTCCTCACTCTACTTACCTATTGTTCCCTTTTTGTTGGAACGTTTCTGACGCTAACCAAACCTTTTTTGCTTGCAAGACCCCTTTTTGATAGAATTTTATTCGGATTACGTATGGGTTTGAAAAGCTAAAATACCAAATCGTTCGAGTACTATTCCTACGCAAAGGATTCCGAAGAAAACGTAAGATGGGTGGCAGGCAAATGCTGGAAAGCTGTATCATCAGCTGTATCGGTGTGTTGCTTAACAAACAACTATTCGATATCCACTATGGGGAGGGCAATTATATTTGGCTCATCTCGGAGGCTTCGCAGCGAGGTCGCGTAGGTGTCTTGAAAAACACCTACGCGGTGTCAACGCTCAGCCGACGCGGCCATCGGCTCTTCAACGAGCTGCGATTTGCTATTTGCGTGCAGGCAGGGCGATTGGTATTGAAGGCACCGCAATGACCCCATGTAGGTGCCTATAGGGCACCTACACGGCCGCGTAGCGGTGCCGTCACCACAGGTTTTCTCAGAGTTTACAGATTTTTTTTTACAACGGCATTTAACAGCGGATATACGATAAATTGGTCAGTCTCACACCAGTTAAAAGACATTATCCGTATTGTAACGTATGTCTAGCGACAAACAGACCCCAGATTCGCGTTAAGCGCCCTAAATAGCCCCAGTCGAAAGTTTTAGGCCAAGTTCAAAAACGTTTTGATTGCCCCAAGAATTTCTCGATACCTTCACCTTTCCACTGAGCGAACTAAATGCTTTCTTTGAAATTCCCGGGGGCGTTTAGAGAATTTCGGGCACGAATCATGTATGTACTGTCACAAACCTACAACAACGAAAGCATGGCTTTCCGGATTGTAGGGATGAGGGCAAAGCAGTACCTAGTAAGTGCTGAGTGGAAACGTACGTCTCTACGTAGGCGAAAGTTGCAAATGGATGTTGTTAAAGAGGACCCGAAGTCACTACTATGCGAAGAATGAATAGCGACAGACCACTGAACTATGATCAAATCGGTGCCAAGGATGGTGGCTTATGAGTGCGACTTACTATAACAACGGCACCATTCATTGAAGATGTTTGGACTACCAGGCCGTCCAATAATTGCTGTCCGAAAATTTTCAAGATTCTATAATTTTGCTTAGAAGTGTTGTAATACCAGGCAAGTGTAAAAACCTTCTAGAAGGTTCTCCAAAGTTCTACGCTAGGGTATATAAGGCGCAGTCGCCGCGTCTAGCTACCAGTACAAGCTAAAATGGACCAACGTCGAATTCGTACGTTCGTGTACTACGAGTGGCTGCTGGGCAACGACACGGGCACTGCGGTCGCCAACATCTGCAGAGCGTGCAAGGAGGATGCAGTGTCCTAACGCACAGTCAGCCGCTGGTTCAATCGCTTCGAGAGCGGCGACACGAGCCTCGAGGACAGGGAGCACAGCGGGAGGCCTTCTACGGTGGATGATGACGAAGTCCGTCGCTGTATCAAGGAGAAGCCGGAAGCCACGACCCGTGAACTGGCGACGACGCTCGGCTGCAGCAAGTCCACCATCCACAATCGACTCAACTTACTCGGCTACCACAAAGTTCTGGCCCGTTGGATCCCCAACCGTCTGACGGACGCCAACAAGCAGAGCCGCGTGGCCGTCTGCCAGTCTCTCCTCCTTCGTCCGCATCGCAAGGAGTTTCTCGAGACCCTGATAACTGGGGATGAGAGCTGGGTCCCCTACGACAACGTCACCCGCCGTGCCGTCTTGATCCCACGCGGAGAAGAGCCGCCGACGACGCCGAAAGCCGACCTGCACCCGCTGAAGATCATGCTCTGCTGCTGGTGGGACACCAAGGGCATGCTGTACTTCGAGCTGCTCCCGCAAGGCAGGACGGTCACCGCCTCTATCTACACCGATCAGCTCGAGAAACTAGCCGCCACCATCCGAGAAAAGCGTCCCCGACGGGCCTCGGTCCACCTGCCGCACGACAACGCGCGCCCCCACGTGGCGAAGGAGACCCTGGACAACCTGGTATTTACGTCATAAAAATGATATTCGTTAATCGATACACCATATCTGTCATCGTTCCAAGCCCTCAGCGTTTCCTTCTGTTGAGGCGAAAGCGCTGCCGGCTCCTGACGTCTTACCGAGGTTTGGCAGAAACCCTCTACTGGACCAATGTCACTTAAGGCAACTTGCTGTTGTGAAAGATCGACTAAAAGGTAAAACTGGCACTGAGCTCTGAAAGGTCCAACCCTGGAAACTTTCCGCAGTTCACAAATTTTGCACTCATGTAAGTCGTCACACTTTACCCTACCTCCGTGGAAAACTTGGTGGCGGTGTAGCATTTGCTCGGCGTTTGAGGGGTCTCGGCTGACCTAAATTTGATCCAGTAATTATCCAAGAAAACAAATGATATCATAGCTATTGAATTCCTGCAAAATGCTGTAGCGCCCACATAGTTTGCGTTTTCGCTGCCACCAGTTTGTTCGCGTTCTTCTTCGAACGCACGCTATTTCGCAGCTCGACGAGATCGTACATTGTGTCATCCATCATCGCATCTCTGCCCGCTGAAAAAGCGAAATCATTGGATTGAAGTCGGGAAATGGAAAATACAGTCAGAACGAACTGCACTGATACTTTGCGTTTCTTATAGTCCGTTGGCGCAAACTCGGTTCGCACGTGCTATAACACACGTGGACCGAGTTTGCACCAACGGAGAGTAGGGTACGCTAAGTATCAAGACGTTGCGCCTCGACTGTACATATGCTTCATGCATCTAATTAGGAAGCATTACTGAGCTTCTAAACACGAATTCGATCGATAGTGATGAGACCGAGTTCATACTTCCCGCTATGAGCGGCCGCGACAGCGCCTATCAAGCATATCGATTTTTGGTCGATATTGATGGTAAACACTGCGTCGCGTCAGAAAGATTGGAGTCCTAACAGGTACTGGAACTTCACTGGAACCCGGATATTCTCCTCACTCACATTGGAAAAATAAAAACTAACCTTCCTCTTACAGGAAAATAAGACCGAAATTTGATATTTGACTCACGGGCGGCCTTCCTTTTTTTGTCACTCCCGTCAGCTTTCATCTTAATCTCTTGCTTGATTTTGTTGTCCATTGCTGGGTTTGGCGCCTTTCCCAACGCGCGGAGAACCTAATTTGAGATGACTTTTCGGAAGCATGCCGATGGAATGCTAGTTACTGACTCCCTGGCTCCCCATAGTTCAACCCTTTCATTAAAACAAATTATGTATGTATAGTCAATCTCTGGATTGCGGGAATGCGCGCCCCAGCATGTTGGGCGCGCTTCGAGCATCTGGGATGACCCCGTCATGGATATAAACGATCAATATTGTTCAGTGCTGATGTTAACCAACACTTCCCCAATTCTCCTTTCTCAGCTATCATTTTTCGTTCCTTCCCTCACACTCACTTTTTTCTTCCTATTTTTTCTTGGTGTATTGACTCTATAGTTACCCAGTTTTCCCCTTTCTTGCCCATTTCTTCTTTTCATTGGTCGTTTTTATCATTTTTTTGTTTCAGAATTTGCGTTATCAGACGAACTAAAGAAAGAAAATTGTGTGCAAAGGAAGGAACGACAAACGAGAGCTAAGAAAGAAGAATTGGAGGAATGCCAGCCATGGAAAAGTGGCGATGAGCGATATCAATCGTTTTTGTCCATAACGGGGTCGCCCTACACGCTCAACTCGTTCGCTTCTATCTGCGACAAGGCTTCACACCATCCGCAGATTGGCGATCCTATCTTTTTTGGAACGGAATTTCGGTCTGCAGTTGGGGGCAGCCCCCCGCAGCACAAGGATCTCATCCAGTGGAGGGGGCTGGCGCAGCTGTCCAGGGGGGCACCCCTCCGGGCACAGGCGCTTGCCCCCCCCCCAATCGGGGGGGCTACCGCCGGAGTGACAATTTGGCTTGATCGGAGCCCCCGTCACTGCCCTGAAGCCTACCTGTGACTGCCCTGAAGCCCCCTGTGACTGCCCTGAAGCCCCCTGTCACTGCCTTGAAGCCCCCATCACTGCCCCGGAGCCATGACGTCACGGCTCCGGAGCAGTGACGTCACGACACCGGAGCAGTGACGTCACCCTCCCCCCCCCCGGAGAGCGTCTCCGCTTTCCTCCAAAAATATCCCTTTCTGACAGTGACCGAAGTCGCCGTCCAGGGCCGGCCCTGTTGGGCCGAATGCGGCTCTCCATGAGGTGAGGCGCCTTTTATACCGGTCGAGCACGTGATAGATGCCTTCTCTGGTCTCTATTGTCGTAAACGACCTTCTACGACTTCTTCCCATCTTTTCCCTCTCTTCCTCACGGGGGGACAAGCGCCGTAGGAGAGCAGGGGCCTCCCCTGAAGCCCCTCTCGGGGGAGGCCTGCGCTGTCGCTCCCCCAAGTCGAAAACGGGCTCTATTGTCCGGCGCTTGCCCCCCCCGCAGAGTCTGAGATAATTGCGCTTGGACGACGAATAGTCGTGACGGGACACCGTAGTCTCAACAAGATTTGCTTGCGGCGCGCGCTGCAAAGTGCTTGCCAGTAACTGCCGACTGGATTTTACCTACGGTGTGGATAGTATGTACAGGAAGCGAATTGAGTACCTCTACGAAGTTTCTGGTCTTATTCTGCTGGTATATTCGGGTTCCCAAACACCTCGTATGATCTGTTGTTTACATTGAACCTTCCCCTCAGAACGTAATGAAAATTGGGGGAGAAATCGTTTTCGAAATATGGTGGACAGACACCCGGAAGATACTCAGTTTTCAACAAATGAGATACTGCGAATTCAAAATCGGTATTCGACTCTTCCCTCCCGCAAGTCAACATTGAGATGAGGTCATTTCGGAGTGCAAAGCTAGTTGGTAGGGGGGGGGGGGCATCCAAGATTTTTTTAAATGAACATCCAAACTTCTCCCGATGCCAGATACCTCATAACGTTATCAGTCATCGTTTTTCTACAAATTTTCATAGAAATACTTCAATTTCTGATGTCGGTATCATTCGCTCATCACTTCGCTTCTGATGTGAGTGCACCACCCCAACTAGGTTTGCAACCACTTTGGAGCAGAGGTAGCCACCCTCAAAACCTATTTTGGCGGAAGTCGTTGGGTTTTTAATGAAAGAATGCGAGAGCAATGTACCGTAAACCAAAACAGGTCCTGTAAATTTTTATACACCCACATTTTGGTTAGTTTTGGCATTTTCTGAAGACATCTAGGAGGAAAACATTGTGGTAGAAAGTAGTCGAAAATCCTTCTTCGATTTGTGCACTTCTCTTCAACTTTCGAGGAAATCAATAATTGATCAATTTCCTAATTCCCGAGAAAACTTGGTAAATTGTGCAGATATCGAAGGGACAGAGCTCTCTACACACCGAGGGAGGAGTTGTCTCGCCTTTGGCGGCACTAATTCCACTCGGGACCACTTCGATTGCGTTGAGCAGCGGGGCGTTTCGAACTGCAAAAACGCAACAACTCCTCCTCTGTGTGTAGAGAGGCCCTGACCCGATATCGAAAGAGACTTTTACTAGGTAGGAGACCGCGCGCACCACGGCTAATCTGCGCAACCAACCGTGCCCTAAGCGGCTAATCAAATCAGTATTTGAACCGGGGTTTTCGTTATGAATGAACCCGTATAAAGGCATGGTCCACGCCGAAAAACATATATTATTTTATCATGTTTTTGTATATCCTCTGGTTCCGAGCCAGATTTACGCTGTTCCCTCGCGCGCTTGTGCGGAGCGAGGGTAGAGACAGCGAGGAATTGTGGGGAAAAGGAGACGCAGCGTACGCACGCAGACGCACGCGACGAACGGAAATAAATCACACTCGGAAACAGAGGATAGCTTAGCCTCTTTAGTGAACGAAAATGTCGAAAAGGCCGCTCAAAAACCTTGATTCGTGAAGAAAAACCAACCTGAATACGCTTTTAAATTGAATTTGAATTTGGTGCCAAAATCGTTTTTGAAGTTTTTCTGCGTTCGGAGGCCTGGTCACTGTCATTTTTTAAGTTTTCCTGCATGAGGTGTTTGTGCCATTAATGTCTTCCATGTTGTTTGACGGTCGCATCAACATTCAAGGGAAGAGTGCTAGACGATCGACCCCAGAGCAGCTTTCAGGTGGCCATAACTTTTAAGGTGCGCATTTTTCAGAGCCTCAAGTTTTGTAGGTGATGTCAGCTAGCCCAAGTGGTTTGATTGTACACAAAAAATTGGAAATTATTTTCAGCGCGCACGATACCTTCAAAGAAATTGAAGATGCGTCATGTCTGCGCACCAGTATAATAACTTCTTTTTTAGTACCAACCTTGCATCTATAATGAAAAAAATCAATTTCTGTTGAAGGGGCGACAAAAAAATCGAGTTCATGGCATGGGCCAGCAGTTTGGACACGCGGTCCCTCAAGTGTTAAGCAGCACAAGTGGTTCAAGGTTTACAGCTTTAGAAATTCCAGGGAAGCAAAATAGTGGCCGCCGTTTTTGGTTCGGAGGATTTTGCTTTCGTATTCTTTAAATAGGAGGCTCAAGGACTTTTGTCAAATCAAGTTTCAAAGTGTGCAACTTCGTTTTGGAAAATGTACATAGTTAGGTAGATCCCATCGTTCGTGTGCGTGAGGGACGAACATCCTTTGCAGTCCACAGTGACTCATTTTGTGAAAATTGAGTATATACACATCATGCTTCTGTCCAACATCCATTTCGAAATGATTTGACGCCACAATTCCCAGCACATTTTGAAGGAGAGCTTCAATGAAAATTACAGACTAAACGAGGCGCTTGGGGACCAGCAGATATGTACCAGTATCACAAGATTGGAAACTTTGTACGGGTATTTAATACGCACCATATACAGGAGGCACGGATCGCACTGATATTTTGCGTTCCTCATTGTACTGTGCTTCTCTGGGCCAAATTCCGGTCCGCAATTGCGTCTCGACACGCTTTGCGGCCGCACGCGCTCGGGTCAGTCGAGTTTTCAGCGCCGAAGAGGACTCGATGTGGCTTTTTTATACAGTTTTCTTCAATTCTTTCAGTTTCCATTTTCCAAAACCCACCCAGAGTCAACAGATCGGCGCCTGTGTCGCTGGAAACCCTTTCAATCCAAAAGCTCGCGGCCGCAAAGCGTGTCAGGACGCAATTGCCGACCGAAATTTGGCCCAGAGAAGCACAGTACGTTGGTTCAAACTTGGTGCATGTACGTCACAACCTAACACACGCCACAACATATCTAGAAAAAAGTAAGCCCGGTGTGCGACCGCATCGCACGACTAAGGTAGATCAGAGTGAATTTCCTTAACCTCGCCGACGACTTCTTAGCTTTTCTTCTGATATTTTGTAACCGACTGGACTGTATACTGGCCGAAGAATTCCGAACAGTGAAAGGAAAGTCGTCAGCTGGCTAGGAAAACTCACTTACGATCCTCTTCAGCAGCGCCGCGCGGACATCCACCCTGCTTCCTTTTTCCAAGATAGGCTGTATCCTCTGGTTTCGAGCCAAATTCACTCTGCTCCCTCGCGCGCTTGTGCGAACAGAGGCTAGAGACAGCGAGAAAGTGTGGGGAGTAAACGCAGCGTACGCGCGCAGACGCACGCGATGAACGGAAATAAATTTCACTCGGAAACAGCAGATACATATGTGCACTGAGTTTGCGCCAGCGCACAAAAAGGAATGCAAAGTATCAGTGTGAATCCCTGTATACCTCGTGTCAATTATGAATTGTTCCATATCTATAGGGAGCCGCGACGCAACTGTTACGTCGCTATTTTGAGAGCGGAGCGGTTGTTCCTCCGCTTTTACCACTGTGCTTTCTGCTAAACAATCACTCGGTTTCTATGGTAAATATATCATAGCAGCGTCGCGGCTTCCCCAAATTTTGATATGGACGACACACATAGCGGGAAAAATACAAAAAGGTAGGTCCACCTCACTCAATCGCATGTCTTCTCCTGTTTGAGTTTTTTCTTCCCTTATTTCTCCTGATGTCTTAACAGAAAAAAATTCAATACATACAGTCTTCCCTGAGCGAAAGCCCAAAATTGACTGAATATCAAATAAAGAAAAATATCAAGATTACGAACCAGTGCTGTTTTGACCTCGCTGGCCGGTTGAGCCAACTGAAAAACGAAATTTTTGGCTAGAAGTGTCGCAAGGTAAGAGAACTGTTGTAGAGGAAAAAGCGTCTCGGGAAACAACATCGAGTTGTTCATCAAGATGTCACATCGTACATTGGGCCTCGTCACAGTTGAGTAATGAGCTGGCCGTCCTAATCCCAAGTCATTGACAGGTTCGTAAAACAGGAACTATCCTAGACGAGGGGGGGATCGGCACCCATGGGTCAGGGCTGATTGGAAACTGACGACCGCAGATGGCCGCGCGCGTTCTGAACCCCGTTGGCCTGTGATCCAGGGCTGGATTTCATGGACGGCAAATCATGGGCTACAGTTGGGTTTGTAGCGGAAACAGCACGCAACTATTGGAGGCAAGGTAGTTATCCACCAAACACTACAGGTGATCCAATGAGAGTGCAGTCTCTTGCCCCAGTCATAGTTGGTCGATCAGATGTAGCCAGTCCGGTTGATAATCATGAAAGAGGGGCGAAAAAACACACTCGGTGTGGCCGACACGACCCATATGCACATGATATACGGTAAGAAATGAATGATATGGTGGGTATACCCTCGAAACAGGTGTCTGCGGACCACTCGGCAGCCCGCGCCTGTCACGCGCGCCGATCGATCACCACATTTCTCGTTGGCGCACACGACGCAGCGCAGGCTATCTAAGTGTCTACAGCCATCTTTCTCGTGGTTACCCCAACATTGCCAATGACTAAACAAATGTTTAAAACGTTTTTTCGATGAGATCGCAGCTTGAAACTATTTGGCAGGAGCCATTAGAGAAATTGAAATGATTCATCCGTGAAAATGAAAGTTTGCACTGATAGTATAATATGGCTGATCGCGTTATCAGTCATTGTTTTCGTAAAGACTCCATGCAAATACTTCGACTTCTGAAAGCCGTGTCATTCATTCTCCAACTGAACACTGAGTGCCCCCCCCCACCCCAAAAATAGTTTCAGACCGGGACCGCTACTTGTCAAACTCTATCAGAACATAGCAGTACCAATCCACGTGGTGAAGGTTGCTAACAAGGGAAGTACTATTAGTCAGCCTGGCCGTTCCCGATGAAATGTGCTTCTCTAGAACCGTTTTCAACGTAGAATCCGATTATGATCCTCGCGGCTGCCTAAACCCACTCTGGGAGCAGTTATAGGCGTTTGTCGGCAGATATTCGTACCTATTGCAGCTTCCAAAACGCGCATTAGTTTTTGTAAAATCCGGGAACTGACCTCATAATTGTGTACGGCGCTCAAAACAACACCCCTGAGCAAAGTTTGGATGAAGGCACATTTTCCAAACTTTGCCCACCAGATTGTCAGCGTTTTGGACTTGATTTTCGGATGGGCGTTTATTTATACCATTTAGATTACGGTGGGTATACGGTAGTTCGGTCAAAGTCTCAGATTTGACTCAAAATTTGTATGCGGGGGTTATTCGGGGTGGTTAATATGAACTTAATGTCCATTTGTCGATTTTCAAAATACTAAGGTAGATTGCCCCTAAATGGCATGGTACCTACCGTGACCTATAGTAAACTTTAAAATTCGAACGAATGGACTCCAGATTCATGATCAGCACTCTAGACTACCCCCACATACAAGTTTTGGGCAAGATCCAAAAAAAATTCAAAACACCCTAAAAATTCCATGGGGGTACCCTTACCTTGCCGCGAAGCCTTGAAAAACGCCCATAACTTTTTTCAGACTGGTTCTAGGCAGCTGCGAAGATTACCATCGGATTCTACTCCAAAAACGGTTCTGGAAAAGTTCATTTCAACCGGGATGGCCAGGCTGACTAAAAGTAGTTCCCTTGTAGGTAAACATTTCAGAAACGTTTAAAGGCAGTGTTCACGATGAAATAAGTTTTCGAAATTCCACTAGGATTGGGTAGTGGAGGGACACTCTGTAACGTTAACGTCGAAAGAACGCATGAAAACGAGCCAGGAAGAGCCCCAAAAGAGCCCGAAGTTGCAACTTCGAGCGCATTGAAAACCCCAGAAGCGCATCACACGCCCACCGACGTGAACAAATGAATACTCGAGATCGTGAGATGAGCGATGATTTTCAATCATTAGCCCCGTTCTTCCCTTCATTCTCAGCTTCTCTCTTTACTCAGGTCAGCTCGCATAGTTCGGCTGCAAAAGACGGAAGATACAAGCCTCGGACAACTCGTCCACCATGTTTCCATAGCTCAATCTTTGAGGGACCATACCTGCGTTCACAGAAGGTCTTGTGTGATTTCAGAGACACCATTGGAATCAGCATGGGGCCGTTTTCAAGATAGGCGGAAGAACAAAAAAACGCTTTTCATCGTGAACACTGCCTTTAAACTAAATCCAGCGTTCAGAGGCCGGACTCATCAAAGCATTTTCAATGGTAAGTTAGCGTTATGGGCTAACAGCGATCGTTATAAGTGAGTCAGCAAGCTTGTGAATAACTGATAACGGTTGCTGTGAGCCGATAACGGTAACTGACCATGGAAAGTGTTCTGATGAGTCCGGCCTCAGGAGAGAGCAGAACTGTCTAGAGCACCTTTCATAGATTGCCGACCCACGTCGGACGACTGGGTACCGTATGTTGGATATCTATCTATCCTATTCTATTCATTTCACCTACTGTCGTTCTCGGAGCCAAATTCCGGTTCGCATTTGCGGACAAAGACGATGAGAGTCGTACTGGGACTTAATCCCGGCACGATTAACCTTTCTCCCAGCCCGATTATCATCGTGTCGCTCGTGTCGCGTCACGCAACAGCCGTAGCCCGCAATTGCGGACCCGAATTTAGTTCCAACAACGACAGTATCGTCAGTGTCTCACAGGTAGGAAGCCGGGCTCAGCAATCGGGCTTGAAATCACTCGATCAATAGCCATCCTCCCTTCGTTTTCCCGCGCGCATTTATCCCGCCAAGAAGTGTCGCGGCTATGTACCCCTAATCCAGGGATTGTCGATATCTTAGTTTATCATATTTTATAACGAGTCGTCCGAAGTCGGTCGGCCAACTATAAAAGAGGCTTGAGTGCCATTTCTCGTGTTGATAATATTGCTGTTCTCGGCACTATCCTAGACGAAGGGGCCACTCAGGATTCAAGAGAGACATCGAATCAACCATCGACTGAAAAGTTATCAATCAAAGTGTTTTTATACTGTTTTCATAGCCACAACGACTGACGGCAGTATCAAGCATCTTTCATCATAGTTTTGGTTCATTTCTCCGCTAAGCCGCTGGAGGCCCCTCCTAACCACTGGTGGCCCCGGATGGCGGCTCGGCGAGCCGTCGACGGCCGCGTTGCGTGTGGGTGCGCCAACTATTTTTGGTAATTTCTGGTTATTTGTTGGTTATTGCTCTGTTATTCCCAGCTTGTTTCTCAAAAAGCAAAGAAAGTCGCTGCGGAGCATTCTTCTGAAACGATTTAGACTTCGTCATCCTTAGTCAACTGCTTTCCATCCAGGAAGTGCTGCATCGAGCGGAACAGATAGTTGCTTAGTTACTTCTGTGCCTGCCAGGTTTTTAGGGTTGAAGTCGGAATCGGAAGGGGTAAAGCCTCATTCATACTTGAAGTCGACGCGACCAACAATACTGCCGCGATCTGAAATCGCTCCGTCCTCCGATTTCCTCGGGCGGGCGTAATTTTTCGTGAAATAGACGGAAAATTGCGGACCGCGCCGCAGGAGTGAAAAAAAGCATTTTTCTCGGCATTTCTACTTATTTTTTGTGACATTGTTGGCTTTACCTTCTAAAAAAAGAGTTTTGCATAGTTTTCAAACAAATAATGGTTCCAAAAAAACGATGGGGTGGAATTTGCTGGAGCAAAAACTTAGAACTACATACGACTAAAGTTACTAATTGCTAGAAGCTCTGCATGAAATGTGATTTCTCGGTATCCTTATTATATTTTCTCGTCTCTATCATCGTAAATGTGTCATAAATACACGTTTTCTCTTTCACATACCGTATTTTGTGCCAGTGAACTGTGACGTCTGCAATTTTGCGCCACATACGCAAGGTTGTGACGAAAGATTGCGGACTAGTCGCTTCGACTAGACGAATCGCTTCCATTATGGAAGCGACGCGATTAGTCGAAGCGACCTAACAAAATCAAGCAGGTCGCTTCGACCAGCTATGAAATACCCCAGTCGCTCGCCGATCGCGACTGAATTTGCAAACTGCTCCAAAACTGGCTCAGTAGGAGAACTGTTGGCGCGATGGGTTTTGTAACTGTTGGCAGTGCCGCGACTAGTCGAGGCGACCTGCTATGAATGAGCCTTAAGATCTGGGATATATGGAGGGTGAGGGAGAGCTTCCCGGTCTTGAGAACTTCCGTGGGATGACCACTGTTCACTTCTTCACGACAATGCTCGACCACACGTATCTCGGATAACCCGACAGAAACTGCTGGACCTGGGCTGGAAAGTTCTTCCTCACCGTCCATATAGCCCAGATCTTGCCTCTTCGGACAACCATCTGTCCCGCTCGATGCAGCACTTCCTGGATGGGGAACAGTTCACTAACGATGACGAAGTCAAAATGGTCTTAGAAGAATACTTCGACTCGGAACAGCAAGAGTTTTACGAGTCGGGAATTCTTGATCTGGCCAATTGGTGACGAAGGATCCTTTATTGTGATGGAAATTATTTTGTTGGGTGAGCCTTGTTTGTCTTTGAAATCAGAAAGCTAGTTGGACAGTTCGACCACAACCGGCTACCCGAACAAGCAGAAGCGGAGTGTCTCAGACAACTTTAACATCGATCCAGGTGCTGCAGGTCGCTGATGCTGTCAGAGACGCAGAGGGCGGCGCGCTGCTTCTTTGGACTCTACGCTTGCCATCTCGTTTGGAACAGGGTATAGCCGCGTTGGTTGACCATGGTGGCCATCATGGGGACAGAGAAACCACTGTAGAACAGGGACGAGCGGGAATCCGCGTTCCGTGTTCGAAAAACCGCAGTTCCGCGCTTTTCGCACCCGATTCTCTAAAACTGCGAGGGCCGTAACGCACGGAAATCTTCAAAAAGCCGCATCTTTTTGGGTTTTGAGCGTTTCGCACCCGATTTCCGTATCCCGGAGAGTAATCATGCGCCAAAACCCGGATTACATTTTCAATCCTATAAAACGACTACTTACGAGCGAGTTTGATGAGACTGCAGCGATAGAATTTCGGTCAGTCTTTCTTCTGAAGAATTGGAAACACATTACTGAAAATTACGATTTGAGACCATGTAGGTATAAACTAAGGGGACACTAGATTCAGGAATCGATTAGAAGTTCATGAGGTTAACGATTTGCCACTGACGAGAACTAAAGGAGTTTCATGAACTTCCAATCGACTAGGTTCAAGTCTGAGCATGAGCTCCCTCCATAGCACATGAGTTGATTGTTCTGCAGAAGAAACCGCATCCACACATCTCACCGAGACTGAGAGTGGCATGAACAGCACCGTCGAATAGAACTGTAGAAGAAAAGTGAGTGTCACCAACGACCCTATGAAAGAGGCTGCGTGATAAGGCTGTTTATAGATGTTTCCGCAAATAATATCCTATCATATTTCCATGGTGTTATCACTAACAACTATAAAATAGATACATTTTATTCAGCTATGGGGTACTCGATTCTTTTTACAAAGAAGTAACAATTATAGCAATGACATTCTACTACAGATTGAAGTAATCACAACAACAACATCAAATCAACAGAATAACAACAGCGAACTTTTAACAAACCCCACACAAACGCTAACAACAATGATAAAAGATAACATCTACCGTATGATCAACCGCCGACACTCAGCTTCAGAGACAGAGAGACAAAAGAGCAGCATAGACTTCTCCAACTATGGACCCCCTCCAACTGGAACTAGTTTCGGAAAACGATCTGTTGTACGCAGGTTGACGAGGAGATAGAATAAAACAATTTAAAGTTTTGAAATTTCACTCATAGCACCTACATTGATCAAAAAGCTGCCAAAAACCCAAAATTTTCCCCTAGGCCTTTCCCTTTCCTAGTTGTACACCAAAAGCCCCGCCTGACCGTTACCCCATATCAGGCGAGATGGCCATTTTGACATGCTGTCTCACGGACACTTGTGCGACACCATGATCCCATCCATTGATGCGATAGAATGCTTTCGAACATAGTCGTCGCCGCGTCCGTTGACGCTTTCTCGCAGTGACACACTGCCGACGCGGCGTCAAAACGCTGCGCTGACCACTCGTCGCCCTTCACGCCGCGTTGGTCGTCGTCGTCGTTGACGAATACAATCGATACTGTACCACCGAGCGTTGTTTGACGCTGCGAGCAACGCCACGAATTGAACTCTGTAGACCCCTTTACTAAAATCATACCCACCGTAGTCTTACGGAAAAACGAAAAGCGGACCTCATTATCATGTTCAGCGCCCCAAAAGACCTCGCTGGGCAAAGTCTGGGCCGTAAATTTTTCTGATCCCAGAACTTGAAAAAAAACTAACTTTTGACCACTGTTAAATTACCCAGATGTATTGAGTGGAACTCCTAAACCTCGGATTGTTTCTTTTTATTTCCCCTAAAAACCCTCACTAGAACAATTTTTCAAAACTCCGGTCTTAGTTTGAGAAGGTCCCTAGTAAGTCAGAGCCGCACCACCTCGCCATAAGAAAGAGTTCTTGAACATGTGCAGTACGTCTTCTGTTTATCGTATCTATCCTCTATTTCGGAGCCGAATGTACCGTTTTTTTCACTTGGCTGTGAACAGCGAAAAAGTATGACGGAGAAGGAGACGCAGCACACGCGCGCAACCGAACACAATCTAGGGTAATTATTTCACTCCAAAATAAAGTACACCTATGTCGTGAAGGCGTCACTACGCCAAATGTGTACGTGAAATCGCAGATTGCAATGTCAGAAAGATACCGTGGTACTGTGTACGCGGCGTCAAAACTTACAAAATTGAGCTTGAGAGTAGGATTAGCAAACGATGCTTCTCTGCTCCATAGTAACTCACTCGCGAAAACACGCGCCGCGTATCGGTGAGTGTCGCGCGCAGCGCACACGACATTAGACAGGGAAAGACTATGAAAAAGCGAAATCACCGTGGTTCCAACGCCTGCTGGAGCGATGCGCAGGTTAGAGACAGCACGAGAGCTGATGGAGGCAGCAGCGTCGCGCACGCTATTGGCGGGAATTTCGATTTTTTACAGTGGATATACAGTTTACGGCAATGTTAAAAGGACATGGTGCGGTTGCGGTCACACACTAAAACTACGGTGGAAAACGCCAAATTTCATTATCGGTCAACACTACAGCTGATTTTCTTGGTGAGTTACGGTTTTTCTTTTTTTCTTGTTTGCTTCCACATTATTTTTGTTTCTGACTCTTATAATATTACGAATAGGGGCTTTTCTCAGTGTTCGAGAGGAATTCGCCTTTCTTTTTCGATATAGAAACAGAATTTTGAAAAGAGAAGCCCGAACAAACTGCTAATTTCCTTCACGCACTAAGAACAGCCCCTATTCGCAATATTTAAACAGTCAGAAACAAAAATAAAACCGAAACAAACAAGAAACAAAGAAGAACCGTAACTTACCCGGAAAATCAGCTGTGCTGTCGATCGATAATGAAATTAGGCGTCTTCCACTGTATTTTAGGGTGCGACCGCAACCGCAGCATGTCCTTTTAACATTGCCGTCAACTGGACTCTGTTTCTCTCGAGTGGGACATCCTAGAGCGCAGAGCCCCTACTGATAACCATACATCTGCTCAAATGATGGCTTCTTCCTAGCTTCTTTACGAGCCTCCTTCTTCGCCTTCCTTTTCATGTAGTTATCCAGCTTGTTGTTCTTCTTCAGCTGCTGGAACTTCTTCTCCATCTGCATCACCCGCACTTGGGCTAAAACAAGAGAAACTCAATACCAAGCAATTCTGCGTATTTACGGAAGACCTATCGGATTCGATGGGAACGCCTTCAGACTTGTCCAAATATTATGCTACTTTTGCTATTTTTTTTCGAATTCGCCCCCAGCAAAGCTTTCTGCCCACGGAAATTAAAAATGGCACTCACCTTTCGTCTTGAATATCGGCTTCTCTCCCTTCATCATTCGATCAATGTTTTCTTGACGCAATTCTTTGTAAGCCTCCTGCTTCAATCTTCGTTCCGCTTTCGTTCTTTCACGGTTATCCATTCGACGAATAGCCTATAATTTACATGCGTACCTCACGTTTCGAATTGGACTAAATGGTTACAAAGCTTTCAGATTTCAAGAGAACACATCTTAAAATTACTTCATGAATCTTCTCTGCCATACTGGTATCTCCTCGTTTTTCACATTCAGCTGCTTCCTTCGAAAGCTCCTGAATAATTACAATTATCACTTTAGGTTGCCCAAATTTTGGAAACACCTAGACAGAAATGTAAAATTTAACTCTCCAATTCTGTTTCAAAAATCATTATAAGCGCCGTTGGAGTCAGTCTCAAACGAGTCAGCCATCGGAGCCCAAAAAAGCAACGCTCCCTCTGCGTCTCTAACAAGCGCGCAACGTACGCAAATCAAGTATGCGACGCAGCATCTCTCTTGCCGTGACCCACAAAACAGAGCTCTTCGATTTTCACGTACTCGTTTCTTTTTCTACTTCCTCTTTCTTTCTTCTCTACACAAACTGCAGTCGAACCAAAAGGTCAATTAAAGACAGCACACTTTGTGATCGTTTGTATCAAGTCATATCCTTCCAGCCGCTAGCTGTTACCCATATACAGAAGCACACTACCTGTCACTCAAGAAGAGTATCCGCATCTAGAGCGAATATCTGAACGAAAATAATGAAAAAAACATGAAGTGTGATTCTTTGAATCATGATAATTTTGCATTATTTTCGCTCAAACGTGTTACTCGATCTTAATGCAGATACACTTATTTACGTGGCAGGTAGTGGCTTTCAGGATACAGGAAACAAATAGCTGGAAGGATACGGCTTGATACAAACGAGCAGTTTCATGAACTGTGCGGTCGTTAATTGACCTTAGGTTTGACCGCAGTTCTCAGGCATTGTGGGGTTTGTAACGCGCAGCAATCGCGGGTCATAATCTGAACCGCTCCCGTTAGAAACGAAAAAATGAGCGAAGCGGGTGCCCCATATCTGCCGTTTGCCCCGCTATTTGCCCTAGGTTTCAATCATGTTCGGTTCCGCCCGCGATATCCGCCGATTCACTGCCGTTTGCAGCTTTCGACCATGCTAGATTAGATTTACAACGGCAAAGGAGGTCGTCGCCCTATTACAGAAGCACGTGGCGCTAGGGGCGGCGTCCCATCATTTGATAGGAGCGGGTCTCCCCCAAGAAGGACACGGTCCATGTCGCGACCCGCGTGAGGGAGTCACCCCCACCGCGGTCCGCGACAGGGACGTCATCCACGCTACGGTCGACCGCGAGAGAGCTTCCCTCGCTGAGGACCGTTGGGGAGACCCCTCAGCGGTCAAAAATCGTCCAGAGAGTGACTCGTAGCCACTTTCCAGGAGCGGCCCGAAAGGCCGACTGCGCTCTCTCTGGGATGAGGCCCCTTATATACGTGCTCTGCTGCTGATATGGGCCTGGTCAATTGTGGAGTCATCTATAACGTGATTTGGCAGATAAAACGAGTGCATACCCTGTCAAATCGTGCACGAACGCAACACCGAGCCTCTTTGCAGCAGTGACGTCATCGCCAGCCAAACGGCGGAATCCGAGGTTTGGCAGGCGCTGAACGCAGACCGGAATGGTCATGCGGGATCTCTGCCGTTTGCCCCGCACAGGTCGAAATGGGACGTTTCAGTGCGCGTTAGAAACGCCAGAATGTCTGAGTTTGTGTAGAGTGGAAAGAAGAAGAAAGCAGAGAAACAAATGAGTACTTGAAAAATCGGAGGATTCTGTTTTTTTTTGGATTCAGGTAAGGCAAATGTTGCATAGCGCACGTGATTTTCGCACGTTGCACGCTCGTCAGACACACAGGGGGAGCATTGCTTCTTTAGAGTCTCGGATGGATAACTCGTTTGGGACAGAGTATACAATCAAACGCAAACGCTCGGGAAAAAAATAGATCATGCCCGCAGCACTCAGAGCTGCTCATCGAAAATCTTCCGGAAGTGCGTTTTGAGATCGTAATAGTGGCGTTCAATTTGTTTCTCGTCCAGGTAATGAGCGAGAAGCGGAAACAAGGCATGATCAGTAGGCGAGGCGAGAGGTCAGGCAAATACGGCGGATGGGCGACTGAAGTTCAGCCGAGATTCAGAATTTTCTTATGAATGGTTGAAGACCCACCCATAAGGGCGACTCGTGGAGCAGGTGAATCTTACGCTGCTTTTCCTCTACCTTCTTCGCGACGACATCAAGTAGGGTGCAGTAAGAAGCACCTGTACATAGTTACTCCTCCTGGCAGCACCTCACAGTAGACCACTCATTCCTTCGCGGTACCCGAAAACATGTCAACAACACTTTCTCTCCTTTGTCGCCGGGTTGCGGTGTTGGAATGCCAGTGTATTTCGTTTCAAGCTACTGGCGCTTGAGGATTTTTGAAAGAAAGCACCCGCTCCTCGTCCATTGTGACCACTTGCCGAAGCCAATGGTCGTTGTTGCGGAGTGAAAGATGAACCAAGTAGGTGTCCGTGCGCAGCTGCATCTGATGCTTCGTCAAATCGTGTGGCAGCCACATACCATATTTCCAAGAAAAGCAGCGCCTGTTAGATTTGCGTTCAGCAAGGGTCAAGACGCTTTGTCAGCCACCGTGTCGTCTGTCTCGGATCTTCTTCGGTGGCGGCACGAAAACCTCGAAGCCTAAAGAAGCAGCATGGCCGGTAAGCGACTCACCGGTGATGCTGTGCTCGCCCTTGTGGGAACAATGAACCATATGGAGACCATGACAAGGGAGATCGTATCCTTGATTAGTGAGTGCATGGTTAATCTTACGAGCAGTTTCGAGCGCAGGTGTCCTGGCAGAACTCGTAGAAGATTTTGACTCGTTTTACCGGTAGAAGTCGATTTCATGCAAAGAAGAAGTCTTGAAGATTTGCACTGGTCGAAGCAAAACAGAACGATCCAAGGGCGCTCACAGTCTCTCCGAGCTGATCGTGATCCAATGTCTTGCCAGGCTGACTCGAGGGGCTTTGGTGGGATTGACCGTGGAGAGAGAAAATGTCGGGGAATCATCAGACAGGGTGGGCAGACATTGAATTCCAATCATATGTTATCCATGGCGGCCACATTCAGCCTATTTAACAGAGAGGTCAGCTTGGCAACGACTTTTGACAGAGACGCTGGTGGGCAGGTCACCGAAACGTGTCGTTAAACCCGCCATTGACCCTCGGTCCGTCCGACACCAGTCTGGGAAGTTTTGCCGAGAGAACAGATTTTTCAGGTGAACTCCGGCTCAGGGAAAGGACAACTCATACTTCTACACTCACCTCTCTTTCCTCTTTTCGCAAATCACCCAAGAATTTATAATTGTCGTCGAAGCAGCGCTCTTTAAACAGACCAGATCGATTATCGAATCGTGGATCCCACCGCCTGAAATGCTAATAATCCGGAAATGCTGTTTCACCTTATTCACACAAATTTCCACCATATAGGGTTCACATATACTCATCTCCGCTCAGATGCAGCATGCACGAACGTTTTAAGGCAGTGTTAACGATGAAAGCCCGTATTCTACATTTCAGGGTTTTTGCGCATGTAAGCTAACGGGGTGGAGGATAATAGCGAAACGTCCCCACAAGACCCGCTTAATTGGGAGAAAAAAAGCTATTCAAAGAAACCTCTGAAAATTTTAATTAAAGTTGTTTTGTGCAGCTCGGCAATTCGAAACACCGGAAATGGCTAGACCCTTTGAACTTCTCAAAGGCAGGATTTACGATAGATTTTAATTTTGAATCATCACGGTTTTCGGAAGGTCTGATGCCCTATATATCAAGGCATGCTCAAGAAAGACGCGAAAGCAACGTTTTTGTTCTAAAGATAGGCTACCATTGCTTACTTTGACTTATGAGCGTGGAGGAACTGACCACTATAAAGGATGATGCCTATCAGTGCAATCAGGCGATCACCTCACCTATCAGCGCTTCCATGACTTGATCACTTCTGTAATCTGAGTGTTTATTTGTTCATATCGAGGGGGCAGAAATGGGGCACCAGGCGGTTCTGGAACTCCAAAACGCTTGTTTGGTGCCGTTATTTTGCCACCCCTGGCTCGTTTTCTACCGTTCTTTCGGCACTGGGAGCCTAGGATCCTTCTCGTCTATCATTTCACTCGAGAAAAACAGAGGAATATCATCGTGAACGCTGCTTTTAAGAAGAGGGTTGAGACGTTGCCCCTCGTCCCATGTGTGTACATACAGCCAGGGCGACCCGGGCGCTCATGACGTGTACAGTGCGTAACGGATACGACCACGCTACGCACCATGGACTCCCGCCTAATGGCTTTTTTCGATTTCAATCGTGTCTGATTTTTCATCTTCTTTGATTTTCCTTGTCAAGTGGATAGGATGCCACTATTTTTTGTTTCGCTAGAGGGCGGCTCCCTAGTCCTTCTCGAAGGTGTTCATGCATGCCACCCCTGTCAAGATTATTTAGTCGAAGTGATTATTACGCATTTCCAGGAGCACTATTGCATGCCCAATTCGAATCTGCCCTTCAAATCTGCGAAGACGTTACCTAAACGACGTCATAGGTTGTACAAAAACGAAATACCCATGGTTCCTTCGCGTGCATGTGCTAAGCGGAGGTTAAAGGCAGAGAGAGTACAAAGCTGAGACGGAGGGAACCGCATCGCGCAAACGAAAGCGCGATGAGTGATGGGATTTCCCGTTTGCGTACAGATGATATACGGTTTTAGGCTTTCAACCTGCTGACGCAGCACTGCTGCGTGCTAGTAGTGAATTCTAAAGTAATTTTGTGCAATTTGTATAGATCAGCATTAAGGGGAGTAAGTTTATTGTGTTCCAGAATGCTTTTTTTCTGTTTTCTGGAGATTGATATTTCTTCGAAATATATTTCATCAAAAACTATTTTCAACCTAAAGACCCACTTCTTTCCGGCCGAGATGTTTTGGTAAACGGGTCTGTATGGCTGCACCGGCTTTTTGGACGAGATTTCCTTTGGTCGATGTTGTCCACGATACTGAATAAAAACATTTTCACACATTTCACCCCAATATCAAGTGCCTGAATATAAGAACGAACTTCATGCTTCTTCTCCTCAATTGCTTTCTTCCTCAACTTCTCCTTCTTCTCATCCTCTGCCTGCGTACCGAAATACGCCTTGTTGAACAATTTCAATCCCAATTTTTCCTTCATCTCCCGCACTTTTCCGAGAGGTAAATCCGCCATTTCTAAAAACAACTTTATGTACTCGAAACTCGTGTAAAACCATCTGAAAGTCGGCACGATACATAAAATTTTATCTTTTTTTTAATTAAAATTTGATTACTATTAGGAAAATTCCCTTCAAAATGGTTTCACATTGAAAAAAAAAGAAAAGAAAAATCATGCTCGATTCAATGTTTTATTACGATGTTTAATGTTTCATTTTGAACATTTTTGCTGGAAATCTCGATATGGCCGCATCTCTGTAACTTTCTCCAGAAAAAGGTAATACTTACCAGCTCGAAAAGCAGCCACCTCTTCCTCTTCGTCTCCACCGTCTTCCTCCTCATCGTTTAACTCCCCGATTTCCGGTCGATGCAAATTTCCACTACCTTGATCTGACCGCTCTTCAAAGTCACTTTCCGAATCCTCTTGCACCTTGGAACACAGAAAAAATCAACAAACGGACCTTCAAACTAGGCTACAGACTAAATCGATGTCTTACAGTAAAAAAACATTTCTATTGACTAAAAGTGCCTAGTTTTGCTTTTATCTTTGAAAAAATATACGTTGCACGCATAAACCAAGAGACAAGGAGTGCAGCTTATGCCACTTTCAAACTCTCCAAGGCGGGTGCATCGAAGTTCTGAGCGAACACCACAGGGGTGGGAGAAGGATGGTGAAACTTTTGACCCAAAAAAAAGAAAATTTGTAAATTTGGGTATTTCACATACGAAGAGGGGGTTCGTCAAGACTTACCGACATTTCTAGAAAATTTTGGATAACGTACGTCACAATGCTTTGCTGGACCTTGCTCCAAGAACAGGTGAAATGGTTACAGTCATACTGATGGATGAATTCGCTCACTGAGGCCGACCCCCACAAGGCATTTTGGAGCCAAATGTATTTCTCAGCCCTTATTTTTCGGACCCGCCTCGTTAGCATCTGCAGCAGGCTGTCATCTGTTCCTATCTTGCTGAGTAACAGATGACAGTTTTGTCTACCACGACAGCATTGTGTCCGCCCTCTTCACTCCGATCAAAATTTCTACCTGTTTAGATATCTTCTGAATCTTCTTCTTGCCGACCTTGGCGGTGGGACTGGCTTCTTCATCATCACTATCGTCACTAAACGCCACTCGGGAACTGCCGCGCCCTGTTGACCATTCCACGACCTTTTCCTCTCCCTCATTAGGATCATGCTGAAAGAATTCACCCATTAGAGAAAACTACTACAACTTTGAGAAAGCGTAGAGATACTTCACCTCAGAAGAGGGAAACACTGAATTTATAGGCATGACTTACTTGACTTAATCGGTTGGCTTTCGCCTGACGCGGTCATTCCGCATCTTCACCGAGGTGTGCCGTCCTAGTAGTCAGCCGTGTCCATTTTTCACGGTCTTCAGCCACTATTTGAACACATTCCATCCAGCTGTCACTATTCCATTTCCTGCGAAACGAAACATCGCGCCTGAACTGTCTTTCGATGCCGAGTGACTTTAAATCCTCTTTAACCACATCCGTCCAGAACTTTCGCCTACGCCCAGGTGGCCGTTTCCAGACAGGATTTGGAAGCATTTTTAAAGCGTGTTGTACGAGACGATCCGGGGTTCTTCTTAGTATATGCCCGAGCAGTCGAAGTCGACTTTCCATTGCTGCTTGAGATGGCGTTAGGAGATGCTGGCACCTCCCTCGTGTCAAGCGTTGATGTACTGCGTCGATTTCCTTGTAAAGGTCTTCGTTATGGCATACACGCGGCCAGAAATATCCAAGCAAACGCCTAAAAGCTTCCTCTTCGTGCAATCCAACCTTTCCATCTGCGTTTTCGGTGCTGCCCACGTCTCCGATCCGTACATCATGATAGGGCGAATAGCGGATAGGTAGACGCGCAACTTGACTTCCTTCGCGATGGTGGTAGACCACAAACACTTGATTAGAGAATTGAATGCAGACGTAGCTTTCGCACATCGTTGTCGAATATCCGCTGCATAACTACCATCGTTCTTCAGCAAACAGCCCAAATAACAGAAATCGTCCACCAGTTCGATACGTTGTCCGTCCACACAAACTCCAGTTGAAGGCCTCTGAGAGACCCACATCTGCTTGCATTTGTCGGGACGAAGACGAAGTCCATAGGCTGCGGCATACTTCGAAACGAGGTTCACAATCCTTTGCAGTTTTGCGTTGTTTTCAGCGAATAACACAATGTCGTCGGCGTACTCCAGGTCGACAAGGGAGCGTCCTGATGGTGTTAGGATCACATCCGCAGGAAACTGTTCTGCAACTCTACGCATGATGTCATCAACGGCGAAGTTGAAAAGAAAAGGTCCTGCAACGGCTCCTTGCCTTACTCCTGTTTTCACCTCGAAAAAACCCCCTTATAGGCATACAAACAAAGAAATTTCAATGAAAAGTCTAAAAATTGAATGAGAACAGGAATTTCCAGGCAGAAGCACGTTTTTTTTCAGTATTTTGTTCAGTGCTCCCTGAACATTCTTACCTGTCTTTCCACTTAAAGTGGTAGTTCCCGAGTCAAATGAAACCACCACTGATTTCTCGCACCCACAGATCGTCTGCCGCGCTGACTCCCGGCTCGCGACTTCGCAGCGCTTAGGCATTATTCATAGTCCTCACCGCAAGCGCGGCAAGCGCGTGACGAGCGGTGGACTATAAAACTTTTCACCGCGCGGGACGAGCGGGAAGCCACTATGAAATCTCCAGCGACACCGCCATGGCGGTGCGGGTAAAAGTCGGGCCTTAATTGGGACTTGTACAGAAATTCTTGGCATGCATTTGAGTATGCGGTAGCGCAGGATAGTCCCAGAATTATTTATAATGGAGTGGACTCAAATCGAGAAGCAAGTACTGATTGAAACGGTAAAACCGCCACGGCGGTTTGGGCGGCGCCGCTATGGCGGTGCTGATGGACTATGAAAGTTCTTCCCGCTCGTCACGCGCGTGCCGCGCTTGGGGTGAGGACTATGAAAGATGCCTTACTCAAAGCGGAAAAAGTCAACTGGTCCTCCGCGGTGGCAATAATAGGTTCCGCTCATTGACAGCCGACAGGCTGTAGTCGGATCGGTAGACAGATACTTAATTCAAGGAAATGGGATGCAGGGTTGAGCAGGCCGTTGCGCCAATGCGCGAAGCTACGACCCCCCCCCGTTGGACAAAATTTTGAGGAAATTTCACGTTACCCTCCCAAGACGAAGAATGCTTTAGCTTTTTTTTCTGAGTTACAAATTGGGAAAAAAATTGAACCTGTGGTAATAAAGGACAATTTGAAATTTTTCTTAGAAATGAGACATTTTCTAAAAAAACAAACCTACGAAATTTTTGAACAATAATCTGAAAAACAGCAAATAAAAAATGCATACTTCTCACACGCGACTGACTCTTACTATCCTCTATGAAACTTCGTAATTCACATCATTCGAGGCGCGAGCGGCGCGCGCCATGCCTCAGCCTCCGCCTGCCCTCCGCTCTCTCACTGTCTCTAGCCTCCGCTCCGCACCAGCAAGCGTAGGAACCATGTCCGTTCCGCCCTTTTCTAGCCTGTACCTAATTTTAGCTCATCGAATGGTTTTGAAGACAAATCCTTTTTTCTCCGGAATTTTCAAGACCCCCCCCCAAATCTTCATCTCTTTAACAAAAATTGTCCGCAATGTTTACGACCTCCGTTGCGCCAAGTCGCAACCCTGCTCAACCCTGATGGGATGAGAGAAATCAAGAATCTGACCCCCTCTGACGGGCTAATATAGGCTGCGGCTACCCAGGTCGATATCCATAGAATTCATGGGCAGGGATGACGAAAAAAAACTATGAGACTGGCCGACGCTGGCCCGATTGATAACTCCACTAGCATGATTCCATCATAACTAACATCGGACAATAGGCTACTTCATCATTAATTATGGGCCGGCTACAGCCGATCAGAGCCGGTTTCAGCGAATGTTTTTTTTTGAGCCACGCCTTCCATACATGCTTTAGCGTCCACAATTGAAGCCGGTTTCAACAGAGGCGCCCACAGTTAGAACTACGCCTTCCATACATACCTAATACCTCCGTTACCTCCGTCATAGACGGCAGAAGGCCGGACTGAGCTGTCCTCTCCCGTCCCTAGTGATCCAGCGCCATCCTCTCCTGTCTCTAGTGGTCGGCTGTATATCAATCGAATAGGCTGACGCACTCGAGCGCACTGCGGACGGCGCAGTCCGAACACATCGGGGATGTTCAGCAATGTGTTGCATACGTATAGACCAGCACGAACACGGACGGAACAGGGCTGACCAGGTGGGCGACATCGAAGGGATTTTTCTACCTGAATGTTCAGTGCGTATCGACCGAGCTGGCTACGGCCGATCGGCCGACTATGACGGGGTCCTTAGCGCCCACAATTAGAGCTGGCTTCAACAGTTTTTTCTCGTCCTCCCTCGTCCACGTTTTTGATATGTATCGAACAGGGCGGCCGCTGTTGTCCACTCCTGGATATTGAACGGTTTTTTCGTCCTACAGTGACCAGGGCGATAAACTGTCAAGAGGAAAGGGTCTGTCCCTCCAAAAGTCTAGGCTAATCCGTGAAAATAGGTAACCATCAGCCTATGAAGCTGAAGGCATAGGTTGCAAAAAAAGCAAGATTCCCATGTTTTCTTCGCGTCCGTGTGTGGAACGGAGGCTTGAGACTGCGGTAGAGTGAAGGAGAAACGTAGGCAGCAGCATCGCGCGCACTCGCACGCGAGATGTGAATATTCGATTTTTTCAGAGGATAGGGGCGTAATACTCATAATTTTTTCTTGACTCTTTCTTGAATGTTTACCTGCTTTTGAGTCTTCTGTGCCTTCTTTTTCTTGCCAGCCTTTGGGGTGAAACTGACTTCTTCATCTTCACTGTTGTCACTGACAACAAGCCGAGAGCTTCCACGCCCCGTTGACCATTCCACGACCTTTTCTTCTTCTTCATTGGGATCATTCTAAAAAGGTGTTCCTTCAGAAAACGAAATTGTGACTTATTTGAGAAACACTTGAACAGTAGTGTTTCCAAGAAATGACCAATTTTTACCCCCTCCCCCTTTTCCACTAACCTTTCGCCTGGACTTCTGCTGAAACGCAGGCCTTATACCAGAACAACTCGGAGATGGATCAGTTTCATATTTATCAACATTCGCTTGTTGTGTTCTCCTCGTATTCAACATTGGCACCTAAATGAGCCAAATGACAGCCACAGCTCTTTCTATATTTCTCAAATCTGGTTTTATACAAAAATTTGGCCCTTCAGGCTAGTTACTTCTGAGAATCTGGAAGTGTCGGGATATCCTCGGATGTCTAGTTGTCTAGAAGTGGATGAAAACCGTGAGAGTCATGATCCGATGTGACATCCGAGGAGGCATTCAGGAGCCTTTTTTTTCCAACGACTCCATCTGTTTTTATCCAAGAAACTGCCTCTCGTGTTCACCTACCATAGCACAATCATCCTCCTCTTCTTCTTCCTTGACCATATCACTCACATCCACCACGTCATCTTCAGCCGCATACATCTCATCCTCAGATCCACCGAGCATCCTGTGATCGATGCTAGTTCCTTTCACTGCTTCATCACGTTTCCTTCTTTCCTTTTTTGAGATTCCATTCTTCACTTTACTAAAGCAACATAAATTTACTTACCCGGAACCCCACCAATATACGCCACAGTATTGGCCTTATTGTTACAGCTCAAATTTTCCAGGTTTATTAAAACACTGCAGCTTTTATCGAACTGCTGAACAAATTCCAGTCAGGCGTGACTCGATAATTCCATCATCGATGTTGAATTCAAGACGGCGATGGGTCCAGTCCACGGCAACAGAAAAAGGCGATCGTGCGGTTGCGTATTCAAACTGAGCATTCTGTGAGTTGCGCCATAATCGACGGCTAAGTTGTAATTTTTTCCCGAATTTCGAAGAGAAAGCATTGAAAATGTTGAAAAACCTACACTCACAAATTATCAGTATACCTTAAAGGTGGCATACACACTCGTACACGTAACTGAAATAACTACGGAATCAGAATGGTATGGCACAGAACACAACGCCTATGCATTTTGAAGCGTCGAAAACGACCCACAATGCCGCTGCATGAGTGAGAAGTTCGCTCCGTTCCTCTACCTGCCCGCCCCTGTATTTATTGTTCTCCTCCAAAACAGGGGTGCTGGGCTATTCCCATCGTCGGTAGCGTTTGTAGATGGTACAATAAATGCAACATGTAAACCACATACATCGACGACGATAGGAATGGCCCAGCACCCGTTTTGAGGACGTCAAATACAAGGGGCGGAGAAATACAGGGCGGGGCCAACCACTTACTCGCGCAGCGACATCGTGAGTCGTTCTTGACGCTTCAAATGCGTAGGCGTTGTGTTCTGTGCCACACCATTCTAATTCCGTAGTTAACTCAACCACGTTTACGAGCGTGTACGCTGCCTCTAATTACCGGAAACAACAATAGACGCCCTAGTATCGGCTCTATGGTTACAGCTTTAGTTTCCTAGGTTTGTTAGAGTACCGCAGAGCCGTTCTTCAACTGATGAACGAAAATAAGGGTGTTTGTGTGGTTGCGTATTTTCACTGAGCATACTGTAGGTTGCGCAATAATCGACGGCTAAGCCGTAATTTTTTCTCGAATTTTGAAGAAAAAACATCGAAAATTTCGAAAAGCGGCGAGTTTTCCCCCCACATACGAACATTGCCAATATAACTAAATTCTTTACCATGGGTCCATGCAGGTAGAACAAGAACAAAAAAAATTTTTGTTATTTCCATTCTTTGTGATTTTTCTATGTTTCCTTGCTATTCCTGCAAGTATTCATGGAAAAGGCTTGAAGTAGATTGAGGATTTTTGTGTGCGGGGAAAAACTCATCGTTTTTCGACGTTCCCGGTGTTTTTCCTTCAGAAATCAGAAGAAACTTACCATTAAGCCGTCGATTATGGCGCAACCTACAGTACGCTTAGTGGAAATACGCAACCGCACAATCGCCTTTTTTTATTATCATGGACTGTAACATCGGCATGGATCGGGAAGAGACTTCGCATGCATTGTTGAAGGTTGGCGCCAACTCGGTGCACCTATGTTATAGCACATGGCACCGCGTTTGCGCCAACTTTCAACGGTGAACGCGAAGTCTCTTCGCGATCCATGCCGACGTTACATGATTTTGCGCAGATGCTTGCGTCTCGACAATGCTGCCCAAAGGCGAAGGTACTGTGGGTGGTATTGCCGTGCCGCTGCCGCTCGCACTTGATCAGAGAGTCCCTATGCCGCCTCAATCTATGCTTCACCCGATTAGAAGAAAATGATGAGATGCCAACAGTTTAACGATCGATTCCGAATTCCGCGCACAGACGAGAGAAAAATCAGTCCAAAACCTCGAAATCACCTATTCTTCGCCTTTTTCATTCCATCTGCAACTTTCCGCTTCATCCGTTTGCGCGGCAGACCTTCACCATTCTCAGAAAAATCGGCCTGAAAATCCTTAATAATACAAATTTTGGAAAATTAGAGTCGTGCCCGCAGTATTCGTGTTGCCGCGGTCAGCGCAAACTGCCACGTCAATGCACGCATCGTGTAATTTTTCGAGGAAGGAAGAGCGCTCCGTTAACTTGCCTGGTCTCTTCCAGGGAAATTAGACAATGCGGTCGCGACGCGACCGCTCGCACCACACACGATCAGAAGACCACCCTCGGACCCCACGGCCAGATATCTCTCAAGCAAAATTACCACGAAATGACGAGCCGGCTTCCGCTGAAGTACTTGGCCACCATATGACGCTTCTCTGGGCTGCAATTTTCAAAGATATATGAGCAAGGAACTCCTAAAACAAATGGATAAACTCCCGAACCGACGTGCGATGCGCTATAGATAGATGCTAATCAATAGCGCGCCGCATGGAAGTATAAAAGCGACCCTAACCCTGTTAATTACGATGAAATTTTTTAAAAAGTTTTCCATCGAATGATAGGCTCGACACCATGCCTCATACTCTGATCAGGTGAATAGTAGTTCAGTTATTCTAATCTTTAAAACCTTTCAAAAGACCACTGAACAATATGGATCTTTAAGGGGGGGGGTCGAAAGCCCGAATATACCTATCCTCTGGTTCCGAGCGAAATTTACTCTGTTCCCTCGCGCAGGGTAGATACAGCGAGAAAGTGTGGGGAAAAGAAGACGCAGCGTACTCACGCAGACGCACGCGATAAACGGAAATAAACTTCACTCGGAAACAGAGGATAACTTGACCTAGTCGAAAATTCGAAAAAATCGAACACTTCCATTATTTTACAACAATAATAACGGGATTGCCCGAATAAACCAAATGTTTGGTCATCGATTATTTTGATCCTCCACAAAAAATTGGAAATTTGAAAACCTGTTCATATGCTCGAAAAGTCAATTCGTTTGAAGGCTGCATACACGCTCGTAAATGTCTGTTTGCGAACTACGGAAATAGAATGGCATGGGTCAGAACACAACGCCTACGCATTTTGAAGAGTCAAAAACGACCCACAATGACCCTACATGAGTAAGAAGTTGGCACCGCCCCTGTATCTGCCCGCCCCCTGTATTTGCGTCCTCCTCAAAAACCGGGGTGCTGGGCCATTCCCACCATCGCCGATGTATGTGGTTTACTTACTGAACTTATTGTACCACCCACAAACGTCGCCGACTGTGAGAGTGGCCCAGAACCCACGTACTGGAGGAGAACAGCAAATACAGGGGCGGGCATATGCAGGGGCGGGGCCAACTTCTTAATCGTAAAGCGTTTTTGTGGGTTGTTTTTGACGCTTCAAAATGCGTAGCCGTTGCATTCTGAGTCATGCCATTCTATTTCCATAGTTCACAAAAAGACGCTTACGAGCGTGTAAAGGGGTCTGCAGAGTTGCAGAGACCGGCGAGTGGTCGCCGAGCGTCAGCCTCGACGCGGCGACAAATAATGTTTCAAAACATTATCGTCGCGGCGTCGGTTCCCGCTCGCTGGCAGTGATGTGGGGCCGTCGCGGCGTCAAAACTTTAAGCGTTGCCCCCTCGTAGCCCTTCACGCCGCGTCGGTCGCCATCGTCGCCGAATGTAATCAATATTGCATCACCCAGTGCTGTTCGTCGCTGCGAGCAACGCCGCGACTTCAACTCTGCAGACCCCTTATGATGCCTTTAAGTAGCGACGTCATATTTCGAATGGATGAAAAATCCGAACATCGTATTTTAAGAACACACAGAATGGTTAAATAATTCGGATAACCACTCTTCAAAAAGAGTCGAATGAACAGACTTTTTAGAAATATATATTTTTCAAATTGCCGAATGCATGGATGAATTCGAATGAAGCATCTCTAAAATTCCTGAGAACGAATTTTTCGAATAACGTCTTTTAAAAATTTCGAATAAAAGTATAAATTCGAATAGGGACTCCGTTTATTCTTCGAATAGATTGAAAAATTCGAAAACCTGACCTTTATTCGATTTGAAGGAACGCTCTGTAAATTAGCCTAAGCATTCGAGTGACAATTCGAATTTTAGAACGAATTTCAAACAAAGCATGAATAAGATAAAAAAACTGCATTGGCTGAATATTGTTACGACGTAGCCCAAAATTAGTCCAATATTCGAAGAGTCTAATATTTCAGTTTTCCGAATAATTTGAATCCCTGAATGAATCGAATGTTCGAGAAACCAGATAAGTCTATTTTCATGTCCAATCGAATATTCGATAAAAAAACAATAATTTAATTTCTCGAATGAGTCAAATACTCGGGTGAAAATTGAGATTCCCGGAAGCAATTAACATTTGGAAAAAAATTAGAAATTGAAAAATTCAAATTAGTCGCCTATTCGAATACTCGAATGATTTAACATACTTCGTTCGAATACTTATTCGACTCGGTCCCAAGTCTATGTAAAACAAGTCCCAACGCCTCACCTTCTTAAAACGCTCTTTCTTGGCATTAAAAGAGCCAGCCTTTTTCGGAAATGTTCTCCTTGGGGCCTCCTCTTCCATCTGAACAATCGAATTCATACACATGATATGTGCCCAATATGGGAGAAATGCCTTGGATGAATACCATCCATTACTCAACGAAACAATCACTTTCACATCAAAATCATTTTATTTACACAAAAAAAACACACTTCATCCAAATTGAGGCAACAAAAAATGTGAAAGAAGTGAAAAACTAATCCAAATCTATACATGCAAAAGCAGAACCACTACCAGTCTCCTGCGGACTTATCCAAACAACTGCGAGTGGCAAATCTAGGATAAGTCCATTGAAAACAGCTACTCAATCAGAAAGCAACTGACTAGACACATACAAAAATTGAAAAGAAATGCACAGGAAAACGAGGGAAAATATCGAAATCTATCAAGCATGCTAAGGAATAGGGAGAAAACATCCCTTGAAATTGATCTCATACAAGCTGCATTAACAATACTCGCGAGATTTTTACACATGATTGATCAGAGGAGATTAGCTCAGGGGTCCTTTATACTTCCGCCGCTGAGCTGCGCGGCGCAGTGCACATCTATAGCGTCATTTACACTTCCGCCGCCGAGCGGCGCGGCGAAGTGCGATTCAATATTGATCGTGCCGCGCCGCGCGATCAATATCATAGAATTGCACCTCCCCGCGCCGCTTGGCGGCGGAGGTATAAACGATACCTAATATCGATTGCGCCTCGCCGCGTGATCAATATTATAGGATTCCAATGCGCCGCACCGCCCCTACGGCAGAGGTATAAACGAAGCCTATGGTCGGAATGCAGTCCGCCGCTCCGCTCGGCGGAGGAAAAGTCAACGACGCCTTGTCAATCTACCTGCAGGGTAGTACCACTGGAGAAGATTGAACTAATGAACTGGTTGACCATTGCCGTGCATTTCACACAGCCTCAGCAATGTAAGTACACTCAGTAAGGATCGCTTTGATACGCTGCGTTCCCTGTTGTGAGTTGGCGCAAACACGTATGTTATAACATATGCGCATAGAGCTCCCGCCAACGCACAGTAAGGAACGCAAAGTATCAGTGCGATCCGTCCGTATTATATTCAGTCTGACGCATGGACTAGGCGGCTGGCCGAACGGTGTTGGCAGCATCACCGGCCAACCGGGTTTCGATCGCGCGCGGCGATCTACCATCACAGTCCCGTCCATTCATCAGAATAAATTGATTACGCGGTCTCTACGCGTAGCAGAACACCAAAACAATCTACCGCTTGAATTTTTCGCCTTACAATACCCAGAGATTTATCGACCGACACAAAAAAAAGCGGAGAGCAATCTGAACCAGGAGTCATGCTCTATGAAAATTGTGTTGAAAGTGCCGGGAGAGTGACTGCTCGGTGCTCACATGCGCAGGCGCGGACCTTTCGTGGATCCGCCGCGCCAACTCACCTAGAAACTGCCGTGGCGACTCTCCAAGATAGTGCCCCGAAAGTGCCGCTTCGGCGCCTATAGACACCCACCCAGCAGTTTCTTCGATGGTAAGGAGGGAACACTGACTAACGTTTAGGCACGTCAGGTAACACCCATCCGGAACATTGACGCCTACGTACGAGAATAAAATCTGTAATTGTTAAGACAACTGTTAAAATAAGGGCCAATCATAATGAGACTAGAGAAACCAGTTCCGCACCTCTGCCATGTAACCTTCGCTACGAAAGGGAGTGAAAAATCGATACGGAAATGCTCGACGAAGGATCGGTATACGCCCAAGCAGTCTGCTTTTGCGTGTCTATGCGGAGCGCAGTCCCGACCTGACAAACCATTCCGCGTCGACGATGCTTCGAAAAATGAGTAACTTTTACTCCCTAATCCCTGACTTCGAACTGCATCAAATTTCAGCGCCTAAGCAAACATGCGCTGTCAGCTAGACATTCATAAATTGTGGAGGGGACTCGTTGTCATCATCATCCACGTCTCTACGCTCCCCATATTCTTGATCTTCCTCACTCGTTCCCGGCAACGTCGAACGGAGCGCCAGTCGACTGCGCGCATCACTGTCAGGTAGCACTGACTCTGAAATTTAATATCAGCACCAAGTTGCAAGCTACAAAGACTACACAATGAATCCTAATAATCCATTTTCATCGCCTGTTCGAATGATCTGACATTTCAACGATTAAGACAAAAACACCTTAAAGACAGTGTTCACGAAGAAAAAGTTGTGTTTCTTTTTTGGCTAAAACGCAAGCTTTGGGTCCCTCTAAGAAGATTAAGAACGTGAATGCGACTAAAAACGGCCGGTAAGTGGGTGAAAATCTCGTGGGCCAGCCAACCCATTGGGCCACTCCACCCACGTCCTATAACATTTGCCCTGAATCCGTGGTTAGATGAGCGATGGTTTCCGATCAAAAGCCCCGTTCATCCTCTCATTCTCAACTTCTGTCTTCAATCACGTCAACTCGCACACATCGCTTGCAAAAAACGGGAGTCATAAGCCACGGACAACTCGTCCACAATGCTTCCCTAGCTGAATTTCGAGGGACCATACTGTGCTTGACTGGGCCGAATTCCGGTCTGCAAATGCGTCTCGACACGCTTTACGGCCACACGCGCTCGAGTCAGTCGGGTTTCCAGCGCCAAAGCCGACTCGATGTGGCTTTTTTATACGATTTTCTTCAATTTTTTTTTAGGTTTCCAGTTTCCAATACCCACCTAGAGTCAGCGGCTGTGGCGCTGGAAGCTCTTCTGACTCGGGAGCGTGCGGCCGCAAAGCGTGTCGATACGCAATTGCTGACCGGAATTTGGCCCAAATAAGCACAGTAACTCCCTTTCTGGGGGTCTTGCACGATTCCAGGGACATCATTGAAATCAGCATGGGACCGTTTTCGAGATAGGCGGAAAAACATAAAAACGACTTTCATCGTGAACACTGCCTTTAATTATTCCAATGATTCAAAATCGAGGTTTCCTACTATATATCAGGTTGTCCGATAAGTTCTTGCCGTTTTTTTAAATTTTTCGTAATATAATTGTAATATAATATAATAATATAATGTAATATAATTTAATGTAATAATGTAATATAAGATAATATAATATTAATTTAATATATTTTTAATTTTTTTAAATTAATTTTTTAAATTTAATTTAAATTTAAATTTTTAAATTAAATTCTTCGCAAACCAATATCGAGCAGTTCTTTCAGCTATGGCACCCTCTCCGTATACGGCACAAATCTCTCTAGCAGCTTCCGTGGCTTTGGCACCTCGGTTAAACGCAAAAAAAAGATGGTGTCGAAAATGCTCGTTTTTGTCGACTTGACACTCCATTTAGATGCTCTAAAAATTAACAAAAACTAATCGAAACAAAAAAACCAAATAGACTTTCTTGTAGAGCGAAAAAATCTCTTTCGAATAACACAAAACACTGTACCAAAAAATTTCATTTCGATCGCTAATTTTTTAATTTAAAAAAAAAGGCAAGAACTTATCGGACAACCTAATATTAGGTTGAAGCCAAGGTTTCTGCCACTTGGCTTTATGGTTTTTTTAACCACAAAGCTTTTGAACCCTTAGCGTTAGCCCGTCGGCCAGGTGCGACTCAGACATTCGCCGGGTCCGACCCCAGCTCGAACAAGGTCCGTTCCCAGAATTCTGTCGGGTCGGGACCGTTAGCATATGTAGTCCCAAGTGAGAAGACATGGGGCAAAATAAATTTCACTCCCCCCCTTGTCGCCTCAGTTGAAAGAAGTGAGGGGCGAGAACGGGAAGGGGTTCGACCCGAGATATATCAGCGGTTGGACCCTTTGAGTTTCTGTGAATATACCAATCAAAAGCACAAATTCTTCTCTATCTAACGCTGCCTTCCACGCAGGCCAAAGCCTGCTCTTGTGCGAAGAACATGCTATAATTCAGTGGTAATCTCAAAAACTGAGCATCTTTGAGTGCTTCTTTTTACTTTGAGGTAAACCACCAAACCTGGGAGAGTTGACAGGATATTTGAGTCATCTTAGAACTAGATCATAGCGTTTGCAGAAATTCGACGCAGCGTTATTATTGATTTTTAGCGGATTTTGTGATTTTGCAACTTTGGTCTTTTCTGGCTTATCCGAATAAAATTCGGCCTCAAAGCTTCAAAGTTAATAAGTATAATGACGAAGTCCCTACTCTATAGTATTTTTTCGTCAAATATCAATCTTTTTTTTTCGAAAACAGATAAAAACGACGAAAATCGACTTTTCAAAAAAAATGGCCGACAATTGACGAAAAATACTATTGGGTAGGGACTTCGCCATTATACTTAACTTTGAAGCTTCGAGGCCGAAATTTATTCGGATAAGCCAGAAAAGACCAAAGTTGCAAAATCACAAAATCCGCTATAAATCAATAATAACGCTCCGTCGAAATTTTCTGCAAACGCTATGATCTAGTTCTAAGGTGACTCAAATATCATGCATATTCTGCCAGGTTTGGTGATTCACCTCAAAGTAAATAAAAACACTCAAAGATGATCAGTACTCAAGACTACCACTGAACTATAGCATATTCTTCGCACATGAGCACGCTTTGGCCTGCGTGGAAGGCAGCGCTAAATAGAAAAGAACTTGCGTTTTCGATCTGTATATCGTACTTGCCAGAAGACCCCAACGCTTAAAGGTTTAAAAATCGTCAAAGTCAAAAGGCGGGAAATTTCCGATTCAAGCAAATACAACAATAATAAGGAGATTTCACCACAATAAGCCCGATGAATCTCACTGCGACCGGTTCGAAAATGGGGGAGATAGGCTATAGATAACGAGCCCATGATCGAAGAGTAACCTCACCTTCCATTTGACTCAGCTGTGGGACACCAAACACACTTTGAGCCTGTGGTGCAGCCATGCTGGCACCATAGCCAACGTTTGCCACTGCGCTACTTCGCCTCAAGCTTTCTTCATGCATTTCTCGCAAGAACAGCGTTTTGATGCGCATGTCCGCTCCCGCCGTATCCAAGTCAATACCTGAAGAGTAATAGTAATTACTATTTCAACAGACAAAATTAACTAGATTGCTGACCACTCTGTTGAAGACTACGCGTCAGTGAATCGGCCGCCTCAGGATTTGTTTGGTACAGAGTGGGAAGAAGACCACAAACAATCGAATCCGGTGGACCATCGCCACGATACAGGCCATTTCCTGTAAACATTTCAAATACTGAATCAGTAGGATAGACAAAAAATATTGTGGTGTTACCTATCACATTGCTCCTGTACGGCGCTGCCCTCATTGATGGCATCAGTGAGTGCATCGAATCCAGCAGAAGATTTCGGTCTGCGCTAACACCATTTGGATGCAGCGCGGTGGAAAAGTCGTGCTCGAGCTGGAAATTACCCGCATCAATCGAATCCAGAAAACTTCAAATTTGCATCTTACCCTCGCTCTGAATCGTTTAAGGAACTGCTCAGTGGCTGGTGGACACTTCCAATCAGGATTGTTGGAAGCAAACTGCAGCACGGACAACTCAGTCTTTCCATCCATCGCCGGAGCTAAACGATACACTTTGACTATAAAATAATCTGAACGAATCTAGAATGGCCCATGGGTATGGTGGAATGATACTAATGCTGATCAATTGCCGGTCTCCCTAACAACCAAGGCCTGCTGGCTGTATCTTACACTTCACACTTTCTTCGTTAAAGAGGTCATTCCAAATGAAATGGACATCTCCAGAACCATTTTTGAATGCCAATTCCGAATATGCCCTCCGGAGCCGCCAAGGACACTGAAAGGATTGGCCTGTGCTTCAAAGCTTCGCGAATAGGTCAAGGGACCCACCAGGCAATTTTAAGTGTTCTAAAAGAAAAATTTCAAATTCGACTCGAATCGTGTACCCAGGGTTTAAGGTGCTGGATATGAATCTCGGACTTGATTGCTAATATTCTGCGGGGCACTGAAGGTTTACCTCGGGTAAATGGTGATTAAAGGCACAGGACACAAAAAATTAATTTGCAGGTTTCATGCTTATCTTGGAGAGAGTCACACGCTGATCACAGAGGTGTCTCTGAAATCGTACAGGACCCCTTTTGAACAGAGTTATGGCTCTTGAAAGATGCCTAGATTTTGAGAGTGAAAAATTCGTGAACGAGTTGTCTCAGGCCTGTATTTCTCTTTATTCGCAATCGTTACGCGAGTGCGAACCAGGATAAGGAGACAGCCCGGCAGTGAACTGAAGAACGACGACTTGTTGGAATTCATCCATCCATCGAGCCGCTATCGAGTACGAAAATCAGTTAGGGGGTCGGGCCTGTGGAGGTGAGCGAAGGGGGTCGGGCCTGTGGTGGTCGCTTAAATCTCGCTTATTTGGAGGAAATGAGATCTGGCAGTTGGCACGTGTTATATAGGAGGGTTCTTCTACACAATTACATGAAAATCTCAAAATTCATATCTGAGGGTGTACTGCGCCTTTAAGCCGGCGTAACCTATGTTAATATTTTGAAAATCGACAAATGAAGAGAACCCGACTGTAGAAAACGGACGTCAAAATCGTGTTCACCAACCCCCAAAAAAACACCCACAGATAAGTTTTGAGGCAAATCTGAGACTTCGTCTGAACCTTTGTATACCCACCGTAACCTACCACAATTTACACACGCGATAAACGAACCTCAGATTCGTGTTAGGCACTGCAAATGACCACCAGAGAAAGAGTATGAGCCAAATCGTGTCATTTTCGAAATCCTTAAAGCTGCGTTTAGCCCTCAGAATTCCCAACTGATGGGAAACTTCGATCAAAACATGTTGGAAAGCTTCGAGAAACGGCAAATTGACCACAGATTCGTGACTATTACCGCTGAGTAACCCTATGCGTGAGATCTGGGTACGGTCTCACAATGGAATGACAACTGGTTGAAAACGCCGTTTCCAACGGAACTCATACCACTAGATGTTTTGAATCTATGTTTGTAGCTGCGGCGGAGTTCTCTGAACCGAGTTATGACGGGTTTACTCGGTTAGGCGCTAAGGTAAGGATACCCCAATTAGGCAATTTTTAGGGTGATCAGAAAAAGTGTTTCCGATTTGGCGCAAAACTTATTCCCAAGGGTTATTCGAGGTCCTGAACACGAACCTAAGATCTGTTTCTCAATATTCTGATATTTACTGTAGGTAACTGTAGATACAATGCTATTTAAATAGTGTAGCATTCCACAGTATTTCGAAAATCGATAAATAGACTTCAGGTTCGTGTTCAGCACACCAGAAAAAACACACAGAGAAGTTTTGAGCCAAATCTGAGACATTTACCAAACTACTGTATACCCACCATAACGTACCATAACCTATCGAAAATCAATAAACGGACCACAGATTCGATTTTATGACTTTAAATAACCCTTACAGTAATGTTTCGAGGCAAATCTGTCATTGCGTTTAGAAATTCATCATCAAAAACCACTTTTCGGCTAAGAGAACTTTCCTCGGTGAGAGCCTTTGTGTCGACCTTCGTCAAAATTTCCCACAAAATGGACAACCGAATTTCAATTTCCCGTTCAGCACCCCGGAAAACCCCCAGAAACAAGTTTTGCGTTAAATTCGAAATCTGCCTGGTGGGTGTAACCTTACCTTGGCGTCCAACTGAGGAAACCCTCCATAACTCGGCTAAGAGAACTCCACAGCCCAGTGTTGGATTCATCCAAAGGGTTCATTGTACCTAGCGTGGTGAGGCTTTTTGGCATTTCAGTAAGTTAATCGCGTGCAGAGCTCAAAACGGTGGGCGGATCGCCAATCATGGGCCGCCACGAATCTCCTATCCGACAAAGCACTTATGACCTCAAGAATCGCTAATCGATTCAGGATTAGCCCAGCAACCACCGGTCTGATCCCAAGTTGTTAGGGCCCAGGTCGCACGTGAATGCGACGGCGGCTTAGGCGCCACGCAAACCGCGTCACCAGACAATTTTACGGCGTCGAAGTTCAACCGACTTCTACGGGGAGCTTCAACCTTTCATGCTGAATATAACTCACTAGCGGTTGCCTTCGATGCGGAGCCGTTCCAGTTCACATCACCATGTCTCGCCACATCCATCAACGCAAACGAGCAAACATCACCAAGTCCATCAACACGCACCGTGTTATCATGGAAGAAGCGCACCAATTCACGACAATTCGGGCGTATCCTAGGTAATTTCAAATTAGTTTTCAGCACAAAGCCAGCAGTTGGACAGTGTTAAAGACAGTGTTCACGATGAATATCATATTCCGGTTCGACTCAGCAATGGGCTGTTCGGTTGTGAGCCATCGAATAGTTAAGAAACTGCGAAGAAAAGCGCTCAGAATAAACCAAAATAGTGGTTTCTAACGTATGTACAGGTACAGGGCGCGGTCGAGCCTACGCACTTTACTAGTGTCCGCAAGCGCGCGCTAATGGCAAAATGTGCGCGAATCGATTACATTGGATGTGGCGGAGTCGCTTGGCAATTTGATAACGAAACCTTCCGCGGAGCCACAAGCTCGTAAGAACGGAAGGCGGGGCGGGCTAAGCAGGCGCACTGGGCTAACGAAATCTTCACTTCGCGGCAGTCGTTGTCGACTTCTAGCCCCTTGAAAGTTATCCCAGTACGCCTGCTTATCCCGCTCCACCCCCCATTCAGACGTGCTTACGGCGCCGCGGACTCTTGCGAAGGCAAATTATCAAGAAATTCCGCTACGTCCAGTCTGATCGTTTCGCGCACATTTCAAGACTAGCGCGCGCTTGCGGAAAGAGCCGTAAGCTCGTCCGCTGCCTGAAGTTCTACGTACGTTGAAGACCGCTATTTTGGCTTATTCAGAGCGCTTTTCTTCGCCGTTTCTTCACTATTCGATAGCTCACGACCGAACAACCCCATTTCTGAGTCGAATTCTAATATGAGATTCCTCGTGAACACTGTCTTTAATGGACTCACCAGAACAGCAATACAAACGGCGTTAGAATAGGACTGCTCAACTCCTGCAGTAGAAACATCCATTTCAATTGAAACAGCTGCTCGAATTCACGTCGAACTTGTTCCGTATGAGCCTGGGAAGAAGAAGAATAGGATACCTTCACCACCATCAGATTCCAGAGCACCTTCAACTACCTGCCCCTTCCACTCAGATGGAATGTAATGCAGTTCGCTAGCGATGTGCGTCAGCAAAGCTTCTGGCTGCCACACAAGGTTTTCGTCTGACATCAGACTATGACATACCACCATTGCAACACCACAAACTGAGATAACGGTCAGCACGTGCTCTACCTAAACGTATCAAGATGTCTCGACAGCCACGTGGAAGTTGTCCATATCACTCAAATCACATGGAAGCCTGGGGTCGTATTCGCCAACAACCCGCCGAGGGTAGTCGAAGGGAAGCGGAAGGGATGATACCGCGCGCGGCAGAGGAGCAGATCAACCCATCTTACACCATGTAAGATCGAAATGCAAACTGTGTTACGTATCGATATCACTGCAAAAAGATAAAGATTCCACCGCGAAGCGGCCATTTTTCAGCTATGCTGTTCGAAAAATTCCGGCGGTAGCGAGGGAGGCCAAGGGAGGCGAGAGGTGGCCGTGGAGCGCGCGTTTTGTACTGAAATTTCACCTCATTTACCCTTCGACTACCCGGCGGGTACCCGGCGGGTTATTGGCGAATACAATCCCTGGAATTCTCGAGTTTCTCACAAGAACCCTCCAAATCAAAACCTCACGAACCTGCAGAACATCCTCATCCCATGCGGACAGCACGGCCAACACACCCGCAATCGCTCCGGCAATGAACGCGATATTCTTGGCCAAGATTTCCGTCAATGCGGACGTGAACTGATTCAGGTAAGCATTCGCATGGAGATGCGTCCTATTCAGGCGCGTGTTCAGCTCATGGTTCAGCTCGTTGAAGTGTCTTATGCGATACCTTAACCCGAAAAATTAATCTCCAGCCGCATGGCGGCTGGAGCGGATTAATTAGCCCTTAACTGAATGAACCTAGAGGCAGTGTTCACGATAAAAAAGTTGCCCTTTTTTGCAAAAAAGTAAGCTTTGGGACCCTTCAAAAAAGCAAGGACTGAAGTAGGCCAAAAAGCAGCTAGGAAGTAGGTGAAAATCCCGCGGACCTGCTGGCCCCGTTCACGTCATATCACAGTTGTCCACCGTTCGTTTCATCAGAGGGGCAGTTGCCAAACTTTCGAACACTCTTTATTCCAAAATATTATTCTGATACCCAAGCATGTGCATTGACCTTTTTAATTTTTGAAGAGTACAAAAAACAGAAAACAGAGTCACTTGCCCAAGAATTTTTGAGCGCTAAATTCTTTCTTACGGCTGTATTGTTCAAAGTCCACGGTCCCCCGAAACACACCAAACTGGCGTAATTTAATACTTAGGAGGTATCTTTGAACGGGTTTTTCCGGTATCGGGAAGTTTTGTGGGTACTTTCCCTATTAACCATTACTTTGTGAATTTGCTTACCCATAAACGTTGAAAACTAGGTTATGGTTTTTATCGTGAGCGCTGCCTTTAAAGGCAGCATACACACTCATAAACGTGGTTGAGATAACTACGGAAATATAATGGTATGGCTCAGAACACAACGCCTACGCATTTTGAAGCGTCAGAAGCAACCCACAATGCCGCTTCACGAGTAAGAAGTTAGCACCGCCCTGTATTTGCCATCCTCCTCCGAAACCGGGGTGCTGGGCCATTCCCACCGTCGGCGACGCTTGTGGGTGGGTGGTACGGTAAGCACAATAAGTAAACCACAAACATCGACGGCGGTAGGAAAAGCCCAGCACCCCTGTTTTAAAAGAGGACGCAAATATAAGGGGCGGATCCAACTTCATAATCGTGTAGCATCAATATGGGTAGTTTTTGACGCTTCAAAATGCGTAGGCGTTGTGTTCTGAGACATACCATTCTATTTCCACAGTTATGCTAACCAAGTTTACGAGCGTGTGTGCTGCCGTTGACCACTAACATGCGTACATACAGTCGGCACGATTCGCACTGACACTTTGGATTCTTGTTGTTCGTTGGCGAAAACTCGGAGCACATATGTTATAACTTAACGCACCGAGTTCGCGCCAACATCCAATAAGGAACGCAAAGTATCAAGGCGATCCGTGTCGACAATGTTGTATGGTATATGATGAGGTTAATCTGGCACACGTTCATAGGAAGGCAATTCACGAAGTTGCGTCCAATCAATGCACACCCCTCCTACGAGAGTGCGCTGGGAGTCCTAGTCTCCCCTGCGATAGGAGTCCTGGCTTCCTCCTGTAGGAGTACTGTTATTCTCCTGTAGGAGTCCTACCGTTCTCCTGTAGGAGACCGAATCTTGTACGGTAGCTTGGAGCGAATTTCAAATAACATTTGCAGGAATCTAGCCAAAATCGCCTAGTTTTCGGTTTGTTTATTATCGAAGCATAAATCTGACAAATCCCCGTTGACAATTTTGTCAAGGGCAAAATTACTGTACGGGATGAAGCCCCACTATCATTCCTCCCCCACTTATCATGAAGGAGGAAATCCGGCTCCTAAGCACCCCAATCAATAAATGAAAGGGGCGCCTCTGTGAACCTGCATGAGGAATCGGCTCTCCACCCGATGCACACGCGTGTCGTACACCGCGCGGGTTTGATCAACAGTTCAACGCGCGCGTTCCAGGTCAACTACCGGAGCTGCTTTGTCCTGTAGGAGACACCGTGGAAGCTATGCGGCAGCGTGTCCTGTACGAGGCCGCTTCGCTCTAGTTCGGTCTCCCACAGGACAGAACAGCTCCTGTGGGAAACCGCGATTGTCGTTTTCTCCTGTAAGAGTCCGCTGCCAGTGTCAGAGCTATACAGCTCAGGCATTCTCGCTCAACCAGACCCTAAATGAACGTGAAGATTCAGCAAAATACCTTCCATAGTTTGAAAATCTCCGCATCCCCAGAGCGTCACGACGACGTTTAATAAGTTCAGATAATGTGAAGAACGAATACAGAATTTGGTAGAGAAATATCAGCGGGAAGAAAATGAGATTTAGAAATCCGTACATAGCAACCTGCGAAACAAACTCCATTGTCATTCTGAAACAACAATCGAAGTCGAAGGAAGGAGAAAAACACACATCTTTCTCCATTTGCCTAGTAAGTAAATCAAGATTATCCAAATCCTTGTACTCCTCCTTCAAATACGGCCCAGCCCATGGAGACGTAGAGCTAAAACATCGCGCTCTGAGTAACCTATCCCGACAAGAACACTGAATGACCTAGACCTCACCCACCCAAAGAATAGAATCCGCCGCAGGTTTGACTTCAATCCATTTGGGAGATAGGGTACTGGACCCAAGAAAGGCACATTGAAAACCGGTGGAAGTACACGCTGAAATCACCAAACTACCCTAAATTGTCTACACACTCGAAAAAAAGAAGAAAAATCAACTCACCGTATTTACCAGCGCAACAAGGTAATTCTTGAATCTGAGTATTCGATTGTAAAGATCGAAGGGAGTTATATGATCACGATCAACTTTCAAATGGAGATGCTTTTGAACCTGAACAACTAGAATTTCAGTTCTGATAGCACTTTAGCGCTAAAAATTCTTTTCAAAATTGTTTAGGATTTCCCTAACACCTAAAAGGGTATGGTAAATAAACCTCGCAGATACGTTGCACAACGTCATGCCACGTGAGATTCGACAGCTGAGCATCTTTGATAAGTAAAGCAGATTGATAGAATAGTTGAATCTGCAATACCACAATTAGTTTAGAGCAAACTCTTTCTAATCTCCATCAAGCTTCACAAAAGTTTTCTTTTTGGAGAATCTCAATCTGTCCTCCATGGCCGCCACAAATTTTTCTGAACAGAGTTGTAAGCAGGATGCAGCTGCTCAAACTCGCCAGCGCTACGAAGAGAGATAGGCGCAAGCGATTTTCATTCAGAATTGGTAATGGAGAGGGAATTTTACCCAGCAGAAAACGGATGAGCCAAAAGGTACCAGTTGGCACGAAAATGGTAAGAATTCTGATTTCCATGCATTTCAACAAGCTCGCTTTTCCAATTGTTTCCCATTTTTGCCGAAAATGCCGGAAAACAGCGACCGGAAATGGATACGAAAAATTAATGGAAGCCGGAAATCGCATATTTCCGCACATAGCTACGAATATCAATTAGTGATAACTTTCGACAAATCTGGAATTTCACAAACCAACCTCATCGACTTTCATTTGCAATTTCGCCCAAAATATAAACACGCCTTGGAAATTTCGCAGCCTTCCAGATAGAGCGAAAAATTACGATCCAGCAACCTTTTTAGCGATCGCGCAGGGTCAAGCGGGGTGTTGCGTATTTTTTCGAAATAGGAGCGGCCTCCACCCAAAATAGGCGTCTAAAACCTAAGCAATGCTACGATGCTTATCTTTGGCGACCAAAAAAAATCGAGAATTTTTGAGGTATCTCCACCAAATTTTAAGTTTTGGACCGAAATTTTTGTAGCACCCCTTCTGCGAAAATTCGCAACATCGCTTGACCCTGTGGTCGAGACCGCGCTGGACCCCGGTTATAGATCGTACTCAGTTCGGCTCGTATTCCCAACCTGCGGATCCCTTGATGCTGCGTTACAGCTTCGCGAAAATGCGGATCGGGAAAATATTCCTGTGATTTTTAGAGAATACCAATATCGTTTAGACTCGAGTAAAACCTTTTCTACTACGGCTAACTAAGGTTCTGAGCACGAATCCGTCTACGTATCGATACTCTGAGAGCTACTATAGGTTAGGTGTGCTTCTGGCTTTTCCACCCTCTTATTTCTGAAATCGACGAATAAACCTCAAACTCGTATTCAGCACCCTCAAGTCACTCGCACAGCGCGGTTTTGAGCCTAATCTAGAGCCTTGATTTAATATGCCCACCGTAAGCTGGAGTGATCTCTCGAATGTCGATAAACAGGCCTCAAGTCAGTCAAAAGCCGTGTTTAACTATCGAATTTCCCTCGAGCTTTGAACCAAATCTTCCGAAACCTTTAGAAGGTTGACCTAACTTTAACTTCACAATTCGTACAATATCAAAACTAGCGCGATATTATGTGTCTAGAGCACTGATAATGATCAGAAAGTCTACAGGGCTCAACAAAAACCTAGAATAACCAAACTATGGGAAGATGGGTATAAAGGCGGGGTTTGCACCCTGTCGGTCAATCGGCACTGCTTGTAGTATAGGGATTTCCGCCCTGGTGGTCAACGGAGAGATTCAACCCGCCCCGTCCTCCCACCCCCTCCCCCTTGTACACCGAAAACCTCTTGTGCGAGCGACAAAAAATGCAGAAAACGCTGAACCACAAATCGAGAAACTGAACCTCCAAGGTGCCTTGACAAATCAAATTTCAAATGAAACGTAGACACACCTCATGAAGTTCCAGTAAATAGTAAGTCGTTTTGACAACACGTAATATCCAAAAAATGATTGCCACCAGTATTGAGAACACGACTAATGGATGGAGGTGACTAGCGCAGTTGGCCACAATCGCATCCTGGAAAAGCAGTAAATTTCGGCACAACCTAGGAAGGAAAAAGTTGAAACGAGGAAAAACTCACGTCAAAGCTCCGTTTTCCCGTAATTTGTTCACCCGTAGAAGTTACATTTTTGTTAGCGAAAAGTACATCATAGTCAACACACTGCATGAAAAATGTCGAGAAAGTCTGAATAAACAGCTTTCAAAAACAACTAAGGATTTATGGAAGGAAGACCTTCAGCCGAAGCAGTTCTACACAATGATAACCGAAAAGAAAGTAATTGACTGCTTTCAAAACAGGACAACTACTCAAAACTGACCACGACGAAGACAAACTGCACGAGACTGAACACCTTCTTTACGGCTATAGTCAAAAATCCGCCACCCTGATGGTATTCATACACTAGAGTGAAGAACTGAAAGCAATTCGATGAACATTATAACTAACGAATGTACGATTTATCTTGTAGAAAGCCATTCTGAACAGTGTCAAGCAGACCGGTGTCACGGAAGTCGACAGAGCTACATTTCACCCCGTTGGAGACCGAAAATTTGAACAATGCCTAAAATTGTCGGGGTACGGCGCTAGGTTTGAGGGGTTTCCATACAGATCAGACACACCCCCCCCCCTTCAGCAGTCAGGGCAGGGCTGGGCACACGTCCCGGCATGTCGATTCTGAATATGCACCCCCCTTAGCTCGGTAATTTTTAGGCACCCCCTTATGGGAAATCGAAATCGGCTGTTTTCCGAATAGTTGGACAGCCATGATCTTGACTTCCTGATTTTCATAAACAAGAATATAAAAAAAGCACTGAATAGAGAAAATTCCGAAAATGGCAACAAAAAAGGTAGTGTAATTTCTGAACTTCAAAACAACCCCGTGAGGAAAATTTGTTAGTAAAACGGTAAGTTATGACAAAAGATAAAACATTTTTCAATACAAAACAATTGAACAATTACCAACAACAGAACGACTACTGTTGCAGTAATTAATGTTTCCTGTCGAATGTTTTCATAAACTTATGAAGGATTAGTTAATCTGTATTTGATTGTTCTGATGTGGAAATCAGAACTATTGTTTGTTGTGGAATAATGTTAGGGTTCATGTGATTCGTAGGGAGTAGAAAACCCGAGTTTTACCCTCCTAGAATGCCGCAATCCCTTAAAAATCGGCTTGCCGTGCAAAACGGTGTTTGTACGCAGCTACACAGCGCACACGGGAATGGACGCGCACACCATACTAATAAAAAATGTATTTTATTACAGAACGGGGAGGAGAAAAGGGTTGAAACTGAAGGAAATGGAAGATGGTAAAGGTAGTATATTCTGGATGTACCCATTTCAGAAATTAAATGTAAATAAACAAAGTTAGGGCGGGTGTAAATATTTAGCCGTGATAAGGTTCATTCAAACGAACCTAGTTAATAAAAACTAGCATTAACCTGAGAGCAAAGGATATTTTGAGAAAGAGGAGAATCTGGCAAACATTTTAGTATCAATGAGACCGGTTTTTAATGTGATTTATGGACCTTAAATCTCTTCCCGGTCTTACCCCGAAAACCGGGACAAAACCGGGACGAGTTCTAAGGTCCTTAAATCACACTTAATATCAAACCTATCGCTATTAAAATGTTTGCCAGATTCTCCTCTTTCTCTCAATGCTCTTAGTTCTCATGTTTATGGGTGTTTTTAATCAAACTAGGTTCATTTGAATGAACCTTATCACGTCCAAAAAATTTAATCCGCTCCAACATAGTTTGTTTACATTAAATTTCTATAATGGATACACTGAAAGAATCCTATTTCTGCCTCCTTCCATTTACTCCAGTTTCAATCATTTTCTTCGCCCCGTTCTGTAATTAAAATACATTTTTTATTTAATATTGCGTGCGCGTCCACTCCAGTGCGCGTTGTGTAGCTGCGGACAAACACCATATCGCACGGCTAGCCTAGTCTATGAGAGATTGCGGCATTCAAGGTGGATAAAACTCGGGTTTTTATGTACAGGGTACTTCTCAATGAGGAGGACACGGTCATTCGCTTCTTTCATAGTAACTTGCAGTCTTCAATTTTTACGGTTGCCTCTCTTCATAAGTTGCATTCTCATGAATTAAAATCTGATGACTAGTTGTGATACTGACTGGGCTATCTGTACTTTTAAACTGTCGAAATAAATCCTAGCCTCTCAGGCACTCGGGGGGACGGCCCGCCACACTTTTGAGGCCGAAACGGCCATCCCCCAACCTTGAGAGAGTCATTCAGCCATCCGCGCCCGTTCTCGACCGCCACGCAGATTCTCGACCGCGACGCGTCTACGCACATCGGCAGTCACAGCCATCCGCGCCCCTACGCACTTGCTCAGAATCATCAACATGTTTAGACAAAAGTATTAACAATGTTGCTGGTATAAAAGGCTCCTCATCTCACCGTGTGCCTCAGTCGGCTCTTCGGAGCCGGACCTGGAAGGTGGCCTCGAGTCGCTTTCCAGAAGATCCACCGGACACCGGAGGATAATTTTGGTCGCCGAGGGGAGAGGGCTCCCCACGGCTCGGGGGGGGGGGTGGTATCCAACTGGGGGCCATCTCCCCACGGTCCACGGTGGGGTGCACCCCACTGCGGACCGTGGCGGTGGGGTCAACCCCTCCCCTCCGTAGGGATCCCAACAGGGGTGATCCTTGTGGACTGTCCCCGAGTCCCCGGAACGAATCCGGAAACGCCGAAAATGGACATGGAGCCGCTTATGGACAAATTTTGGACCGCTTAGGGGCCGGGGACTGACAGGTTTTATTGGAGGTCGCCGATCCGCGCACCTTTCGACATCGATGCGCTGATCGGAGGCGCGGCTCGGCGGCCAATGGTGCGGCGGCCGTAGCCCCCGAGTGCCTGAGCTGCTCGGATGAGTCCGGGCAGAGTAAGCAGCATAGCGGTCGGTCATGGCAAAATATAAAAATGAAGAGGAGATTTTGAGATGATAAGCCCGATAAGCCTTGCTTCGACCGGCTCAAAATGAGCGACCTAGGCTATACATCAGTTCGCTAATCTTTGTTTGAACTTGAGCAATAGCTTTTCTGGGCGTTGTCTTTGTATCTTTGCCTCGAATCGGTAGCCACCCGCGTAGTCAATGAGCGTTGCACCAAAGAAACATGACACCACATCAATCCTTACTTGCTACAAGATAACGGAGTAGTGTTCACTCCTTCATCGAAACCAACTTCGACAGCTACTATGAATTATTGCGAACAAAACCTGCATCTCGATCAATAATTTGAATTCTTTTAGTGTTCGACTCAAAAAGCGGGATAGAAAATATGACAAATCAGAAGAATAGTGCATATTGTTTTTTTTTCCTGAAATTCGACAGAACATGCACTTCGTTCTTTTTTTTTTGGTGTTCGGTTTAGGCACCCCCTTTGCCCTCTCTGCAACGTCTAATATGCACCCCCCCTAAGGTTAACCGGGACGCGTGCCCAGCCCTGAGTCAGGGTCAAGCGAGGCGTTGTAAAACTTCCAGAAATCGGAGCGACCACCTCCCGGCAATCAATTTTTTGTCCAACAATCCAAACCTTTCGTGCCCCCTCCCCGAAATGTAATTTTTGACACTTTTTGCCAAAAAATGTTGAACTTTTTTGGCCGTGAAAAGTGATGTCTATCCTATTCACTTCAAGGAATTTTCATTTTTGGTACGAAAATTTTGCGGCACCCTTTAACCTTCAACTTCGGGCCACAAATTTTGCGACACCCCGTAAAAATGTATAAGATTCCTACGTCCCCCCCACAGATTTCGGCGCGGGTGCGGAGCTCCACAGTGAGGGTCTCAAGTCCAAAACACTATCGGACCGCGCAAAGTTCGGAAAATGTGCCCCCATCCAAAAATTGCTCAGTGGAGTTGTTTGGGCCCTGAACACGATTATGAGGACCGTTTCCGGATTTCCCGAAGACTAATGCGCGTTTTCGATGAAAAAAAGGGCGCTTAACAAACTATTAGAGACTTCTAGCCTTTTCTAATCTGTAACTCATGAATCCCAAGCTTATTCTATTGAAAATTAAGAAACCGACTAGAAATTTAGGCTTACTATATGGAATAATCCTTTATTGAACTTTTTAGCCAAATTCATCCAAGCACTACGAACGCCACGTTCACCTCAGCTACAGGAACTACGAACTTTGACAGGCTATAACTTTTTTTCGCAGATGTCCGTAGCAAAATTCGAGTTCGAATTCGAAGAGAGCGTGAGAGAGTTAACAAGAAATCATTCATCAGCTTTCTGACCCAGGGGGGAACATTATGCGAGGTTCCCAAGTTAGCGTAAGAGTCCGTTTGGAATGCTGAACATGAATTTGAGCTCAGCTTTGCAATTTTCAAGGGAATATCATAGGTGTGCCGTAGCCGGTCAATGAAGCTGGCTTGCATGGGGCAGCGAAATACAGGCTGTAATATCGCTTAATTCTGATGGTTTCCACGCGTGCTTATGCGGAGCGGCGGTTAGAGACAGCGAGAGAGCGCATTACAGACGGATGGAGCAGCATCGCGCGCGCCATCGAAGATGAGAATTACGATCTTTCGAAGGGATACTATCACTGAGTTACCGTAACCTACCACCAGGGTCATACGCGGTACGATAACTTCTCAACGGGCGGTGAGCAGGGGTTCTTGACATTTTAGCCTAAAATCAAGGATTTCCGATTATGTTCGTCGAAGCATTATATCCGAAAACGAAAATTTAATTTTTTTTGAAAATTTTCGGTGCCCAAAAGAAGGAAATCGTAGTTCCCCTAAATTCTACACAACGACCCGCTTGAACCTGCCCCCCCCCCCCAAAATCCTTCAAAACTTCAGAAAACGAACGTCCGGCAGCAATGAGCCCCTCTAGATTAAGTTCCAATCAAATCGAAAACCTTGATCAAACTACAGTATAGCTACTACTAGCTAAAAATATATGGAAACGAAACTCGTGTTCGTCTTCAGCACCCCAAATAACCCACTGGACAGAGTTGGGCAGAAAAAAAATGACCTCTTGAGACCGAAAAGTAAGAAAATGCCAGAAAATACATTAAACTGAAGAAAAGAATGTGTAAGAACGGAAACGACACGTGATACACATACCCTGTCCAGATTCTCTATGTGATCCCATCGTTGATCACTATGACGAGACGACGAAGTCATCACGGGCGGTGTATGAGCGGATTCATCGCGTGCTGATGAGCCGACAGGGTGACTCGACGGCGGGGAATGGTAGCCATCTCCCGGCGTAGATGATCCAGATATTCTGAAAACCCTCAAGATCAGACTTCAGCCCAAAAATCGAAAATCGAGGTTCTAACACTGCCTCAGCCCAGAAAATCTACTGAATTTGAATGGAAGATTACCTCAGCCGAATACTTCGGGGCTCCAGAGAGGGAAAGCGGGGATAGTGTGACCTCGGGTGGACAAGAGGAAACAATTTTAGATTTTAAATTTATGTCAGTGCACTTGAGTAAACGACGACCAAAAGCTTTTTTTTTCAAAAACGACCAGAAGCTATTTTTTAGTATTTCGCAAACTGAAACATTTTCGGCTCAAAGTTGTCCAGAGGGGTGAGAGTTATTTGAGGCGCAGAACACGAATATGAGGTCCGTCTTCGGTTTTTCGGATGATTAAACAAAGTTACTGTAGGTAAATGACGCTTTATGCACCGTAACCTACAGTATTCTTCCAAAAAACTGAAAACGGACCTCATATTCGCGTTCAGCCCCCCCAAACAACCCATCTAGACGAACCTTGGGCTGAAACTGTTTCAACTTCTAAAACTTTAAAAAATGAGGTTTTTCGCCATTTGCGAAATCCTCAAGTACACAGTACATCTAGCAACTCCAAACTGTTCCTTTTCGTCTGCACTTAGATCTTCTGAAAACCGTTTTTCAAGGTTCCAGTTTAGGTACAGGGTGGTCCCCTGCCAGATTACCATTATAGGACTTCTTGGAACCTACCCAAGAGAACTCGTAATGGAACTCCGATCTGAGGCGACCGAATCGGCCATTGCACCAGATCAAATCGCATATCGTTTATAGCGCGTGTTTTGTTCACGCACGGTAGCACCTCCCGGGAGCATCGACTTTTCTCCCCCAGGCTGTTTCGATGTGCGATCTGCTCCAAAAATCTTGCGGGGGATCTCGCGCCCAGGGAAAAGTGCACTCAAAAACAGTTCAGGAAGTCCGATAACTTCGTCTGAACACGATTCAGAAGCAACCCAAGAGGAAAGCGACCTGCAACTCACAATGGTGATGACTCCGTGTTGCTGGGTCCACCACCGAAAAGCATGTTGCGTCCTGTGCTCACTATTGGTGAAATCGGATTACAAGTACTCGCTCTTTGATCTCCATCTTCATACACATCATCGATTCTCTAAAAAATGCTGTGCAAAACACTGACACATCGGACACATGACGATTGTATAGCAGATAAGTATAAAAAAAAATTAGAAAAAACATATTTCTTCCTTTCTAGACAAAAATTTGCCTTACAAGATAAGTTGCATACTGTCGTTCTCGGAGCCAAATTCCGGTCCGCATTTGCGGACTGAGGCTGTTGGATTACGCGATACTACGACAATCGTGCTGGGTGGAAGGTGAATCGTGCCGGGACCAAGTGGTTGGGGTTGCTGTGGCCGTAGTCCGAAAATGAGAACCAGAAATTGGCTCCGGGAACAACAGTACTTGCAAGGAAAGCGGATTGAGTGAAATACTGCAGTAGGAGCTGACCTGATACGATTTCTGATTTCGGGATGACCAATTCAACATGCGTTGCTGTCTATGCGGACGCCAATACGCTGCAAACGTTTCTATACATTATGTAAAGTTGACCAAAACTAGATAATGAATTGTATCCGAAAACAATTTGACAGACGACATTTGAACGCCCACGACCGAATCAACTTGAAGTAGTATAGACAAACTGGGATTATACTACGGTAGGTATATGGTTGAATGATCGAGGTCACAGATCTGTCTGAAAACTCGCCTAGAAAAATCACGTAGGGTGTTGATGAACAGACCATTGATAGGTTTTTTTTTCATTTTATGAAGATTCCGGCGATCGAATGACAATAGACTCACGATAACCTATCGTAGTTTTTCAAAATCGAAAGAAAAACCTGTCAGAACCTCAACCCACTAACAAGGGAAACGTTTGCTTAAAACGAGTTTTTTGTACTTTTTGTACCTTCCAAAACGAGCGGTAATCTATCGAAAATCAGGAAACAGACCTCATAATCGTGTTTAGCGCCCAAAATATCCCTCCTGAACAAAGCTCGGCTGAAAGCACATTCTTAAAACTTTGTACAGAGTGATGGCATTTTGGACCTTTTTGGACGAATTGTTTGTTAACGGTTTCTTCTAGCAATTTGGGGGTTCTGAAAGCGTTTGAATTGGTTTTCAGAGTCGACTTAAAACTTCTCCCTTAGGGCTATTTGGTGTGCTTATCACGAATTGGACGTTTATCTGTCGATTTTCCAAGGTTTTTGACTAATTTCGTTCGATGCCTCCAATCTGGCGAAATCTGAAGGCAAAACGAAAGTTTTGGCTGAATCCGGAACGCTACTACAGAATTGGCTCTGAACTTTCCCTCTAAGAGTCATTTAGTGCGCTAAATGCGAATCTGAAGTTCGTTCATCGATTTTCAATAGCTCACAGTAGTTTACGGTGGATATACTGTACCTCGGTCAAAGTCCCAGAAAGGACTCAAAATCTCTATGCGGAGTTTACTCGGGGCGCTGAATACGGATTTAATGTCCATTTGTCAATTTTCGAAGTGCTAAGGTAGGTTTTACTCCCTAAATGACGTTGTACCTACCATAACCTACAGTGAACCTGAGAACTTCGAAAGATGAACCCAAAATCGTTTTCAGCACCTACCCTTGCCTTTTCGCGAAGCCTGAAAAACGATTATAACTTCTTGGAACCAGCAGCTTGGTGCGGGATAGTGCGTGGTTTTACTATTGAGGCACAAGAAATACTAATATTAACAATACCAGTCGTTTTCGCAGATGCGTTTACCACTTAAATCACCTCCCTTGTAAATAAGAGATTTCATTAGAGTTAAAAACATCGACCAACAACGGTAAACGTACTGGTACCATCACAAATCTTTCAAAAAAAATATTTGTTTTGAGCACAATCAACTTTTGCTATTTGTTACATGACGGGTGTAAAACCCCATTTAACCAAATGACCCATTTTTACAGAATTTGGGGGAAAATTTATTTGGAGGTACAAAAATTTAAGCAATGTCTTTCATCCTACCAAGGTCAAGGTGAGAATAACTGCAAAACGCCTGTCCGAAATGAAGAAAAAGTCCACCTATTGTGGAATACCAAACTGGTACGTCTGGATTTATACTATACCGAAGTTCAACAAAAGTCGTGCATTCAGATTGGTAATGAAGAAACAGATTACTTCAATTCCGAGAAACGAGAAACAAATAGTTCTTTCCCGCAAAGGTCAAATGGGAACGAAGCTGGAACGTTCAGGAGTAAAGTGCAGACGAGCAAAATCATTAACTCCGACAAGGCCGTCTAAACAAGTTAAATAGCCCAGTAAAACATCATAAATTTGCCAAATTTGATCCCAACGCTCAACAATTTCTTGTGAACAGAGAAATGTCCAAGAAAAGCTTGAAGGTAATTTTTTTCAAATCCGAATTCTCGACAGAAAAGAAAACAACGTCTTTTAGCCTAAACTAGCACCTCATCTTCAAAAATTGGATCTTTAGAAACAAAGGAAGCCTTAGAAAAGTGAAACCTTCCCTTGAGACAAACGTTGAACGAATGACAGCTGCGCCTGGTGAATTCAAAGCGTGACAAGAAAAATCAGCTGACACTACGACACTACGACGCTATACAGCAGGCGCCATTGCGGCACACGGACAGTCGTTGCATGGAAACAATCATTTGGATCAGAAAATCACAGTAATCAGACTGAATTGACGCCACTGAAGCTATTTTCACATAACAAAACGAACAAATAAGGTCCTCGGTGCTATCGCAGTGAGGGGGGGGGGACTTGGCCACTTTACTTGGCCACGCCCTTTTTTCAGTGTCGCCGTGAAATTTGAGCACCAAGAATTCTCTACTCAACTCTTGGCATTTTTCCAATGTCGCTACACTTCACAATGTGTAAAGTATAAAAAACCTTCATTCTAAAAAATACGCGACTATTAAGAGCATGTTTCTATTGATAAAATTGGTGTTTAGAGAGTAGAGCCAAATTACGAATAATTTCTCTTGTTTAGATCTACTAACCTCATAGCCTCTATGAATCTTGAAGTAAATGTGAACTTTTTGCTGCATTTTTGAATTTTAAATGGTTTGATGATAAGTTGTGATAGAGAAGTTAAGTTCATGAACAGACCACGAAAGCACAAAAAATTTTCGAACGCTTCACGAATTTGCGTGTAATCCTTGCGCAGGGGTCATGCTAATCTTCTCTGTATTGTTCCCATTCTAGTATATGTTCAGGGATGAACGGGAAACCACCCAGCGCGCTTTTATTTATAGGCGTCCTTACCTGCGTTCCGTATCACGCGAGGGTCATTATACCTGCACAACAGGTATGTGGCCAATTAGCACCTGCGCCGGTCCAGGGAGAAGTTGGACTCTATGGCCCACACTGTACTTAGTCCACTGAGATTTAGTCAGTTTTTTTTTTTGACAGGAACGGTAGCATGAAGCTACAACTTTATACCGATTAGCATAATTATTCGGATAACACTTGATCATTTCGAATATTGAACTAATTCGGAGAATTTTTTTCCACCAATTGAAAAAATGATTTCTTCGTTTCTCGAGGAACTCGATTCATTCGAGAAACCAAAATATCAGTTATTCAATTTGTTTGGCTAGGAAAACGTAACATCTTCGACTTTCTAGATTTTCTGGTTTACTCGCTCAAAATTTTCTTACACCCAGCCGGTTCTAATAAAAACAAAACGAACTATGGAACAGTTCGTCTCGTCGCAAACTTGTTTTTTTCAGGAAAAGATTATTTAAAGTTGGCCAAGTACTCTGCCATGTGTTTGAATCCGCACATTATGGAAAGCCGTCGACCCGCTGCAGACTTTAGACCACCGGCGGCTCAGAGCTGATTTTGAGCCTTCTAGAGCCTGGTGCAGACTTTGAGTCACCGTTGGTCTGATGAAAAAAGACGCCGCTAAGGCATCTTTCATAGTCCTCACCGCAAGCGCGGCACGCGCGTGACGCACTGGACGAGCGGCGGACTATGAAACTCTTTACCGCGCGGCACGCGCGGGACGAGCGGGAAGCCACTATAAAATCTCCGGCGGCATCGCCATGGCGGTGCGAGCTAAAGTCGGGCCTTAACTGTGACATGCACAGAAATTCTTGATTGCAATTGCGTATGTGGTAGTGGAGGATAGTCCCAGAATTATTTATGTTGGAGTGGACTCAAATCGAGAAGCAAGTATTGATTGAAATGGTTTGGGCGGCGCGTTGGGCGGCGCCGCTATGGCGGAGCTGGTGGACTATGAATGTTCTTAACGCGCGTCCCGCGCGTGCCGCGCGGTGAGAACTTTCATAGTCCGCCGCGTTCCCCGCGCGTCACGCGCTTGCGGTGAGGACTATGAAAGGTGCCTAAACTGTGGCCGTATTCATGAAATTATAAGAGCCTCCCGGGAAGGTTTTTCAAATCCGCCGATGTACGCGGCGGGCGAACTTCGGATACTCCAGGGAGGCTCTCGTAGTTTCATGGATACGGCCACTGGTGCAGACTTTGAGGCACTGGCGGTTCGGTGAAGATTATAGGCCGCCAGCCACCTAGTGCAGACTCTGAGCCACCGGTGGCTCAGAGATGATTTTGAAGCTTAGGCGACCCGGTGCAGATTGTGAGTCGCCGCTGTCTCCATGCAGCTTTGAGCCACCGGCTGCACAGAGAGTCAGTTTAAAATGAATTTTTGAATCTATTAAATTTTTTACTTGACTCTCCACAATTTCAACCCATGGATCTAAATACGAGTACATTTTACCAGTCTCATTGTACGTCGCAATGTGTGAAATGCAAAAACCGCTAATTCACCGCTAAAAATGATTTTTTCAGAGAACATGTTTGGTCCTATGAAAGAGGTACTCACACAGTAGAACCGAATAATAAATCTTTTTCTTGATTCAATCTACTAAGCTCTATAAATCTCAAAGCAAATGTAAACTTTTTGCTGCATTTTTGATTTTTACATAGTTTGATAACAAGTTGTGATAGAGAAATTAAGTTCATGAACAGACCACGAAAACTCAAAAAATTTTGGAACGCTTCACGAATTTGCGTGTCATCCTTGCGCAGGGGCCATGCTAATCTTCTCTGTATTGTTCCAATTTTATTAGGTCTAGAAGTTAATTTCCGCGTTTTTACGCTTTTTACACTATTGAAAACTGGACATACTTAAACAAAATTTTTATTCAAAATAATTTCCGTCATTAATAACAACCATTTCCCAGAGTTTGGGTAACTTATGGATTCCATCATAATAAAATTTTTCTGGTTTGGCCTCCACCCATTCATCGAGCCATTTTTTGACATCTTGACGATCTTGAAAGCGCTGCTCCGCTAGACCATGCGCCATTGACCGGAAAAGGTGATAATCCGACGGGGCGATGTCTGGAGAGTACGGCGGGTGCGGTAAGACTTCCCATTTGAACTCTTTTAGCGTATCCTTTACCGTTCGAGCAACATGAGGTCGAGCGTTATCATGAAGCAATATGGCTTTTTCGTGTCGACTCGCCCATTCTGGTCTCTTTGCTTCGATTTCATGCCGCAATTGCGCTAGTTGATGTTGATAGCGATTCGCAGTAACTGTTTCGCCAGGTTGAAGAAGTTCATAGTACAGTATACCGCGTTGATCCCACCATATGCACAGTAAGACCTTCTTCCCGTGGATGTTTGGTTTTGCGGTCGAAGTTGTTGTTTCACCAGGACTAACCCACGATTTTCTTCGCTTCGGATTGTCGTAGTACACCCACTTTTCATCGCCAGTTATGATGCGGTGTAAAAAGACTTTCTTTGGAATCGGTCCAACAAGATTTGTGAAGTTGTTTTTCTCTGCTCTTTGTTGCGTTCTGAGAGCTCATAGGGGATCCATTTTCCTTCCTTTTTGAATCTTCCTCATTCCCTTCAATCGAATAGAAATTGCTTTTTGGGTGACGCCGAGAGATGCCGCGAGCTGTTCTTGCGTTTGAGCCGAATCTTGATCCAACAAAGCCTGAAGTTCTTCGTCTTCGAACTTTTTTGGCTGTCCTGGTCGATCTGTGTCCTTAACGTCAAAATCACCCGATTTGAAACGCTGAAACCATTCTTGGCAGGTTCTTATGGATGGAGCAGCATCCCCGTAAGCTTGGGCAAGCATTTGGTGCGCGTCAGTGGCTTTCTTCTTGAGATGAAAAAGGAAAAGGAGAGCTTCCCGCAAATGGCGTTTTTCCGGCACAAAAGTTGACATATTCTGAAACTAAAATAATACTTTTTTTATAAGGTACGTGAAGCAAGTTATATATCAATAGAAAGCTGATAATACAGTGAGCATTATAACATAAAATTCGTTATATAAAAATAATTTTATTTTTTACAAAATATCAATAACAACAAAAACGCGGAAATTAACTTCTAGACCTAATAGTATATGTTCAGGAATGAACGGAAGACTACCCAGCGCGCTCTTATTTATAGGCGTCCTTACCTGCGTTCCGTATCACGCGAGGGTGATTATAGCTGCACAACAGGTAGCCAATTAACACCTGCGCCGGTATAAGGAAGCGGACGTCTTGATTATGGTAATGTATTTAATCATCAGCAGAAGTTGGACTTCATGGCCCATTATGTATTTAGTCCAGAAAGATTTAATGAGTTTTTCTGTCCGAAACGGTAGTATGAAGCTACAACTTGAGACCGAGTAGAATAATTATTTGCATAGTGCTTGATCAATTCGAAAATTGGAATCACTCGGGGATCTCTTTCCGAATAGTTGATTAATCCGAAAAAAAATGTATTATTGGTTTCTCCCGAATTCGATTCAATCGAGATCTCAAATTATCAGTTATTTGAGTTATTCGCCTTAGTCAAAGAAGGAAATAATATCTTACAAGGCAGGCCATTTGAAAAAAAAGCGTGGCCCTACAGAACGAAATGCGACTTTTTATGAAAAGTTTTTGACGGGAAACTCGAATTTGACCTCTATAGCTGCGTTCCATAGCTCTGGATGGAGTCATATGCGTTTATTGGTGAGGAACCATAGTTAGGTTTCAGTATGCATAGCGCAATCTGCATTAAAAGCATTAAACGCGCTAAAAATCATTTCCAATTTTTGTGTACATTTGAAACATTCGGGCTAGCTAACATCAGCCACAAAACTTGATGCTCTGGGAATGAGCTTTTTAAAAGTTATAGCCACCTGAAAACTGCTGTGGGGTCGATCATCTAGCATTTCTGAGTGGAACATCTAGCTTTTTTTTCATTGAATGTTGATGTGACCGTCCAACAACTTGGAAAATATTTATGGCACGAACTCCATATGCAGAAAAACTTACAAATGACAATGGCCAGTATAGTGACGACCGAATATTTCCAAATAATTCAATCAATCATATTTTCGCTTCAATGCCAGTATGACTTGCGCTGTTTTTGATTTTCAGACTTCAAGCAGTGCTCAAGCTTTCATAATCGATGGCAGAGTAGAATTCCTCGCATTCACAAAATCACAATCGTCACTTATTCGAGAAAAGTTCAAATATCAGAACTTTTTCGAATAACTGACAATTCTGATTCTGTGAATGCTGAAAATTTCACTCTTTCATGGATTCTGGAATGTTTCCCCATTACTTGGTACTTGAATACCAAAGAGAGCACAAACCGATTCGAGACACAGGCAAAAAAATTGATTGAAATGATTATTCGAAAATATTCGGTCTTCACTATAGTGTCCAGGCCTCCGAATGCAGGAAAACTTAGAAAACGATTTCGGAGCGAAATTCAAATTCAATTTCACAGTGTATTCAAACTGGTTTTTCCTTGCGAATGAATGTTTTTTGAGGACTTTTTCGACATTTTCGTACACTAAAGCGGCCAAGCTAAGCAAAATCATGAAAAATAATATACGATTTTCAGCGTGGACGTCTTTAATTTTCTAGAAAACTGAAATTGGACGTCAAAGCTGTGTTCAGCGCCCAAATAGCCCCCCAACAGACTTCGGGCGAAAAGAATTTTGATTTCAGATGTCCCAAAAACCCATAAGGGCTCCCTTCTCTTTCCGATACTCCAGAAGTCGAAAAAATTGCTCAAATATGGTACGCAGCAGAAACACGCTGTAAAACCACGAAATCCTCATGGTTTCTACGCGTGCTGCTGCGGAGCAGAGGTTAGAGACAGCTAGAGGACTTGTTGTAGTAAACTACATAGTCGAGCGGCAAAAGTCGCGCCGCCACGGTGAAGGACAGAGGACAGCTACGCAGCTTCGTCCCTGCCCTTTACTCCCTTCCTTTGTGACGCGACTTTTTCCGACTATGCAGAGGCCTTGTGACAGGAGGGAGCAGCATTGAGTGCGCCTCTCGCGCCATGAGCGATGAGAATTGCGATCTTTTCACGGAGCATAATTCAGGGTACTGGACCCGAACACGGGGTTCCTTTTCAGTTGGGTTAAGGTGTGGTAAGGTCATTAACCTACAGCAACGTATAGCAGTCTTCCGAAAAGAAACTTAAAAGAGGAATGACGAGTGCGCGATCAAAGTTTTGTCTGCAGTTTTTCCGAGCTCATGACCTCGAGCTGAAATATTGGTTTCGTAAAACACCCGCGCAGACATTGTAGCGGTGCCGTGCAGGTCAAGTTCATACTTCCCACTGTCGTGATGATTTCCGATCGATACGGATGTAAACGACTGTGCCGCGTCTAGGTTTGAAACCGGTGCGGTCGGCGCGATTCGATGGTGGCGACGGGACCATGGCGCCGGTCTATCCGGAAGGCGTGACTGTGATATGTACTGTGCTTCCCTGGGCCTAATTCCGGTCCGCAATTGCGTCTCGGCACGCTTTGCGGCCCCACGCGCTCGAGTCAGTCGGGTTTCCAGCGCTAAAGCCGACTCGATATGGCTTTTATACAATTTTCTCCAATTTTTCTTAGTTTTCGGTTTCCAAAACCCACCTAGGGTCAGCAGATCGGCGGCTGTGGCTCTGGAAGCTCTTCCGACTCAGGAGCGTGCGGCCGCAAAGCGTGTCGAGACGCTATTGCGGACCGGAATTTGGCCCAGATAAGCACAGTATGCCGCATCAGCGACTTCCTCGCACGCAACACCTGCACAGGTTTCGTCCACTGTTAGCTAACATATCGCGCAGACAAATTCCGACTGTAACCATCACGCGCAGACTTTCCAGCTGTAACCAGTGACCAATCGCAGCGACGGAAAGTATAAATCGGAAATTTCATAGACTACTGTCCGAAATTTCAGAACTTTCGATTGTAAGACGCCATCAGCCCGCACTTCGCACCCTTCTTCGAGTTCACTTCCACAAATTCCCGCATATTATAACCAAGTTAACATTGACTTTCAACCCTGTTTTTAATTGGGAAATAGAACCTTTGATTCCAAAAAGCTTTATTCTTCCATAAAATATCATCTACTCACAACAAAACTAATAACTATTCCGGATTAACAAAAATCAGTAAAATGCAGAGGCAGCCCTCAGAGAAACAAATAACACTATTAGAAACACAGAAACAAGAACTTCACTTCTTCACAGAGTAGTTGTTTTTAACACACTTAATACGATGACAATGACAACTGCATAATGTAGTAACACTATGCTTTGGTTCCGATCAATAACAGTAGATACTGGAGGTAACAAAATCAATAAGCACCTCAAAAGAGTCAAAATGACTTCACAACATGTCAGTCAAAGTCTCAGAAACAGCCAATTCCTAGAGAGCAAAAAATCAGCACAAAGGCCATACCAGTAGATAGGAAGGCATCTGGACATTAGGAACACATCAGTAACTTCAAGCACATGAGACAGAAAAAAATGAACTACAGAGCAATACTGCACATAGCTGGAACCGGATAATGAATGACCCTCGCCTGACATTCTCACCATAACAAAATACCAAACTTGACCTACGAAAATCGTGTGGAGAAATATAAAAACGTGATTCTGGTGAGTCCGCCAGTTGAGTATTGCAGAAATCAAAAATACATTCAGGAACAGAACAAAATTCAAAAGATCAATAACACTTCACAGGGTTTTTCTAACACGTATTATAGCATAAATTCTACTCTTATCCTCTGAGCACCGAGAGCGTTTCGTTCAAAGCCTGCAGCCACGCATGAAGTAGCTCGCTGGAATCCGCAGAAAGCAGAACACTGAAACAACTAGGCTTCCTTACATTTTCAAGATTATAAAGACAAGAATAGAGGCTCGGCGTCTTTATTATCTAATGAAATACGCCACACATTCGAGTTCGTAACCGTAGAGGCTTCAATGTGTTTCGGGCCTACAGAACGACTTGCGGAGGCCAGCCGACCTTCCAGATGAATCTGGTCCCAATTTACCGATCAAGGAGCATAGGTTCGTTGGGGTGGAGACAGCGGCCAGAGAGGTGAAGGTTGTTTAGAATACCTGAGTGGGAAATGGTGAAGGTTCCCTATAGAATCGCAACTTCGAAATTTGACGTTTTCTCAATCCTCTTTTTCTTGCATTCAGTATACTTTTCTTTTTAAAAATTAATTTTGAAACATTTTTTTCGTTAGATGACCTTCTTTTTAAATTCACTATTCTCAATGAAATTATCTGCCTAGGTCATGAAAAATTTCCGTTGAGTGTTTTGGATTCAAAATTTTTCGGAAATTTTTTCCAAGCGATTTTTGAAAATACCAGTTCTTCGCTCATAACATTTTTGCCCTTTAAGATAAATCTTTGAACGGAGTCGTTTCCGAAATCTTCATGAAATTCCGCGTCGAATAGTGTTTTCAACTTGAGAAAAATGAATTTCCAATCTCTCAGCCGATTTCAATTTATGAAATAACGTTTCTTTCACCAAAAGCAATCATTTTTCCGTCCATAACTTTTTTTACCCTAGAAGATATTCCTTCGCTGAAGCTTGTTTTCGGAATCCCCATAAAATTCTGCATCGAATAGCGTTTTCAGTTCTAAATATTACGTTTCCGCTCTTTCAGCCGATTTCAGTTTATAAAGTGAACTTTTTCCGCCCGAAACTACCGGTTTTTCGTCCACAGCTTTTTCATGCTTGGAGATGGACCTTTGTTGAAGGTTATTTTCGGAATCTCAATGGAACTCTGCGTCGACTAGTGTTTCCAGTTTGGAAAAATATTTTCTCGATTCTTCAACCCAATTCATTTTACGAAGCACCGTTTTTCGCCTGAAACTCTTTAACCGTTAAAGATACGGTTCTGGTTAAGGTTGTTTTCGAAATCTGCGCAAAATCCTGCGTCGAATGATATATCGGTTTCCTAACTTTGCTTGCTCCATAAGTCAGCCAGGCCGGTGGAGCCGAGCTCCATAGTTACATCCATAGGGTGCACTCGCCTCTGTGATTAGATGAGAGACGCAGAGTTCTGCGGAGCCACCAACGGGGCTCGGCTCCGCCGACCTGGCTGGCTTATGGAGCAAGCGAAGTTAAGAACCCGATATATCATTCGAAGCAGAATTTTACGCAGATTTTAGAGACAAACTTCACAGAGACCCTATCTTCAACGGTCAATGAGTTATAGGCAAAAAAGCGGCGTTTCGTAAAATGAATTAGGCTGTAAAATGAATGATCGAGAAGATAATTTCCAAACTGGGAACACTAGTCGACGCAGAATTCTATTGAGATTCCGAACACAACCTTCACCAAAGGTCTATCTCTAAGCATTGAAACTGAAGACGCTATTCAATGCACAAGTTTATGAGGATTCCGAAAACAACCTTCACCAAAGGTCTATCTCTAAGCCCAAAAAAGTTATGGACGAAAAACCGGCAGTGACACCAAACCCAATCTTGAAAATGATTTGCATGAGTGTTGGGTCACTTTCATTCTTTTTCGGGGCGTTTCACTGGTTGTCACCGGTTCTCCCAATGGTGAAGGTTTCCCCTTTCACCTGCCCAAAAATGAAGGTTGGTGGAGTTAATGGCTCCACCCAACGAAGCTATGTCCAAGAGGAATACAGCGCCTTTAAAATGTATACACGAATCCCCGAATAAGCTTTTATTCGGACCGGATCAAATTCGCCACGGAAGGTATGATAACCACTGAGCTCGCCATACCAAAAAACCCTACTGCACAATATTCCCAACACATTTCAAGTTAAAGCGACCAGCTGTGAATGGGCCTAAAAAGGCTCTCAGCGCAGGTCCGGCTGATTTTTCGACGTCTTCTACGAAGAGCACTGTCTGGAGTGGCGCCCGACTGGAGAAAAATATTCTCCGTTGTCGTCTCCGACCAGAAGCGCAACCCACTGACCCAACCGAAAGAGCTTCAGTGCTGCACACTAGACTTGGGACCGAATCGAATAATTATTCGAATAATATTCGCATAATTCGAATATTCGAGTATTCGAATATTCGATTCATTCGGGAATTTCAATTTTGGGGTTTATTCGAATATTCGATTTATTCGGGAATTTCAAATTTGGATTTATTCGAATATTCGATTTATTCGAGGATTGAAATTTTGGATTTATTCGAATATTCGATTTATTCGAGAATTGAATTTTTGGATTTATTCGAATATTCGATTTATTCGAAAATTTAAATTTTGGATTTATTCGAATATTCGAGTTATTCGGGAATTTCAATTTTGGATTTATTCGAATATTCGATTTATTCGAGAATTTCAATTTTCGATTTATTCGAATATTCGATTTATTCGAGAATTTAAAATTTGGATTTATTCGAATATTCGATTTATTCGAAAATTTAAATTTCGGATTTATTCGAATATTCGGGAAAAAGTGCCTCACATTCGAATTAGACAAGACCTATTTCCTTTGAAACAGAAACCCTTCAAAGAATCTTTTCGCAAATTGAGCTATCCATTTTTGTGAGTACCATTTCCACTGTTCGTTCTTGTGTGCAGGTCTCCCGTCGCGCGCTGTACACAATCACCAACGCATATTGATTAGGGGCGGTGCTATCCGAAGTTGCCGCAACAGGCTGGACTGGTACTCAGGAAAATCAAAACAAGTTACTTGTAATATAACTGTAACTTACTTGAATGTCTCAAGTAACTTACATTTATATTACATGTAACATACATTTATGTTACATGCAACTTAAATTTATATTACATGTAAGTTACACTTATGTTACATGTAACTTACATTTATATTTTCATTATGAAGGCCATAACGTGACGCAGACGACACGCGACGCAGAGAGCGTGTTCCAGACCACAAACTACGCGAAAAAATGCTGTGCAGGGCCTCCCATGCTGGTGTGGGGCCAAGTACCTCGAACTAGGGTAGTTGAACCAACATCAACGCCAGTCGTAAGCCTGACCCCGCGAGTGCGTTATACATTTCCTTGGAAACACCTTCTTGGTCGATTTAAGTTACTTGCGACTTATAATGTGCCGTTTGAGTTACATGGAACATATCGGAGGCGCACTGCACCCAGTATCCTCTCAGAAATCGAGAACAAGTTACTTGTAACATATCTAAGCTAATGTAAGTTGCCTGCGACTTATCTCAAGCCATTTAAGTTGGGGCCTCCAGAACAGGCAGCAGCGACCGTTTATCCCATCGTTTTTAGCACTGAATACGCAGGAAGTTGGCAAGTTGAAACTTGTTGAAACTCGCAGAGCATTTCTACTGGCAAAAAAATGAGATGGAACACGTATGGATAAACAGTCACTGCTGCCTGTTTAGGTTTTCTCATTTAAGTTACATGCAACATATCGACAGGAAACCGCTGGCAATTCGCGTCCAATATGTTACATGTAACTTAAATGGCACAATAAAAGTCGCAAGTAACTTACATCGGCTTAGATATGTTACAAGTAACTTGTTTTCGGGTTTTTATGTTACAAGTAACTTGTTTTCGGGCTTTTATGTGACAAGTAACTTGTTTTCATTTTTCTGAGTAGCCGTCGCCCATTGGCGCTGGGCCGCCTCCGCGAAATCAATAGTGTGTTCTCCTGCTCCCATTATTTTAGGCCGTCGCCGCCGTAATGGTGGATAGAGGGTATCCACGAAAGTGTGGCTGCCCCCTGTCCCCCATTGTGGGAGCTAGTTAAGCCAATCTCCTCCGATTTTCAACCCCTCCGTCACTGGTCTCCTTTCTTTGAATTTCGTAATTGATCCTATATATAAAGAATCACAAGGGCAAGAAAAATAATGTTGACTATGGGGCTATATGGGGCTACGAGCGTTCAGCACAGCGCCTGCATGGTGGTGGGGCAGCTTCGAAGAGGAGCCGATTGGGGCGCGTTATTCAGCGCCTTCACCACTGCTTCATCCTGCTTTTTTTGCTTATTGCTTTCTTTTTTTTCGATTTTTGTGTTTAAGTGCAATTTCATTTTGTATTTAAGTGCATTTTCATTGTCAATGCTGTCGAATTCTAGGAAAAAATTTTCGAATCAAAAGGTTCTCCTCAGGCGTCAAAAAGGGTAATTTCGGAGAGCATTTTTCAATGAAACCCCTTTATAAACCCCCATCAAACCTGGTACCTAGAGATGGGGAGTGCTATGAACAATCCCAAATCAGAAACCAAATCGAGGCAAGTTTCGAATCCTGGGAGAAATTTTCGAATCAAAAGGCCCCCCTCAGGCGTCAAAAAGGGTAATTTCGGAGAGCATTTTTCAAAGAAACCCCTTTTCAAACCCCCATCAAACCTGGTACCTAGAGATGGGGAGTGCTATGAACAATCCCAAATCAGAAACCAAATCGAGGCAAGTCTCGAATCCTGAGAGAAAATTTCGGATCAAAAGGTCCCCCTCAGGCGTCGAAAAGGTGAATTTTGGAGAGCGTTTTTCAGTGAAACCCCTTCTCAAACCTCCATCAAACCTGGTATCTAGAGATGGGGAGTGCTATGAGCAATCCCAAATCAGAAACCAAATCGAGGCAAGTTTCGAATCCTAGGAGAAAATTTCGAATCAAAAGGTCCCCCTCAGGGCGTCAAAAAGGGTAATTTTTATTCATTTATTTATTTATTTATTACGTTCCGTAGAACGCTCCAATAAACAACTAGCTGACCATTAAGAAGAAATATATTCCATGCTCAGGAAAACAAAAAAACAAAAATCAAAAAAAAATCAACAAAAATCAATAAAACCATCGGTAACTAGATCAATGCAGACAACAGCAACGGTAGAGAAAAGAACTAAGAGGCATCGGAGTTCGAAACACCGGCACATTTTGCAGAAATGGTTGAATATGCGTGAGCATATTTTTTTTAAAAATTTCGTTTCAAAATGAAAATGCCCGTGGGACTTCATCTCTCTACAGGCCAACGAAGCCAAGGTTGCCGTGCCAGCCAGCTATGGCACATTGGACCTTACCGGAACTTCGGGTCATGGGTTTACTGGCTTCCCACATGGGACCGGTAAGGTGGCCAACCAGCCTGCGGCAAGTAAAGAAGCAGTTTCGCAATATTTTTTTTCGAGAGAAAATACAGTTCAAGCGGGAGCACTCACTCTAAATTCGAAACCAATTCATGAAAATAGGTCGGTATTTATCCGCGGTTCCCATAAAACACAAAATGTCCGCAGTATTTGCTAAGAGCTCGGAAAAAACTATCAATATTTCAAAAGATAGTCGGCTGCAACTCCATAGTCATCGCAAGTCTCATTACACCCTTCACTAATGCGACCATTTTGACGAGAAAAAAACCATCAACCCAGTTGGCGTAGTAGTGCATTTCGGAGAGCATTTTTCAATGAAACCCCTTTATAAACCCCCATCAAACCTGGTACCTAGAGATGGTGAGTGCTATGAACAATCCCGAATCAGAAACCAAATCGAGGCAAGTTTCGAATCCTAGGAGAAAATTCGAATCAAAAGGCCCCCCTCAGGGCGTCAAAAAGGGTAATTTCGGAGAGCATTTTTCAGTGAAACCCCTCTTCAAACCCCCATCAAACCTGGTACCTAGAGATGGGGAGTGCTATAAACAATCTCAAAACAGAAACCAAATCGAGGCAAGTTTCGAATCCTGGGAGAAAATTCCGAATCAAAAGGTCCCCCTCAGGGCGTCAAAAAGGGTAATTTCGGAGAGCATTTTTCAGTGAAACTTCTTTTCAAACCCCCATCAAGCCTGGTACCTAGAGATGGGGAGTGCTATGAGCAATCCCGAATCAGAAACCAAATCGAGGCAAGTTTCGAATCCTAGGAGAAATTTTCGAATCAAAAGGCCCCCCTCAGGGCGTCAAAAAGGGTAATTTCGGAGAGCATTTTTCAATGAAACCCGTTTATAAACCCCCATCAAACCTGGTACCTAGAGATGGGGAGTGCTATGAACAATCCCAAATCAGAAACCAAATCGAGGCAAGTTTCGAATCCTAGGAGAAATTTTCGAATCAAAAGGCCCCCCTCAGGGCGTCAAAAAGGGTAATTTTGGAGAGCATTTTTCAATGAAACCCCTTTATAAACCCCCATCAAACCTGGTACCTAGAGATGGGGAGTGCTATGAACAATCCCAAATCAGAAACCAAATCGAGGCAAGTTTCGAATCCTAGGAGAAATTTTCGAATCAAAAGGCCCCCCTCAGGGCGTCAAAAAGGGTAATTTCGGAGAGCATTTTTCAATGAAACCCGTTTATAAACCCCATCAAACCTGGTACCTAGAGATGGGGAGTGCTATGAACAATCCCAAATCAGAAACCAAATCGAGGCAAGTTTCGAACCCTAAGAGAAAATTTCGAATCAAGAGGTCCCCCTCAGGGCGTCGAAAAGGGTAAATTCGAAGCCTTTCGAAGCGTCGAAAAGGAATTCGAAGGGTATCGTTCGGCGAAGCCGAACGAATACTACGCGTGGTGAATTGTGGTGGGTCGGTGAAGCCGGCCCATCGTTCGGCGAAGCCGAACGAATATTACGCGTGGTGAATTGTGGTGGGTCGACGAAGCCGGCCCATCGTTTGGCGGAGCCAAACGAATACAACGCGTGTTGATTGGAGGTGGGTCGGCAAAGCCGGCCCATCGTTCGGCGAAGCCGAACAAATACTACACAAAGGGTGGCCTGCGAAGCCGGCCCATCGTTCGGCAAAGTCGAACGAATACTACGCGTGGTGAATGGAGGTGGGTCGGCGGAGCCGGCCTATCGTTCGGCGAGGCCGAACGAATACTATGCGTGGTGATTGGAGGTGGGTAGGTGAAGCCGGCCCATCGTTCGGCGGAGCCGAACGAGTACTACGAGTGGTGAATGGAGGTTGGTCGGCGAAGCCGAACGATTACTACGCGTGGTGATTGGAGGTGGGTCGGCGAAGCCGCCCATCGCTGGCGGAGCCAAACGAATACTACGCGTGGTGATTGGAGGTGGGTCGGCGAAGGCGGCCCATGATACGTCGAAGCCGAACGAATACTATACGGAGGGTAGCAGGCGAAGTCGGCCCATCGTTCGGCGAAGCCGAACGAATACTACGCGTGGTAAATGGAGGTGGGTCGGCGAAGCCGGCCCATCGTTCGGCGAAGCCGAACGAATACTACACGCGTGGTGAATGGAGGTGGGTCGGCGAAGCCGCCCCTCGTTCGGCGGAGCCAAACGAATACTACGCGTGGTGATTGGAGGTGAGTCGGCGAAGCCGGCCAATCGTTTGGCGGAGCCGAATGAATACTGCGCGTGGTGAATGAAGGTGGGTCGGCGAAGCCGGCCCATCGTTCGGCGAAGCCGGCCCATCGTTCGGCGAAGCCGAACGAGTACTACACGGAGGGTGGCCGGCGAAGCCGGCCCTCGTTCGGCGGAGCCAAACGAATACTACGCGTGGTGATTGGAGGTGAGTCGGCGAAGCCGGCCCATGATACGTCGAAGCCGAACGAATACTATACGGAGGGTAGCAGGCGAAGTCGGCCCATCGTTTGGCGGAGCCAAACGAATACTACGCGTGGTGATTGGAGGTGGGTCGGCGAAGCCGGCCCATCGTTCGGCTAAGCCGAACGAATACTACACGGAGGGTGGCCGGCGAAGCCGGCCCTTCGTTCAGCAGAGCCGAATGAATACTACGCGTGGTGAATGGAGGTGGGTCGCCGGAGACGGCCTATCGTTCGGCGAGGCCGAACGAATACTACGCGTGGTGATTGGAGGTGGGTCGGCGAAGCCGGCCCATCTTTCGGCGAAGCCGAACGAATACTACGCGTGGTGAATGGAGGTGGGTCGTCGGAGCCGGCCCATCGTTCGGCGAAGCCGAACGAGTACTACACGGAGGGTGGCCGGCGAAGCCGGCCCATCGTTCGGCGGAGCCGAATGAATACTACGAGTGGTGAATGGAGGTTGGTCGGCGAAGCCGAACGATTACTACGCGTGGTGATTGGAGGCGGTTCGGCGAAGCCGCCCCTCGTTCGGCGGAGCCAAACGAATACTACGCGTGGTGATTGGAGGTGAGTCGGCGAAGCCGGCCCATCGTTTGGCGAAGCCGAACGAATACTACGCGTGGTGATTGGAGGTGGGTCGGCGAAGCCGGCCCATCGTTCGGCGAAGCCGAACGAATACTACGCGTGGTGAATGGAGGTGGGTTGGCGGAGCCGGCCTATCGTTCGGCGAGGCCGAACGAGTACTACACGGAGGCTGGCCGGCGAAGCCGGCCCATCGTTCGGCGGAGCCGAATGAATACTACGAGTGGTGAATGGAGGTTGGTCGGCGAAGCCGAACGATTACTACGCGTGGTGATTGGAGGTGGGTCGGCGAAGCCGCCCCTCGTTCGGCGGAGCCAAACGAATACTACGCGTGGTGATTGGAGGTGAGTCGGCGAAGCCGGCCCATCGTTTGGCGAAGCCGAACGAATACTACGCGTGGTGATTGGAGGTGGGTCGGCGAAGCCGGCCCATCGTTCGGCGAAGCCGAACGAATACTACGCGTGGTGATTGGAGGTGGGTCGGCGAAGCCGGCCCATCGTTCGGCTAAGCCGAACGAATACTACACGGAGGGTGGCCGGCGAAGCCGGCCCTTCGTTCAGCAGAGCCGAATGAATACTACGCGTGGTGAATGGAGGTGGGTCGCCGGAGACGGCCTATCGTTCGGCCAAGCCGAACGAATACTACACAAAGGGTGGCCGGCGAAGCCGGCCCATCGTTCGGCGAAGCCGAACGAATACTACACGAAGGGTGGGTGGCCGGCGAAGCCGGCCCATCGTTCGGCGGAGCCGAATGAATACTACGAGTGGTGAATGGAGGTTGGTCGGCGAAGCCGAACGATTACTACGCGTGGTGATTGGAGGCGGTTCGGCGAAGCCGCCCCTCGTTCGGCGGAGCCAAACGAATACTACGCGTGGTGATTGGAGGTGAGTCGGCGAAGCCGGCCCATCGTTTGGCGAAGCCGAACGAATACTACGCGTGGTGATTGGAGGTGGGTCGGCGAAGCCGGCCCATCGTTCGGCGAAGCCGAACGAATACTACGCGTGGTGAATGGAGGTGGGTCGGCAAAGCCGGCCCATCGTTCGGCGAAGCCGAACGAATACTACACAGAGGGTGGCCGGCAAAGCCGGCCCATTGTTCGGCAGAGCCGAATGAATACTACGCGTGGTGATTGGAGGTGGGTCGGCGAAGCCGGCCCATCGTTTGGCGGAGCCGAATGAATACTACGCTTGGTTATTGGAGGTGGGTCGGCGAAGCGGGCCCATCGTTCGGCAAAGCCGAACGAATACTACGCGTGGTGATTGGAGGTGGGTCGGCGGAGCCGGCCTATCGTTCGGCCAAGCCGAACGAATACTACACAAAGGGTGGCCGGCGAAGCCGGCCCATCGTTCGGCGAAGCCGAACGAATACTACACGAAGGGTGGGTGGCCGGCGAAGCCGGCCCATCGTTCGGCGAAGCCGAACGAATACTACGCGTGGTGAATTGTGGTGGGTCGGTGAAGCCGGCCCATCGTTCGGCAAAGCCGAACGAATACTACGCGTGGTGAATTGTGGTGGGTCGGCGAAGCCGGCCCATCGTTCGGCGAAGCCGAACGAGTACTACGCGTGGTGAATGGAGGTGGGTCGGCGGAGCAGGCCCCTCGTTCGGCGAAGCCGAACGAATACTTTACGGAGGGTAGCAGACGAAGCCGGCCCACCCTTTTTCAGAGCCAAACGAATACTACGCGTGGTGAATGGAGGTGGGTTCGGCGCAGCCGGCCCATCGTTCGTCTAAGCCGAACGAATACTACGCGTGGTGAATGGAGTGTGGCCGGTATAGCCGACCCATCGTTTGGCAAAGCTAAACGAATATTAGATGGGGGTGGCCGACGAAGCCTGCTCACTGCGAGGATGCAAATGATACGTACCGATTTTGCGTGTCGCCACCTATGAGCGCAGCATGATTGGAGAATTGAAAACATTGAGCAGTTAAAAGGCTTTTTGACGTCATGTTTATTTGCTTGCTTGACCGTTTTTCAAAAAGGACAACTATACTACTGCCATCGTGGTATTCGGTCTTTGGAACGGCGCTGGCCCCATGTTTGTAGACGTACTGGTCAATTCACATTGCTTTCACAAGCATGTTTAGGAGCTTGTACCCTACATTAGGAAGTGAAATTTATTGTTCCTTCGCGTGCGTATGTGTAGCTGGGATACAGACAGTGTGAGTGTGGGATAGTTGAGTAGCAGCATACGCGCACACGCGCGCGATAAACCTTAGTGAATTCGACGCTAAAGCAGAGGGTTTGCAGCCTTCAAGTCAAGTGGCTGCCCCGGGCTAGGGACCCGAAGGGTCACTAGTTCTGTATACACATATACGAAACGCAAATATAAGAATTAAACATGAGAAGCGAAGACAAGTTATGCAACTCAAACTCACATTCTGCAGCAATTTCTCTCGCCGCGCTTTTTCTCCTCTTCTTTTCGAATACTCTGCTATCTTGATGCTCATCACCTTTTCGAATAATTTGCTTTGGGGCAATATGTGTATCGTCGATCACTGGGCGAGAGATAGCCGCGACGCAGCGATCTAACGTGATATCACTTGATCGATGTTCATGACTATCATTACCTCCTCGCTTGCGTGCGTGCCACGTGTGTTCGTCGCGGCGATCTCTCAACCACCATCGGCATGGAATTCGCATTCAGCACCCCGAATTACCTCCGCATAGCAATTTTGAGTCAAATCCGAGACTAACCAAACTACCGCATACCCACTAGAGTATACCAAACGAATAATATCGATTTTTCCGAATAAATCTAGTTTTGCTCGTCATGGTCGGAATGGTTTCAACAGCGCTTTTTATCACGCATTAGGTTAGGTGAAAGGTTCTCATATTTGATGAAAACGTGGGGTTTCGTCTATTCGTTAACATGCCACAGCCAATTAATTAAGTTTTTATTCGAATATTCGAATAATCGAATAAATGGTTATAGCAATTCTGTGATTGGACAGAAAGTCACTTTTCCATCAATTATGGAAACCTTGCCCCTCACGTAATGTTCGATACCAAGGGCAGTTAAAACCATCTCGTCTCTGAGAAAATATAAGAGTTAATTGAAAAATCGATTTTATTCGGTGAAACACTCTAATACCCACCGTAATCTACCGCAAGGTGTCAAAAAATCGATATACTGCATCAGATACGCGTTGATCACTACAAATAACCCTCAAAGAAACAATTTGAACAACATCGTAGCACTCCGGGAAACGTCAAAAGTCGCATTTTGCCATCAAATTTCCCTCCCGATGAGAAGCTTCAAACGAATTTAGTCGACAATCGACAAAGAAACCTCAGCTTCGTGATCAGCACCCCAAACAACCCCCCCCCACCAGCAACCACCTCTAGGGGAATTTAAGGTCAAATCTGGAATGTTTTTCTTCAACGCTTTCTGAAGCCCTACTTGATTTAGGTTAACGCTCAACCGAAAATTGGTACATGTGGGAAATGGTATCACTTCGTGGAAGCTCTGGAAAAAGTGCTTTTGCCCACGCTTTGTCCAGGGGTTGTTTTGTGCGCTGAACACGATTGACCGTTTTCAGCATCTCGAAAGATCAGTATGCGTTTTTGGATGGTACAATAGGTATGCGAAACGGAAGAATGCCTATTACGATTTTCAGAGTGACTACTCAGAAAAATGGAAAACAAGTTACTTGTAACATAAAAAGGCTGAAAAACAAGTTACTTGTAACATATCTACGAGCCGATGTAGGTTACTTGCGACTTATCTCAGGTCATTTTAAGTTACATGTAACATATCGGCGGGATACTGCGTGCAGTGCGCCTCCGTTATGTTGCACTGTAGCTTGAGAATGGCACAATATAAGTCGCAAGTAACTTAAATTGGCCGAAAAGATATTTCCAAGGTTGGTGTATGACGCACTCGCGAAGGGTCAGGCTTACGACTGTAGCGTTGTTGTTGATTCAATTACCCAAGTTTGAGCTTTACTTCTCAGAAAAATCCAAAACAAGTTACTTGTTATTTAAATGTAACTGACTTGAATGTCTCAAGTAAGCTTACATTTATATTACATGTAACATACATTTATATTACATGTAACTTAAATTTATATTGGATGTAGGTTACGCTCATGTTACATATGACTTACATTTATATTCTCACTATATGGGTGGCCATCACGTGACGCGGACAACACGCGACACAGAGGGCGCGTCTCGAACCACACACTAAACAAAAAATGCTGTGCAGGGCTTTCACTGCTGATGTGGCGTCAAGTACATCAAACCTGGGCAAAAGAATCAACAGCAACGCCAGTCGCCAAGCTGACTCCGCGAGTACATCGTACATCCTCCTTGGAAACATCTTCTCGGCCGATTTAAGTTACTTGCGACTTATATTGTGCCAGTTAAGTTACATGTAAATTATCGGAGGCGCACTGCACGCAGTGTTCTATCAGAAAACGAAAACAAGTTACTTGTAACATATCTGAGCCGATGTGGAGTTACTTGCGACTTATCTCAGATCATTTGAGATACATGTAACATATCAGAGGCGGACCACACGCAGTATCCCGCCGATAGGTTAGCATGTAAGTTACATGACATGAGACAAGTCGCAAGTAACTTACATCAGCTCAGATATGTTACAAGTAACTTGTTTTCGGCCTTGCTATGTTGCAAGTAACTTGTTTTCATTTTTCTGAGTTGACGCCACACCATCAGGGAATCCTAGCACAGCATTTTTGTGTAGTGTGTGGTCTGGGACTGCGCCCTCTGCGTCGCGTGTCGTCTGCGCGTCACGTGATGGCCACCCATAGTGAAAATTCAAATGTAGGTGACATGTAACAAAAGTGTAACTTACATGTAAAATATATTTAAGTCACATGTAATATAAATGTATGTTACATGTAATATAACTTTAAGTTGCTTGAGACATTCAAGTAAGTTACATTTATATTACAAAAGACTTGTTTTTATTTTTCTGAGTAGGCAGCTGTGAAGGGCATATTCGGGCCCTACATTCAAACTGGTTCTAGAAAAGTACGGTTTATGTGGGACTGACAATTTGGCTATTAGCAGTTTCCTTGTTAGTGTTCCCCGTCTTGAAGGTAGTTCACGATAAAAACAGTCTCCTAGTTTCTTCAAAAGTCGAAGTTCCGGGGTGATATTGACCTTGATTTCGAAATGTCGAATATTCTTCGAATATTCGAATAGGATTCGAATATTCGAATAGTTGGTCGACTTTTCGAATATATTCATTTATTCGGGAATTTCGAAAACGCCTTATTCGAATGTATTCATTTATTCGGGAATTTCGAAAACGCCTTATTCGAATGTATTCATTTATTCGGGATTTTTTGAAAGGCATTATTCGAATGTATTCATTTATTCGGGAATTTCGAAAACGCCTTATTCGAATATATTCATTTATTCGGGATTTTTGAAAACGCCTTATTCGAATATATTCATTTATTCGGGAATTTTGAAAACGCCTTATTCGAATATATTCATTTATTCGGGAATTTTGAAAACGCCTTATTCGAATATATTCATTTATTCGGGATTTTTCAAAAGGTATTATTCGAATGTATTCATTTATTCGGGATTTTTTAAAAGGCATTATTCGAATGTATTCATTTATTCGGGATTTTTTAAAAGGCATTATTCGAATGTATTCATTTATTCGGAATTTTTGAAATGGCCGTATTCGAATTATTCATTCATTCGAAAACTCGGGTCGAATGCCCATGTATACTGCACACTATGAAGATCATGGCGGAGGATCTGTTTTTGAAAATTGCCACGCATGTTGCCGCCGCATTGAGTCTACAAAGAGGGACATAACGCGCGCTAACCCCCTAATTCTAGATTTTTGTAAAGCTGAGAACATGTGTTGGGCGTGAGCCGGCCTACAATTAAACAAATAACTTCGGATACACTTGTCTACGAATTCCCACCAAGGCTCTACTTCGAGTGTACACTCCCCAGTGATTATGATACAACCGAAAATGTGAGCGGAGATTCCTACATGTCCTTTCTTATGAGATGCTACCACACTCTAACATGAAAAACCTACCGTCTCTTCTCCATCATTGACGGTGTCGTCGAAACCAATATATCAATACTGAAGGAGTGCTCACGCGGACACTGTTCAGGGCTGCACGCCACCACCACGTCATTCGTGCACCTACTCAAATCCATAGATGCCGCTGTGCGCTGTAAAAGGCATTTATGTAATCTCCACAAGAAAGAGTACACTTATGGCGTCACTCATTGCGCCAACGATCCTCATTTAATGAAAATACTCAGAGTCATATAGAAGGTCCTAAAAAGGCATAGGGACGTCAAAATCCTCACTTTATCCATTGATTCATCATCGGGATATCTCCAGAAGTACACCATTCCACGTCGCAAAACTGCCCAGTAGCGCTCCCAAGATGGTATTCCGCCAACTGTTTGATACATTGTCTAAACAAATGGTCCATAAGTCCAAATCACTAGTCCTTATGATAAAATCAGTAAAATTTTTGGGACTTTTCAAAGAAGCTACCACGACGCCGCCACGCCGCCGCGCGAAGCAATGTAGGTCTCGCATCCGCGACGCCTTCATATGCTATTTGAACCAATGCCGAAAATTCACATCCAGACGCGTCCAAGAGCGATCGCCTAACTGCAGACAGAGTGAGCGGTCGCGCAGCGGCCGCACCACATCCAAGGAGAGACAAAGAAGTTGACCAAACGAAACAATTCCATAGAGAACAATCCAGCACGTGCCGCAACGCGGCCGCACGCATTGCCCGCAGCTAGGCGACTACCCCCTGACACGACTGCATAGATAAACTCACCAGAAATCCCCTATTATCAACCTCAATCGCTGGAGGCAGTGTGGCGCTACGGGCGTATATCTCAATTATACCCTCCAGTGGATATTCAGCTTCATCAAGATAGAATTTGTTGACTCCAACAGTGTCTCTATTAAGGATAACGTAACCACAACGGACAAACTCTGCTCCTTGGGAATCGTTGCGACACAGAGACTTGATGGGGCGGCTTGGCGCTGAAATTAAATAATATTTTTTCGCGGGAGACAGAACGTAAATGGGGACTCACATGTTTGGCTCAACAGATTACGACATTTACTTGCGATATTTGTGGCACACGACTGCTCGTTATGTTTCACAGTCGGGAGTTTCTGAATTCGGGTAAATAGAAATGCGTCTAATATAGATATAGGGCAAAAGATTGCATCAGGCTATCGCAAATATTCTGTCCGCACTTGGTTCCACTTCTACCAGCCAGAAAGGCGCGGAGCTTCCTGTCTACCTTCAGGTAGCCGGAAAGATGGATGATGGAACTCTCATCCAACTTCAGGAAAGCTTCAAGATTAGCGGAAGGCCTCCTGAATTTTCACTAAGACGTCTACAGATGTAAAGCTTCTCTCCCTCATTTCAAGCCAGGTGGAGTGAGAAGCTATGCGGTCGATCTATTTAGGAACTAAATTCACTCGAGTCCTGAGCGGAGCGAACAGAGGGGAAGAGTCAGCGAGAGTACCAAATAGCGAAAATCGAGGCTCCCAAAGATATGGTAGGCCTTCCACCAAATTTCACCAGCCATCTATCACAATTTTTACGCCACGACCCGATACTTAAAGGCGGCAGACACGCTCAAAAATGGTATCGATTTTATGACATAAATCAAAGGTTTGGAGCTGGTTGTATTGGGAACTGACGAAAAAACGAACGAAAACTGTGTGCAAATACAGGAATAATGGTTATTTTGTTATCAGGTGAAAGTGGACGAGTTTTATGGCGCGCGGTTGAAACAGCAAATATTAGCAACAAAACGGTTGAGATAGAGAAGTCCACATACTCCTACGGCCTAAGCTGAGGCGTTCACCTCGTTGGAAGCATCAAAAACCAGCCAAAGGGACCGTATTAGTACTATCAATCTGGACGAGTTTGTATTTTGGGACGGGGTTGCAGAAGCTTAGGGGCGGGGTTGCAGAAATTTTTCGTTTGCATTGCTGAAATTTAGTAGTTTTGACTCGTTTTTGACGCCTCCAACGGCGTGAGCAGTCTACTAGGAGCCATTCGACTTCAGAAAAGTAGTTATCTCAACAACTTTTTCGAGCGTGTCTGCTGCCTTTAAAGGCAGTGTTCACGATGGAAAAGTTACCCGTTTTTTGGCTAAAACGTAAGCTTTGGGTCCCTCTAAGGAGAGTAAGCACGAAATTACGACGAAAAACGGCCAGGAAGTGGGTGAAAATCTCGTGAGCCAGTCAACCCATTGGGCCACCCCGCCCACGTCCTATGACAGTTGTCCTGCGTTCGTTTTACAGTAGGAACAGGCCCTAATTTCGAATATTCTTTATCGCGAAAGGTTCTAACATTCCAGCATGTACACTGACCCCTCTTATTTTGAAGAATTTTCGGTACAGGAAACAGAAAGCGAAGCCACTTAGCTAAGAATTTTCGATTCCGAGAAGTTCGATTCGTTGTCCGCAGTCTCCCAAAACACACAAATTATCATATTTAGTGTCTTTTTCAGAGATTTCTCTAAGCATTGTGCTTCGCTATTTGACTGTTCTATGAGATTTTTTCCCTATTAACCTCTTCTGAATGGACTTAACCTACCCAAAAATTTCGGAAACTATAAAACAGTTTTTTTGAGGCACAGTCCATCTCGAGATGTTTTTCAGTTTTCAGCATTACTTGGAGAGTTCCACGCTGATCACCACAGTGTTTCCAGAAAAGCTCAGAACTCACTAGGGACGGAGTTATGGCCCCTCAAAAAATAGCGAAATCGAACGGCAAGAAACTCGTGGACGAGTTGTCCACAGCCTGTTTTTTGTACATGCGGCCATCGCTCTGAGCAGGCCACAACTCAATGCCAGCCAAGCAGAAAACAAATGGATAAACATGGATTCTGAATGATATCCTTCCCTATTGAGATCGAAAATTCGTCGTTGGGTGAGGCCTATTTTCTCCTTTCTGGAGGCGTGGTTGACTTTTCCTTGGTTTTCCTCACCTATTTGAGCGAACTGAGACTTCGCGCTAGGCAGCGTTGCTATATACGACGAGCGGAAGACAATATCAAAAATTGCCAATGCGGTTGGACTGTACCTCAATGGCATTGCTTGCCATCCAGCGCAATTTCAAAAATCAAAATGGCGGAACTCGAACAAAGCCGCCAGTTACTTTGGGCTCTGGTTTTTTCCAATCCGAGGTTTTGAGCAGTCCTTTTGCCCTCTTCATTTACATAGTAGTTACACCCACTCAAAAACATGAGAAAAATATTGTTTTTATGTGAGTACGATGCCTTTGAAAAGTCATCAGTCCAGTCCGAATTATTGTCGGTAATTGTAATAATTTTCGTCTGACTGGTGTGCTCCCCCAGCAGTCTGCGTCTCTGTGTGTCTATTAATGCGGCTCGTAATCTCTCAGTTGGTAGAGAACACCGCTCCGACGTGAAACAAATATGTATGCTCAATCATGGTCAAACTTCTGCGGCAACCAATATATACAATGGTTTGGAAACCAACCATGGCATACACTTCAACCACCACGTTGAAGTCCACAGGAAGATTCGAAAACTGAACATGTTCAGCGAACGTCAGTTGGTGAAGGCGAGATTGCTGATAAGCCAGCAGAGAAATCGGGCTTGTCGCCTCCACCTCTGGGCCAGACTTCGAAGCATGAGGATAGCATATGAAGTATCTGAAACCGCAAGAATTTCACCTTGTGAGACGACTTTACATCCACCTGAGCTGACTCAACAATTAGGAAACGTACCGAGATCATACTGGCGCTGACAGAAACTGCGATTCAACTGCACAGTGATATTCGAGATCGTCATCGTTCCGCGCAGCTCTCGATTTACCGGCGGTGGAGGATTGCGGACAGCGGCCAACGCTGATATACGGTTCACCTCGCACCGCAGCAGTTCAAGTCGTTCACGCGCCAGCAGCAGTGTGCGCTGTGCGGACAGCTGAATAACTTCAAGTATTACGTTTCCGGAAACACGTCAAATTTCTCCCACAACAATTTATTCTCTTATCTGACCGCTTCTTTTTTGTTCAGAGTTGGTTCTTGCAGATTGCCAAGACCCCTAATATCCTCAAACTTCGCATCGATGACCTAAGGCTATCAGCGGAGTAAGGTGAAGGATATGTTGAGCCATGTAGGTCGTAACACGTTTCGAAGGACATTGCCGATGCTTTAAAAGCAGCGTTCACGACAAAAACAGTATTCGAGTTTTCAGCAGAGATCGAACGTACCGCCATGCATTGTAACAATAATGGAGAAAGGACGGTGAAGAACCGCCAACCAGGGTTGAGCAGGCCGTTGCGACCAGAGAGCAAAATTTTACGACCCTGCTGACCAAAATTTTGCGAACCCCCTGGGAGGGAGAAATGGAATTCCATAAAATTCTATGAAGAAATGAATTCCATGGAATACTTCTAGGAATTCCGTGAAATGAGAGCGATTTGTGAAAGCAGAATGATCCAATTCTCACTTGGATTCTGAGTGCCCGCCCCCCTCCCGCCCTACTAGTTTTGCACCAAAAAAAGTACCAAAAAATTACAAAAAATGCTATTACTCACCCCTAACAGAGACGAAGAAGATACACAAAACTACCAAGTAGGACATTTTCAGTAGATGTCAGTTAGTAAAGCAACAGAAAAACAACGAATTAATGAGTTATCTTGAAAAAAAAGCAATAATTACGGTAAAAAGGTGTAAAAAAAACAAAGGTATGCACAAAACGAGAGAAATTAATATTTCAAGACGATGAATGTGAGATAGTTTGGTAAAAAAGAAGAAAAGAGGTTAAGAATAGGAAGTTCGGAAAAAAATTTGGAAATTATCTTTTGAAAACTTTACTTTCCCTCCAAAACGCGCGCGCGCATTAGAGCACGCTTAGGGAGGCTTAGTACTAAATACGGCTTTTTTAAAAAGAGGTAAAGCGACGACGCTCACTGGTTTTGAGTTGTGTTTATTACACTGCACTGTTATACGATCGGAATCATTTCAAAAAGAATGCCGATTACCGCCTTTCAAATGAAAAAATAGTTGCGGCAGTGAGCCCCGGGTCGCAACGGGGGATGAGCGCCGGTCGCAACGGGGATCGGCTTTAAAATGGGAAAACTCCGCAAAGGTAGCGAGTTATGCGGACTTCAAATGACCAAATTAAAGAGCATTTCATGTAAATTTCAGATCTTTTAGAATTTGGAAATTTTTACTTTCAAGTGATTCTCACCGTTGCGGCGAGTTTTTTGAGCACAGAGAAGTGCGTGAAGACGGTGTGTATGCCGGTTTAACTCTGTCTAAAAGTGATGTAGCGTTGAAAGACGCGGAACTAGAGTGAATCGTATTGTTTTTACACAAGTAACTCGTAGAATGTGCTTTTTTAAAAATTTACGTTAAATTTTACGAACCCCCCTTTTTCTCGAAAAATCCTTAATTTTTACGACCCCCGTTGCGACCGGTCGCAAGCCTGCTAACCCTGCCGCCAACGGATAGCCCTTTTACGACGCCAAACTTGGTTGTCCTAACCCCGTCCCGCCCCTTGTTCGCCATTGAGGCGGGTCGAGCATAGCACAGCCAAGTTTGAGGGCCGTAAAGGGCTAGTTATGGCTCATTTTTAGCGGTTCTTCCACCATTATTGTTGCGATGGACCACAGTACGATTTCCGGTGGTAACTTGAAACTGGTTTTCTCATGAACACAGCTTTTTTTCTTATAAACATTTAAATGACCGGTCATTTGGTAGACGGGAACGGACGATCTTGTGAAGCAACGTCAGTTTTCCCTGGAATTCTGTGAACTTTTGAAGTATACAACAGAGCTAACGAGCTAAACTTCAACGCATCGCACACGGGAAAAAATTAAGCCTACTTATCGATCGTCCTGCAAACCACGAGGATCACTATATACGGTCTAGTATATGCATTAGCACAGCGGGCGTGCTATTCGTAGCTCTGAGTGAACGCGTTGAGCGAACATTTCACAGAAAGGCAAGGGTCATCCGCGGCCAACGCACTTTCTTACCGAATACACTTCGCACTTCATTCTTTGCCGAAGCCGTAATATGCAAATCGTCAGACAAGCGCAGTGGGCCAGCGTGGAAAATGACTAGAACTAGCCGTTAGTTTGCGCAAGTTGTCGTTGCAGACAATTCGGACACTAATTTCTGCGCAAAAAAACGACGCCGAAGACGGGCCCCGGAAGCCTTTAGGGGCTTTCAGAGCGACGTCGCTGCGAAACTCGCGAATTTCGCTGCGACGCCACTCTGAAAACCCATTTTGTGATCAAGCGTGTTCTGCGCCAAGCGTACGCGTCGCAAAACAACCCAACACAGGGGCCATGCCTCAGGTCCATTGAAACAAAACTAATCAATCAGCTGTTGGTCTCTTCCAAATTTTTAATCCCGTCAATGTGCTGTATGCGGAACAGTTGAGGCCATCTGTGCTGCAACGACGCGACGCAGCGCTGATCACAAGCACGCAGTACATCGACTAGACTAGAAATTCTGCGGCGACTACACAATTTTCAATGGAAGGTGCGCGCGCCAGAACGCTATAGCCAGCGAAGAGGCCAGCCTCGCAGTAGCGAAAGTGTGCCGCGAACTTAGAATTGCTCATATGCGAGGGAAATAGTGGGCGAGTTGATAGCGCTCCGCGGTTTGGTGTGACTGAGGACTCTATATGAGAGGACGGTTTGAACCCGTTCGAGAATACAGGATGAAATACACCATGTACACTTCTCAGAATCCACTAGCACGCTTCCTACGACACCTTCCCGTCGGTATCCCATGGGATTCAGAACTCTTCAACACCCTTTTCACTTTTTGCTATCATATCACTTACACTAACCTCCTGCATCGACTTCTGCTTCTTCCGTGCAAGTGCCAGCACCTTCAGTGTCATCTCAATCTGCTCCTCTTGCACACGTATCTGGTGATTCAGTTTCTAAAACGAAACCGTTCAAATGTGTGTCTAGGACCTAATTAGTGGAGATCGCTCACAGCCATCTTCGCCGTTTGTACTCCTCATGCGCGTCCTGCAGGTGGCTGGCAGTCGTGATTGAGCTTACGAACGAATCCTCAAGATTAGGCACACCAATCGATTGAATATCTAAAAAAACACTAGTCAGTCTGCATATCTGAAGGCACTTTCACTGTGGCCACACTCACGATGCGAAACTCCAGTGCCAGTGGGCGAGGTCCACGGGTGTAGAAGTGGCCAAAGCTGATGGATGCTGGCTGGTGTTGCGAGAATATCGACTGATTGTGCTGACCTGCAAATTTGTAATTTTTTACTCGGCGATTCAGACAAAATTGAATTCAAAAAGTGTCTACCTTCTCGCCAATAGTTCCCTCTCTTGACTTATAGGTACTAACTCCAATACCAGGAGTCGGAGCAGTTAGAGGAGAAAATCGTGGCGGTACATCAGCTGGCATACGACTCACACGTTGAGTACGCTGCAAATCGCGATAGCCACTAATCTGAAACTAGACACATGATGACTGTCGAATCGTGGACAAGCTAAAGTAGTAAAAACTTACAGAATATTTGAGCGGCTGCTCCGCACGAATTTGATTAGATGATTGTAGGCCTCGTGGAGGAGCTGGAGGATGCGGTGGAAGAGCCGGAAGATGGCCAACATCTTCACCTCGGACAGTGCCATAATTGCCGTGTTTCATGATCGCACTCGTACGCCCTGCCTGCATTTCACGACCGATGGTGCTCATTCCAGTAGTCCTCGATTCTGTGTCACGACCAATCGTGCTCAGTCCATCGTGCTCCTGAACTTGGACAATGTAGCAAAAGTATCGTCAATTTAGCAAGACCCGGCGACTCAAAGGCGGACACCACGCGACGCTAAAGTGTCGTGAGAAAGACTAGACGATGCTGCGGAAAAGCACCAGAGGAGAAGAAAGACGGTGAGCGAAAAAGGAGGCCTACTGCTGCCTATTCCTCCCCCGATATCAATATCACGAACATGGTGGGACAACTCGTTTCTACATGTCTATCCTTGAAATACTACAGGATAGATTCTACCGCTCAGGGATCTCTCAACGCTCCACAGCGGGATGCCAACTTGCGCAGACCGTTGCGAAGATGACGAACACCCTTATAAGATTCAGGATAAGCAAAAGTTCTATGCCTGGAAGCGCTAGGGTTCCCACCGGGATTATGGCGTAATTGCGAACGCATTTCCGTGAACCATACTTCCATCTCGTCGAGACTCGCCTGGTCAAATCTACTACGCGTCTCGCAGATCGCATGAAAATGACGTTTGGATCGCAGGTCGTTATCTGTTCGCTCCCCCCCCCCCCGTACGCCCACCATCCGACCAGCGTTACTGTTAAGAAAACATTTCCACTAGCGTACATGGTGCCCTCAGAGGCCGGTGTCCACGATAAATCTTGTTCTCGAGGTTTCAGTGTAAAACACTGAGTTGGCAGATGCTGGAGGAATAGGGTCGAAGAAATCAGCGAAAAGGGCCAGAAATCGATAAAAACAGCTTTGAAAGTTACTCCAGTACGCCTGCTTATCGGTCCGCAACCATTCGGAGGAGCTTGTGGCGCCGCGCACGTTTTCGATGGCAAATTGCTAAGCTACTCTGCCGCGTTCAGCCTGATCGGTTCGCGCATATTTCGTGATTAACGGGCGCTTGCAAGAGACTAGCAGGGCCCATAAGTTCGTCCACGCCCTGAACGTTAGAAATCGTTATTTTAGCCTATTCTGAACATTTTTCTTCGCTGCTTCTTCACTATCAGTTACCTCACGACCAAACAACCCTATTTTTGAGTGGAACTGAAATATGATATTCATCGTGAACACTGCCTTTAAAGGCACAGTCCAACCGCAGAGGTAATTTTTGATATTTTGGTCCGGTCGCCGTATATAGCAACCCTGCCAACCGCGAAATCTCCATTCGCTTAAATAAGCGAGAAAAAGCCAGGAAAAACGCGACCACACCCCCTTGAAAGAAGAAACGGGTTACGCCCACTGGCAGGTTTCCGACCTCAATAGGGAAGAGGCGCGCGAATGATTTTATTCAAAATCTATGTTCTTCCTTTTGTTTTCGGTCTGGCTTTATATTGTGATGTGCTTCAGAATGATTGCTGCGAATAACGAGAAAATACAGGCTCGGGACAACTCGTCCGCGAACTGCTACCACTTCAAATTCAAAAAAATTGAGGAGCCGTAACTCAGTTCGTAGTGAGTTCTGAGCGATTCTGGAGACACCATTGTGATCAGCGGGAAACGGTCTCCAAGTTAGGCAGCAAAACGAAAAGTCGATTCTGGGCTTGGACTGTGGCTTTGACTGTTTCTCAGCACATCCATCTCCTTGTTGAACGGGCATTGTGCGGCTGATAGCTCCTCGATTCTGCACTGATTTCGCCCAGTTTCGAGAGATGAGCTACCTCTTTCTTTCCTTGTAAAACAAGAGAGCGTGCAATTGCACGCAGAACAGTGTAGATGATTCACACTCTTCAGTTCACGGTATTCAACTCCTTCACTGCATCAGCGTGGATTGGCTGAGTAAGTCAGAAGGAGCAAGTCGAAGCGTTAGTTCAATGATGGAGACAGAAGATTGCACTCATTTGCTCCGCGATTGCGTTATAGAGATCAATCAATTTTCCATGACAAGACACAAGGAGCCCTGCTCACCTCGACAAACTCGAACATCTTATCGATCTCTCCATTCACATTCTCCTCCTCAATATTCTTGAAAGCTGGACCACTTCGCATTGTACTCACAGATCCGGGTTGATAAGATCCCTGAACAAGAAATGGTGATTTCAGATGAGCAAATCGCAATCGGACGGACTGCACGACACAGTCAATCGAGTTTATCCGTCGAAAACAGAGTTGAATGTGTTTGCAGGAAACTCCTGAACGGGAAATGAGGGGTCGCAACTTTTTTCAGACCAAAAATGAATGATTTGCAGGGACCGCTAGAACTCCGACCCAAAAACGAAAGTTTAGAGAAGCCAATCAAACGAATTTCCGATGATTTTGGGAACCAAGCAAGAGAATCGTAGTTCCGCTGAGATTCTTTCTATACAATGGGCCCGCCTGACCGTGGTCAAAAAAGGTTCGAGAACTCTATCTATCCATCACTGTCTGACAAGGCCCATTCTGGACTAACCCCAATTCAGTGAATTTATCAAACCTGGCGATAAAGCGGCTGCTGATACTGGTTGGCGTTAACGCGGCGCACTTTGGCATAAACCGGCTCTGGTTTGGAATTCAGCTGTACCTGAACGAACGAAAGTAACTATAAGTGCTAACGGCAACCACTTCATATGCTTCTACGCCATTTTAAAAGTCGGCGAAAGCCAAAAAGAACTAATAAAACGAAGCTCAACGTAAAATACGCATTTATTAAACATACACTGGTGCGATATGGCTGCTGTTGGTCGTTCTGTGTGCGCCTGTGCTGCATATAATAGCCATGCTGGCCGCTGTTTGGATGGATCACAGACAACCTGTAAACACAAGCAAGGGTCAGCCGGTGACAGATTGTTAACCTAGCATCATGTTACAGTAACAAACTGGGCTGCCAATTGAACTGCGGCTGCATTCCAAACTATTGGTTTGGCAACTAAGTAGTTGCGGATTTTTTTTAGATAATTAAAGACCGGTGTATGTTTAATAAAAGATAATTTTTGAATGGAACGAAACAACTTTATTCCGTGATGTATTGCCCATTTTGAGCTATGACCTTCTGCCATCTTTCAGGCAGCATCATAATTCCACGTTAATAAAACTTCTGGTTTTTATCACCAAAAAACTGAACCAGGTACGATTTGACATAATTATCATTATTGAAATTTTACCATTCAGGGAGTTTTGCGAAGATCGAAATAAAAAGCAGTCAGGTGGTGCAAGGTCAGGACTATATGGTGGATGCGACAAAACATACCAACCAAGCTCCAATAATTTTTGATGAGTGACTAAAGATGTATGTGGCCTTGCATTGTCATGATGAAATAAAACACCTTTTCGATTTGTCAATTCGTCGCTTGGATGGTATGTTTTGCCACATCCACCTTATAGTTCTGACCTTGCACCATCTGATTATTTTGTATTTCGATCTTTGCAAAACTCCTTGATTGGTAAAATTTTCAATAATGATGATGTCAAATCGCACCTGGTTAAGTTTTTTGCTGATAAAAACCAGAAGTTTTCTGAACGTGGAATTATAATGCTGGCTGAAAGATGGCAAAGGGTCATTGCTCAAATTGGGCAGTACAGTACAGAATAAAATTATTTCGTTCCATGAAAAATTGCCTTTTCTTTTATTTTCTAAAAAAAAATCCGCAATTACTTAGTTGTCAGCCCAATAAATAGAGCAAGAAAATGCATATATCCAGAGTCTAAGGTTTTCATTAAAGAATGCCAAAAAATGCAGACTTTAAGGAATAGTGTAGGACAAAAATCGTACTTTATTTCCCAATCTTTTTGCGAGATTGAGTCAACTAACAAAGGAAGGATCATTACACGCCGTGTTCATTCCAAATGAAATAAGCCTTTCTAGAATCAATTTTCGACGAAGAACTCGAATTTTTACATTGTAGCAGCGAAACGTTTCTCTAAACGGAGGTATATGCTTTTTAACGCTTGCAAGAAATACAAACTTTGACCGGCTGTAACTTTTCTCGCAGATGTCCCTAGCAGAATCCGAGTTCAGATTCGAAGAGACCGTTACAGAGTTGACTAGAAAACATTCATCAGCTTTCTGATCCGGGGGAACACCATGCGAGGTTCGCTTGTTAGGACAATTCAATAGTTACAAAATGGTGGGACAAAACAGGTCATAAATTTTGCAGAGCTTCCCAATCAACTCTCTGAAAACCATAACGGGTAGTAGGAAGTCTCCAAGGATCCAAAAATCGCCACCAAACTAACCTCTGAGGAGGCAAGCCCTGCTTCACGACAACCGGCTCCGCATAATGATGCTCAAATTGTCCCTGAGCCACCGGTGGCTCACTATTTCGAGCAGTGCGTGAGTCAGTGATAATGGCCGTTTCAACAGCAGTGAAATTTCCAGTCGTAACACTATAAGAGCAACAACAGATTACACTTCGAAACTTCAAACCAATGTGAAGCCGTACAAACCAGACCTCTCCAAACGCCTAGGATCATACAGAAGCGAGTTTTCGGCAGAGTTTATGGCCGGAATACGACCAAATGCACCAGCAAGGTCTCCTGAAACAAAGACGTTTCGGTCGGCGATTATATAAAACTTGAAATAAGTCGACTGACCACCATGATGACTACTACCCAACGGCGTTGAGGTCCTTCTCAGATCAACTCGACTGTCAGTCGACGCTGCATCTTCACGATCAACGCTCCTGAATGAGTAACTCTAATTTGGAAGAGTGATATCGCATATGTGAGCTAAAGCCATTACTAACTCGTTGTACTGCTGCTCCGGCTTAGACCACTGATTGATATATCGTGAGGAGCATTCAGGAATCTCCGGCTCCTGTGGTGCATCACTGCAGCTATTTCTCTGCGAGGACACATACTGCGGTTGAATAGCCGTTGATATGCGACTATCAGTGATCCCATCCTGTGTTGATTTGTACGATATTGGAATCTCTTTCACCACATGATCTGAAATCCACACGGATTAAGGAAAACCTTATAAAAAGATTGGAAACACCGGGCAAGCAAGAAATAAAAGAGGGCAGTCAAGAACATTCTGTTCAGCTAGAGGCACAGTCCAACCTCAACACAGCTTTCCAGTTCTTTGAACAATCCTATATAGAATTTTGAGCTGACCACAATGGTGTCTCCAGAATAGATCAGAACCCACAACGACCGGAGTTATGGCCCCTCGAAATTGTGAATTCGGACCGTGAGAAACTCGTGGACAATTCTCCCGGGCCTATTTTCCTCTTCGCCGCCATCGCACCGGATCTGACCAAACTATAAAGCTAGACCGATAACAAATGGAAGTACGTAAATTTCGATCAGAATCCATGGCGCGTTTTGTCCCTATTGAGACCGAGAATACCTAAGAGGGCGGAGGGAGTGGGTGCTCAGTTCTGGTGTGATGGAAATGGGTTTTCGATTGAAGGGTTGCTACACACGGCGTCCGCACCCTAATATCGAATTCTACCCACGAGCTTGGACTCTGCCTTTGCCTTTAAGTGCATCAAAATCGTTCTGTTCTAGACCAGAGCGGCCCAAGCGGGGCTCAATGCAGGTAACTCTCTAGAGAGGCTGGAAAGCCACTTCTTACTATGATCCTGAAGTAACGCAATTTTCAACTCCTAGTCTAACTAAAAATGAGCTGTAATATCATCTGTGGACGACACCTTACAATGTACTCGCTTTACGAGTATTTTTAAAGTTTCTGATCAGACAATTCCGGATTCCAACAAAGGCCTCTGCGTGGTCCAGCAGCAAAAGTAGCCCCATCCCGTTGAAGACTAGAGGGCGGCTACCCAGCTTCGTGCCTGCCCATCGCTGGGGTGCGAATTTCGCAGGCAGACTACGCATATGTCTTAGCTCGATATCCAATTGAGAACTGAAGAGGTACTCTTAACAAAGCCAGTTCTCGATGAAGGGCCTATGAATAGTCTACTAAGCCGACTAATGCTTGATCTGGAGCAGTAAGGATGGCAGTCAAAATCGCAATTCCGATTTTAGACTGCTTTCATGGAGAAAGAGAGGTGGCAGATTGGAGGTGGCTCGCGGATGGCGTGACATCGCACAACTCTACATAACGGCAACTGGTTAAGTAATGAGTTATTGAGACGAGCAGCTCCCAACCACATGCCGTGACGCGGAACGCTCACGCACATAATAACCAGCCTCCAGAATCAGGGGTTGAGCAGGCCGTTGCGCCAATTTTCGGCGGGGCTACGACCACTTTCCCCCTGCTTGGGAAACATAATTTTTACGACCCCTGTAGAGATAAAATTCGCTTATGCTTTTTATGAGTTAACAAATTTAAAAATGCTGAAGATTTGTGGCGGGATTCGGTCAAATAGTACTGACCTCCCAATTTTCATTTTTCCAAAAATTTCCAATTATTTTTTACGACCCCTCGTTGCGCCGAGTCGCTAAACCAGCTCAACTCTTCTCAGAGTCAGCCAATGCGGACGAAGAGCATTAAACTAAAAAGGTTAGGAGGTCAGTAGACTTAACAGTTTATAGCAGCAAGTGGTGAAGAATCGTTAATTCCCAGCGGCCACCAATAAATATGTGTAAAAAGTGTCCCTAATGCTAGATCCGAAAATGTTTTCTATGCGATATCGTTCCGCGTGGAGGTGAGGGTTAAAGACTGCGCGCACCAGGGTTATTAGGGCCGTGAAATTTGAAAGTGGAATTTGCGCTTTTGGGAAGTAAGCCTGCAAATAGAATGAAAATGCTAACAAGGAAGGTTCTAAAATGTCTGCTCTGCCTTCTAACATCACTCAGATATTTCCTGATACTAGGATTCTGACAGTAAATGAAAAGAATTTCTTTTTTTGTAATGACGACAAAATTGGGAGTCATGGCGAAGGTTAGTAGTGCCGAATGTGCAAGCGGTTTTTCACAAGCTTTAAAGGCAGAACTAAAAGCCCGAAAGCAATGAGTAACGACTTGAAGAGAATTAGACTAATAACGTTTTTCAAAGAGCATTTTCTATACTGTAACTGGATCCGACATCTTCTTTCTTCTTGTCAGCCATGAACAGAGCATAGCATCAGAGGCGTAGGAAGCTAGCGCCACCCTCCCACACGGCTTGTACACATAAGATCTCGGAGCAGACAAGGTTGTAGGCCTGGCCGGACATGAAAATAGATGCAATGAATCATGTCCAGCACATATCACAATCGGTGCATTTATCTGGGACTGAACTGATCAATCCGATGAGTGTGGTAGGCCTTTAGATATCTGGAGTGACCGTGCATCGTAGACCATCGAGGATTGTTCGGGTACGTCTCGGTAGTCCAGCTTCGCTGTCGTCGACTCACGCAGGGGCACGCCGCCATAAGATTAAGTTGGGCTGAGCATCAGACGGGTACTCTGCCACGAACCGCGTAGTGCTCAGCCATCTGGAGTCTTCTTCGCAATAAGCCTTCGGATGTAGCCCAGCGTTGTTGATCGACTGCAGACAGAGAAGCACCTGAGCGGCGTGCGGTATGCTTCTTGGGTGGGGAGCCAGACGACAGAAGATGGTAATTTGGATGGGTCGGGCTCTTGACAATACTTATTAGGAAATTGCTGAGACTGGAGTAAGCAGTGTTCTTTCGACGGGAAGTAGGCCGGCTTCCTGATGAAGATGCGGAATAGGCGTCGACTTGCTGACATCCAGTGAGGCCTGAGGGGCAGCATTCCAAAGTGTTCGCTGCAATCTGCACCAAGAAGGATTCAGGAGAGATGTCTGGTCCATATAGGGAGGCACCATCTGCTGTTCCAGGACCGGCTGCACCATGGCCCCTGTTCACATGTCGCATACGTAGCATCTTCCTTCGTGCTGCCCCAGGTGGTTTTCCAGCCAATGCGCGAAGAATGTTGTTGCGCTTGAGTTGGCTGAGGCAGCACGTATTCGCGCATTCTCAAGAAAATCGTAGCGAGGGATCCAGGAGAGACTCCCAGTAGTCGAGGATGCTTTAGACAGTGGCAGCTCGTGACCATCCCAGATGACGCGCAGGATGAAGCCGATGTTCTCGATCAGTAGCCGTCGTAACACCAATTAGTGTGACACTCTGACTTGAGGCAGACACACTCAACCCAAACTTTGATTTGAGATACACAGCCAACGTCCGTAAGTAGTTGTTCATGAGCTGGCAGTGGCTCGGTCAATAACTGAGTCCACGTGCAAACGACAGTGATGCTTTCATCAGCGTACACGCACAGATAGAATGCCAGATGGTGGCTCAGGAATATCAGACAGGAAATAAGCGAGAACAGGCTGAGAGGGACAACACACGCCTTGCAGGACACCGGCTTTCAATGGGACCGAAGACGATAGATGTCCGTCGAACTTGACACACAGGTAGAAATGGACCGGTTTTGACAAAAGCTATTAATCCATCTTTTAGACCAACTGGGCATGTCCGATTCCAGAATGGATTTCGATAGGAGCGGGATACTGACGCTATCGAATGCCAGCCGAGAAGATCAGCCAATAGCAACGACGAGAATTTCTACCAGCCGGAGTCTTGCGATTAAATCCAGCGATGATATGCTCGGTGATTGATGTCAGGGCAGTGATGGTGGAATGCTCCTCTTTGAAACTTCATGCTGATGAGTGTTGTGCTGTAAGGCGTTCTGGAAGCGAGCGGATTGACCCAACCTTTTCTGCAAGCTTGGCTAGGGGAAGAGGAGGGAGATGGGGCGGTGGGGAAGGCAGCCTTGTCCCCAGTGGCTTGCCAGGGTTTGGCGATGGGAATGACGACAGCTTGTTTCCAGCGCGCCGGAATAACACCAGAACTGAAATGACGAATAAATGAGATCAAGATAACCCAATTCATGATAGGGATCAGGAAGATGCTTGAGATGAACAGCCGATATCTCCGTCGGGTCCTCTGCACGCAATTTTTCTACTCGATTTGATGAGTCTTGTCGATGGCGGAGGGAGAAATAACAGGGACTTCGCAGCCGGTTCAGCTTCCTGATTGCTCTGTACTGTTCGTCTGTTATGCATATCACGAAGGCGATGAGACCGATGTGAAAAGGGTGTAACCAAGCAGACAAAGCTGCCTTGTATCCGTGCTCCGAATCTTCCAGACGGGAACTCGAGCATATTACGATCCGTGCTCATCTTTTTTGCCAGAAATTCCGACATCAGGGCCTTAAGAGCGTCTCACAAAATGTGAGCTGTTAGCACCGACCCCGCTTGCATATTTTTGTGCAAAGTCGATATGAAGGCCACGCTTTCTCAATATGCGTTTTGTAACGGGATTCTGTCTCATAGGCCCTCTCTGGGTCAGATATACACATATGAACTACAGATTTGCCTCGCCGCGCATTCCGTGAGTACTCCCCTAACCGCAGCAGCCCCGCGTGCGCGCAAAGGCATGGCTTCATCTATGTGAGCTCAAGCGAGCTCTACAGAGTTAGGCGGCGTTCAGAGTATTCGCGGGGCAACGCGATGACACATACCAGTGCGACTACAATAAATTCAGCGTCAAGTATTCCAGGCGCGAACGCTGGGGCGACTACACGCGCACTTGCGTACGATGCACAATTTGTCGTATACAAAGCAACGACAATTTTTTCGTAGCTTAGTACCAACAGTTTTTTTTTCCTGTTCGTATCAGTGGAAAAGATCCTAGATATGCTTATTTCATTGCTTTCATTGTTAGATTTGGCTGTGTTGATGAAAGGCCACTGAAGAAAAGCAGCAACGAGTAGCGTGCTGCCATCGCGTCGCATTTCAATGCGACGCGATGTAGCTACGCGAACGAAAATTGTGCATCATTTTCAGAATGTATCGCGCCCCTTTGCTGTGAACACCCAGCGACGAAAGCGTCTGCTTGATCGACGCATAGGCTGACTATAACAGCGCGTCGGGCCGCGAATGAACTCTGAAGTCCGCCTTGAAGTCGCGGAGGTGCTCGCGGCGATTTGAAACTGCTAAGGCGAGCGGGGTTGAGCAATACACTATCTACGATGTCCAGATTCGGAGACAACGAGCCAGAATTGACCAGAAGGCATTCATAATCAGTTAAATGGTGGGAGATGGCCTTGCAGGAGGATTTCCCTAGTTAGTGGGAAGATTATCCAGAGAAAAAAGCAGGAAATTTTCTGATATCCAAAAGACCAGAAGTTATTCAAATAATTCACCTGCGGACGATAATTTACTTTTCTTGCAACCAGCAAATCCTCGCCAATAACTTTAGGAATGTAGTCAGCTCGAACCTCTTCTACCCGCATATATTCAACTGGCTTCTCCTCATCCTTCTCCCCGCTGAACAGCCATAGCCGGAGAACGTCGTGATCTTGACGGTGATCGAGTGCGAACAAGTTTCACGACCGATGTTTCTGGTGGCGGCAACGATTTCCCCTCTGAGCACCTCCGCTTCAAGCGGAGTCGCTTCGCTTTGACATCCCATCAAACAACCTTTGCCATAAATCCCTAATTCTTCCAACGAGGAATATGTCGCCTGTAAAGATATTATTAACAGTGCACTAAACACACATGAATGTAGCCCTTTACATACCGCACAGTGCTTCCACAGTTACCTCGAGCGTGACTAGTGTTCGACGACGCACATCAGGCTCCCTTATGTCTTTGTGGATGTCAATGTCGCGCACCTGCACCATTTTGTACGGTGAAGTATCTAAAATGTAACGAATGAAAAACACAAAGCTGTCGCGAATCTGTTTCATGGATTCAAGCGAGATAGAAAACCTCCTCCAATTCTGAAATGGCGACTGATCCCATCTGGAAGATGTTGGGCTTCGCAGAGCATCCGGCGGATCTCATCTGAACAATGTGCACATTTACACACTTTTATGACATCAGCATAAATCCCACTTAAGGGCAGCGCTCACGAATAAATTTCGTCTTCAGCTTTTTTCTCGCCGTAAATCGAAAGATCGGGGTCTTACGCCTCATTTGTTAGAGCGATAGGGTCGAAAGAACAAAAAAACTAACCCGAAAGAGCCCTCCTTGGCTTCCGAAATCCGCGCGCGCTGATCCTTTCCTAGCGTGTATCAAAAAACGTATCGATTGGATTAGAAAGCGACTAGCGCGAGCGGATTTCGGAGCCGATAGTTGCTCTTTTTGAGCCCGTTTTTGCTCGTTCTTTCGACCTTATCGCTCCAACGAGACACAAGCCTTTCTGATTTCCGGCGAGAAAACGAAGACAAAATTTATCGTCAGACACTTCCTTCGACTCTTACATTGCCATTCGAAATCCTAGTTGTCGGGGTACCAACGATTGAAGAAGTTTCCTTAGGGCGGGAAACTGGAGAAACTGGTTCATTCACCGGCCAAATCCTTGAGATCAATCGGAGCTGGCATTTCACTGTAACTTCTGTGATCACCTCCGCTTTCGGTGTAGATGGCGGGCGCGACCTCAGCGATTACCTGAAAAGAGCAACAGGAATACCTACTACTCATGACTTCCCGTCAAAGATACAAGGATTCTTTGGGAGAAATCGCTTCGAAAAAATCACCGATTTCCTACAGCTGTTCCCACAGACTCTCGATGTTATCACCGCAGCTTCACGTGGTCCTGAATTCGCGCTCTGAAACGGAATCGTTACTCTAGTAGACGAAAATCCAAAAATACCAATGGTGGCTGAAAGCTTAGGTACACCAAAAATAATGGCTGTGTAACTGCGAAAACAAGCGAAATTTCGCACGACGGAGGGAGGGGGTCGCAAAAAATTTGGCTCGAAAATGAAGGTTAGGTGGGGATCGCATAACTTTCTTGTGAGAGGACCAAAAGATTGTAAAAATTGGGGAAGATATCCCAAAAAATGGTCACACCAAAGGAAGGATAGTAGCATTGCTCAGGTTTCAAACGTTTGAGCCTCGATCTACTGAACGAATTTCTTTCAGCGTCCTGACAGTTTTTAGTAATCGAATATAAACGCTGCCCAGAATTCACGCCTCACTCTGATTTCTAAAAATTACGCAACGTCCCGTTCCTGATGTACCTTAACATGGAAGAGTATAAAAACGATGTTTTCTGAAATCCGTGAAGGGTCCCTGCACTCAAATTTCGCGAAAAACGTGCGGTCGTCAGAGTCACACGGGTCGTGATTTTGAAAAATCAAAAAACATGAATTATGCTTCTGTTTCCTCTGAAATTCGGAAAGCTTACTTTAGACAGTTGCCGAAAACATTGATACTCTCTTCCAGTTCTTTCAGATCTTTTTTCATTATCTGCGCAATGATCCTAGGGTCCAGAAGCGGAGCGTTGCGTAATTTTTCGAAATCGGAGCGACCCCGCTTGTCACTTTTTTTCCAAAATCCGAAATTTTTATGCGATCCTCCCGGAGGTGCCATTTTGTGATCCCTCCTCCCCGAATTTTGGCCAGTTTACAGTTGATTACTAAAAGTGTCCAGGCGCCGAAAATTCGTTCAGTAGTTGGAGCCCAAGAGCCTGAAACCGAATGCTACGATCCTTCCCATGGGCACCAAATGTAATCAAAGAATTTGTGGGATATCCACGGCATTCTCTTTTGGACCCAATTTTCGCGATCCCCACTAACATTCACTTTACCGGACCCAAATTTTGCGGACCCCCGTTGCGGAATTTCGCAACCCCCCGCTTGACCCTGGCAATGATCTCAACTTTTTCCAAACGCTTCTAATAATTTCGCCTCACCGTTTCGCTTACAAATTATGACAACAAAGGAAGTAGCAGACACTTTTTTCAGGAGAGAAATCGGTCACGAAAGGGAAGGGTTCATAAGGTCATACCACTCCCAATACACAAAGGTCTCGAAATCGGCTGCAATGCAGCCGGACCCGCGTCCTTACTCTCAGCGCGAGCGTAACGCTCTTCGAAGCTGAAAGCCTGCGCCTAACTAGTTCGAGTCAAATCAGGACGACACTCCCAAATCAATCCTCGTGGTGAGAAGAGGCGATGAATCTTCCGATTTTGAGCAGGAAACTTTTTCCATTGTCTAAGATAGAAGTTAATAATGCCGTTGGCTACAATCTTGTGCTAGATCACTCTCAGGACCCGAATAAGAGTTCCACCGCTAAAAGGCGC